>CM053624.1:191120330-191221501 GCA_028646595.1 Phalanger gymnotis | reverse complement strand
CTACTCAGCTAGGCTATGTTGCTTTTCTTTTCTTTTCTTTTTTTTTTTTTGGAGGGGGGAAGGCAAGGCAATTGGAGTTAAGTGACTTGCCCAAGGTCACACAGCAAGTAAGTGTGTCAAGTGTCTGAGGCCGGATTTGAACTTCAGGTCCTCCTGACTCCAGGGCCAGTGCTGTACTTACATTGCTTTTCATAAACCAGAAAGCTTTACATAAATGTTAGTCTTTAGTATAATACTCACTCACAAAGATGTTTCCATTTTCTAGAAAATTCATTTCAGTGGAACTCCTCTGCAGATGTTGGGTATATAAGGCAATGTTCTATATTCAAACATTCCCATTTGGGTTTATCTATTACAGGGGAGCTGATATGATCTCCCCCAAAAATCTGATTTCATTCAGATGCCAGTGGATCTAAAATGTGAAAAAATCCAAAATATGTAGTTCAGTGATTTGGAATCCTAAAGCACTGTCTTTGTTGGCTGTGGAATCATCATGTCTGAGTGTTGCATCCAAACCTAGGAGCCCTGACTTTGGTTGTTGCAGCTGGGTTAATTTTCATTATGACTTTCTATAACATTTCCAGGGTTTGGATGGAAGAGGCAGGAAATACAAAGCCAGTTTTCTTAGTTTATCGACTTTCCACTGAAAGCCAACCTCACTGCCAACACCTGGCCTCTATTTGCCAAAGCCAAGTGTAGCTCAGGCCCAGGTCTAAGAAAGAATTGGTCCATTTCTTTGCTAAGCCAGTAAGCTGGTTTATTGATGGGTTAAAAAAAATAAGCCAAATGATTTTCTTTCCCCTGCTGAACAATTAGATGATCCCCTGAGATCTGAAGCTGTCTGCCATGGCAGAATATGGAGGATGCTCCTCCCAGGTGAGGGTATCCTTTCCTGATCTCCAAAATTACTATAGTTGAAGTGATCCAGGTTTTTTGGCCTGCCTTAAGCATAAGAATAGGTAGCATTTATATAGTGTTTTAAGGTTTCCAAAGTGCCTTACAAGTATTATCTCAATCTTCACAACCTTGAGAGGCAGGTGTTATTATGATCCCTAGTTTTAGAGGAGTAAACTGAGGCAGACTGAGGTTAAATACTTGCCCAGGGCCACAAAGCTAACAAATATCTCAGGCAGGATTTAAATTCGTGTCTTCCTGATGCCAAATCCAGAAGTCTATCTGCTTTGCCACCTAACCGCTTCTGAAAGCCCTCCAAATCAGGAGTCATCTAGGAGCCTTCACAATCACAAGATTCCAAGGTAACTCCCCCTCATCAGACCCCAGGAGAGGTATCAAATATTATTGAATAAACAAACACAATTTTTTTTTCTGAACCAAGGCCAATCTAATTTGTTAGCATTAGGCCTAAAATAGGGCTAAGAACAATATGATTGAAATGGGTACATTTTCTAACCTAGTGGAAACTAAGCAGTTTTTAGAGATAGCTAGGGCATATAAACAAGTTCCAAGAGTCTAAAGTACAGAAAATGTTGTAAGTCTGATTTTAATGATTAAAAATCAAGAAGCAACTTGCTACTGTTGAAATTATTCCAGAAGACTAAATCGAAGACTAAAGACTCATCTCAAGCATGATTTTCTGCACGAATCTATTTCAGAATGCTAGGGATATCTCCTCAAAACTACCTTGTACAACTATTTTGTGTACATGTATATTTATTAACATGATATTTATGCTATCCATCAATCTATCTATCTGTGTGTGTGTGTGTGTGTGTGTGTGTGTGTGTGTGTGTGTATTTTGGTTTCCCTTATTAGAACATAAGGTCTTTGTGAGCTTTTAAGTTAGTATTTTGTGAATATTTAGTTCTTTGTACTTGTATCTCCCAGTGTCTAATACATAGTGAGTATTTGATTATTGACTGATAAATTCCCAGCTATGATGCCACCTCTCTGTCCACTATGTCATAATGTCTCTATAAAATATATGTATTCCGTATAATATAAATGTATAGAGATGTCTGTATACATATATAGAAAACATTTGAACATATATATATATAATGTTTATATACATATATACATATATATATACATTCAGTTAAATTCAACAAACACTTATTAAGGCACCTACTACATGCATGGTAGACACCAAGGAGAAAATAGATAGGATAATTTTAGCCTCTCTTCTTAGGGAACTTACAATTTTAAAGGGAATTCAAAATCTAATGATATTTACATAAATAATTATGATATTTAGTAGAGTGTGGTAAATCAGGAAAGAGCAAAACCAAATGCTCTCAGAAATTTTGAAAAGGAAGATTTGTGGAGCAAGAGATAACTTTTATCTAGTGATCAAGGAAGCCTCCACAAAAAGATGGCACCTGAGTTGGCTCTTAAAGTAAGAGAAGGATTTTAATAGATGGAGATATCGAAGTAATGCATTGCATATGAAGCTAGAGCTGGTACAAATGTATTGGGTGAAGGGGATAGAACTATATGGAGGAAAAGTTAAGGAGACAGACTTTGATGCAACGTGGAGTCAATTAAGGAAAGTAGTATGAAATAAAGGCGGAAAAGGAAAGGTGAAACTAGATTATAGAAAGCTTTTGCATTCTGGAACAAGTGATGGTCTTCTGAACTTCCCTATATCTGTTGAGGGCTCTGCCATCATTTCAATCAACCAAGTTTGCACCTTCAGATTAATCCTTTGCCCTTTCCTTTCTCCTCACCCTGCATATCCAATAAATTGCCACATCATGTCTTTTCTACCTCTACAATATCTCCTACAGCTGTTCCTTTGTTTCAATTCATACAGCCGCCAACCTGGTTTAGGCCATTATCATCTCTAGCCTGGACTATTACAGAATCTTAATCTTTCTGCCCCAAGTTTCCCCCCTCTATAATACATGCTTTACAGAACTGACAAAGTTATTTTTCCTAAAGCTTAGGTTTCACCGAATGCCTAAGATGATTTTCCTAAAGCATATGTCACTCTTCTACTCAATAAATCCCAATGGCTCCCTGTAACCTATAGGACCAAGTATAAAATCTTCTGCTTGGCATGTAAAACAATCTAAGAACTGGCCCCAATCTACCTTTCTAGTTATTTTATGCATCATTCTTCTTCCCATACTTTGCAATCTAGTCACATTGGCTTTACCATTCTTCATACATAACAGTCTTTTTCCCCCCACTGGAAGCCACCAATGGCTGAAATTTTTCCTTGACTCTGACTCTTAGAATCCCTTATTTCCTTAAAAACTCAAGTGTCACATTCTACATGAACCGTTTCCTGACTTCCTCCCCAAGTTGCTAGTGATTACCTCAAGCTACCTTGAATAAACCTTCCAGTATATTGTATAGAGGCATTTTGGACAGAATAGACAGAGAGGTGGCAATCAATCCACCAATACTCAAGCACCTACTATGTGCTGGACACTGGGAGATACAAGTATAAAGAATGAAACCATTCCTCCTTACAAAGAATTTATATTCTAATGGGATAAACTCCAGGTACATATAAAACATACATATAATAAATAGCATGTTAAATATATGAAATAGTTTCACAAGGTTATTCTGGGGATATTTCACTGTCATTTGGGGAGAAGGACTTGATGAGGTGAAGGTAAAGAGGGAGTGTATCTCAGGTATTTGGGAGAGCCAGTGCCAAGGCACAGATGGAAAATGTAATATTCTATGTGAGGAGGAGAAAGGAAAGTCCAGAAAAGGCTGCAAGACTTCAGTTCAAATCTCACTTCTAACGTATACTGGCTGCATGATCCTGGGCAAAGAGCACTCTAGGTAACTCTAAATATGGCAAGTGGCAAGGAAGGTGCCAATATATAACAGGAAAGGACATTTCCTTACACGTAATCTCCCTATGTCAATGATATCCTAGAGCCTATCCCTGCCGACACACACATGTACACACACACACACACACACACACACACACACACACACACATCTCCTGATAGAATATAAACTCCTCAATGGAAGGAAATGTTTCCTTTTTTGCCTTTTTATCCCTAGTACAGGAAACTTTCTGTCAAATGGCAGGCCCTCAATAGATGCTTGTTGATGGATACTATGAGAGAGACAGAAACGGTGACAGAGAGAGAAACAGAGACAGAGGGAGAAAGACAGAGACATAAAGACACAAAAATAAAAGAAGAAAGAAAAATAGAGCAACAAAGAGACAGAGGGAGAGAAAGACAGGAGACAAAGCCAAAGACAGAAACAGATAAATTAAAATACCAAGACAAAGAGAGACAGAGAGAGAGAGGGAGAGGGAAAAAAAGAGAATGATTGCCTAGGAGGCATACGTGAATAACATGAATTCCCTGATTGATAACAGGTTATTTAACATGTTGAATTATATTATTCTTGAAATCCAGTTCATGCCCAAGTCAACATTGTCCCATGATGACATCGATCCTCTTCAAAAATGAACAACTCTTGAAATTAGATTGTTAAGTCTCCTAAACAATATAAGTGCTCCTTCCCCCATTCTCTCCAAACACACACTAGTTTGGGTGACATCATGCTCTTTTTTCTGCCATATGCACAACACCTTCACTAAAAGTGAGTTCATTGTTGGTCTCACTTGAGCTAAATTTAACCTCAAAACACACTCAGGTTTTGGATTACTCGGGCATACTGGTAATCTGGTGCAGTGGAAAAAGCCCTGAAATTGGAGCCATGGGAAACGGGTTTGAATCCTGGTTCTGCCATTTGCTACCTGTGAGACCACTGAACCCACCTCTCTAGGCCTCAACTTCCTCATCATCAGAATGAAAGGGTTATACTGGATCATCTCTAACTTCCCCTCCATATTTGGACTATAATCCTCAGCTCCCTTTGAAATTTGGAGCTGAAAGAACCCTTAGAAATCATCTGGTCCAACTCATGATTTTTGTAGATGAGAAAACTGAGACACAGAGAGGTGGTCAGGTGTTATCAATTACAACTCCTGAACTTTGCCCACTGCATTCCTTTTCTCTCTGCTCATACCACAACCAGCCCTAGTTAGGTCCTCATCACCTGTCACCTAGACAGATGTAATAGCTTCTCTATTGTGCTCCTTACATTTGATTTTAGGGCAGCTAGGTAGCACAGTGAATAGAGTGCCAGGCCTAGAGTCAGCAAGAGTTATCTTCCTGAGTTGAAATCTGACCTCATATACTAACTATGCGACCCTGGGCAACTCATTTAACACTGTTTGCCTCAGTTTCTTTATCTGTAAAATGAGCTAGAAAAGGAAATAGCAAATTACTCCAGTATCTTTGCCAAGAAAACCCCAAATGGGGTCATGAAGAGCCAGACAACTGAAAACGGCTGAACAGCAAACATTCAATTTTTCTCTTTTCCCCTTTATCCTCCACTAAGCTTCTAATCTGATATTTCTAAATTTCTACTCTAACCATGTTGCTCACTTGTTTATGAAGCTTCAGTGGTTTCCCACTGATTTTAAGATAAAGTATAAGTTCCTTTGTTTGACATTTAAAGTCCTTCACGCTCTGGTTCCAATCTATCTTTCCAGGGTGATTCCACATTTTTATCCTTCACATATGCCATCCTCTGGTCAAACAGATCCAGTCAAAGAGAAATAATACTCCATCTTCTCCAATGTCTTTATGCAATCTCTCCCCAGTACCTGGAATGTCTTCCTCTCCTAATCTGTCTCTTGAAGTTCCTGCATCTTCAAGACTCGAATCAAGTGTTATCTCATTTAAGAGTCATTTCCTAATTTCTCCAGATGTTAATTCCCCCACATAAATCATTGTTTATTCATTTCGTATATATTCTGAATTTTTCTGTGACCATGCTCGGTACAATAGACCATGCTCACCAGTAGAATAAATATAAAGTTGTTGAGGGCTGGGGCTGTCTTACTTTTGCATTTGTAAGTGTAAGAGGAGAAAGATGTACTCAAAAATACCTTTTTGAGCATAAAAGCTTTTCTAAGCAGCTTGGGAATTGGCTAAACTTGATTTGTAGAACTCATCTGTTCCTTCCCTTAATCATCTCATCACTCAAGACAATACCCAAGGTAGGTAGGAAGATTTTCCTTCTTTTCCACAGATGGAGCAACTGAGATTCAGGAAAGAGATTTCTAAGGTCGCTGAAGTCAATAATATTCCTACAATCTTCCTGCTCACTTTCAAAGTTGCAAAAAAAGTACTTTCCCCAAGATCTCTGTGGTTTTAGGAAATTACAGTTATAATCATAACGCTTTTATCACTCAATCCTTCATCAGTATCAGAAAGATTCCAAGGAACACTTTTTATGGACGTTTCTTTGCAGCACAATGCTACTTGATCAGGAAGAGCCTATCTCACTTACTTGCATTCATCCATGACAAACAGCAGACTTTCTGACCTAAATGTGTGCTCTGTTGAGACAGAGGCATCAAGATCACTTTGATTTCTTTTTCCTTAGGACCAGATTTATATTTAGAATGAGAGGAGCTATGAGCTGTCCAGAGATCAAAGACAAATTTATAATTTGTGCAGTTCTTCCTTCACTCATCTGTAATACCCAGTAATATAAATTTAAAATTGATAATATTTTGATCGAGATACATAAAAAGCAAAGAATCATAGCACTCAGAGATATTATCTCTTCTAGCCCCCAGTGGCTTCTGAAGAGGATAAACAGTAAACTCTCTAAGTCAGATGGTTTTTAAAAGATCTTCTGAAAAGAACATCTAAAGTCTATCATTGTGATGTATTCCAAGGGAATGTAGGTTGAACAGGACATGCTCAAAGCTAAGCTTCCTCCTTCTGCAGGCCACATATGCCTTACTCAGCACTGAAGAGGCCTAGCACTTCGACAGGGCAAAGCAGGCCCTTTATTGGCAGCCGAGCAGAATCGAACTGATGACTTGCTGGGTGTTTGAATGGAAGTGATCATGCCTTCAGTGCTCTCTTCTACCTGAAAGTGACAGGACTTTTTGAGCTGCCCTTAAAGTGTGTGGGAGGGGCACCTGGCCCTATCTGCAACTCTGGCTGCCAAGTACTGCTGGGGACATGATAACTAAAAAACGTATCCTGCCTAACAAGTCTGAGCTTTGGTTTAGGGATATCTTTTTATGTTTCTTCTTTCTTTATCTTAGGGAAATAATCATATATACCAAGATGGATATGTCTAAGCTTAGAAATGACCTTGTGAGTTCATGTGCTCAAGGTTCTGGATCCTTTTGGCCAGAACTGACTGGACCAGGAAGGAGTCCTCAGGATTCATTCTAGTGCTCTTAGAGAATAGAACCACCAAGAAAAAGATAGGACTAAGCTTGGTGAATTTTACCAAAAAAGCATCTAGGTGTTACTTGGGCAGTAAAGAGCATTGGCAAAATGTGGATGTTTGCTTGGTAGACTGACAAACTACTTTTTGTTATGGTGAGGCTTAAGAATCAGTCTTATGTGAGAAAATCACAATAGTTATAAGTTAAATGACTGAGCCATTTTTATTAAAGTTGTTACATGTACAATTTTTAACATTCTCTTTAAAAAAATGATGGAATCCTAATAAATCTGCCCCCAGCCCCAATATTCTAACTTTCTTGTAGGCCCCACTGAACAGCAGAGTCACTCACCCCATCCCCCATACACACATACTACTCAATATCCTAACTTCTTCATATATGCCTCACTGCTCACTAGAACAACAGGTGTGTCCATGAACTCATATTTCTCACAGAACAGCAGGCATGTCCACGTGATCGGATCCCAACCACTGCCTCTAGCTAGGCACTGCCCCCAGACTCAGTCTTCATATTTCCCAAAGAAAGAGCAGATTTGTCCATGCACTCAACCACAACCACATCCATCTAGTCTCAGATAGGACCACAATATTCAGCCAATCAGAAAGCAGCACCACCAGGATGCTCAAGCAGGACATGAATCCCAAAATAATAGAAGGGACTTTCCCTAAGTAGGCACCTGCTCAGTAATAGTAAAGAACTGACCTAAAGTGAACTTATGACATAGAGAGGCTTATTATAATATCATTATCATACATACGTAGCCCCCCAATGGGTTTTACTGTATGCATTGTGGGTAATCTCATGTGCAGTTCCACTGTAGCTAGTTGCCGTCCTCCATTACCTAATCCCTGCCTTTTTAATATTAATCATATTCCTATATTCTATGTAAATTTTGATTGCGTAATCAGCATATTTACCCTATAAACATCCATCTTGCTTTCTCTGAAGTTGCTGGTTCTTCTTGGAACTTAGTCTGCTTCATGAGAGGCATCAATCTCAATAAATGCCTATACTTGGATTAGAGGTGGTCTGACTCTGAATTCTTTGAGATGGTTCCACCACAACGTACCATGAAACCACAACAGCTTTTGGCATCCCTGGGTGGGCAGAGCTTAAACCTCAACAAAATGAGTTGCAAATTTTCTCCCTCCATCCCTCCCCCTCCACCCTCTCTAACATGGTAAGCAACTTGATTTAGGTTATATATGGAGCATAGAAGTAATTGAGTTTTTTTAATTAAAATAAAACTTCATTTTTTCCTAGTTGGGTAGTTGATTTTTTTTTATTTTCCCAATTACAAGTAAATTATATGTACATTTTATTTTATCCAATTACATATAAAAAAAATTTTAACATTCATTTCTTTTAATTTGGGGTTCCAGATTTTCTTCCTCCCTTTCCTTTCCTCTCCCTAAAACGGTAAGCAATTTGATATAGGTTATATGTGGAGCACAACAGTAATTGTTAATATTTGCCAGTATTTGATAACCCACATTGACGAGAATTTTGTTTGTTTGTTTAACCCAAAATTCACTTTGCCGTTTTGTCTTATTAGGTTTTTAGGAAAGGCAGAAGTCAACTTTTCACTATTCTTGTTAGCACACTTTAGGATTTAGGAAGTTACTAAGAAAACCTTATTCCTTTTCTTCTCCAGTATGCAGCAATTCCAACTCCTAATCTTTACGTTTTATTGTTGGCTTTTGCTGATATAATACAATCACTTCCCTTTAACGAGTCTTGTTCTTCTCCCGCCCCAAAGAAAAGAATATAAGTAAAATCAGCTGACCCTGATTTACATAAAGACTGCCCTTGGTAGAGTTAATAGAAAGTTCACTGCACATGAAGTCAGGAAGACTGACCTAAGTTCAAAATTGGCCTCATACCTTTACAAGCTGTGTGATCTTATGGAAGTCACTTAACCTATGCATGCCTTAGTTTCCACAACTGTGAAATAGGGATAATAAGAACTCTTACTTCACAGGCTTATTGTGAGAATCAAATGAGACATGTTTTACAAAGCACTTAGCAAAGTGCCTGGCACATAGTAGGTGCTTGATAAGTGCTCATCTCCTTCCCTTCTTCCACCTAGTTCCCACCTAGAAAAGTCCAACTTTTAATTTTTCCTCTTCGATTTTTTTTCTTTAACCTGACTCAACCAACATTGGAAATGTTTCAAAATACAAACTGAATCTGCATGGAGCTCTTCCAAGTTACTCAGAGAACTTCACAAATAACCTTAATCTTCTGTAACTGTGAGAGTTGCCAAATTTTCTCCCCATTTTACAGCTAATAAACTGAGGCATCTATCTCATGTCAAATAGCTCATAATTGACTCAATTAGACAAAAAGTATGTTATTCCCAAATACACAAACTGGATTCAGGGCCTGATGGGTTTGGCTAAGGATATTCCCATAGACACCCAGAATTTGGGTTTCTCTGCTCTTGCCAATGAATTATTTGGCTTTCCTTGTTTAGTCTGGGCTTCAAAATCCCTCTAGGAAAAAAAAAATTCTGTCATTAGTTGCCAACCTGCCTTGTTCTGTTTCCTCTGCCCTAAGAAACTTGCCTCGATCTTCTCATAACACTCAGTGATTCCCTTTGACTAAATGATCCTAACAATTGGCAGTTACATAGTGTCTTGCAAAGATTTGTCCTCCCAGAAGCCCCTTGAGTTAGGTACGGAAGATTTTATCATAATCCCATATTTTAATGTACCTTTGAGCTTGCCAATCGAGACACCCCATGTACCCATTGATACCCCAATTCCTCCATGCCTTCTTTTCCTGTTGGATTCCTGTCTGGGCTTTCCCATAAATCCTTCATGGAGCTTTCTTGTGAATTTTTTAAAAGTTCAGCACTTGAGCTGCATATGATGTTCTTTATACCTCTCCTTGTGAAGTATTGGCATTATTATGCCTGTTTTATGGATGAGACTGAGGTGAAGGAAACAAACTGATTCTCCTCAAGTCATCTAACTAAGAAATATTGGAACCAAGAGTCCAAACTGGATCATACCAGTCTACTAGCTCGATGCTCTTTCTCCAATACCAAGCTGCTTCCTAGGTGCTTCAGTGGATAGAGCATTAAACATGGAGCCAGGGAAACTTGTGTTCAAATCCAGCCTCAGATACTCACCACTGTATGATCCCAGGCAGGTCACCACCTCTATATGCCTCATTTTCCTCATCTGTAAAACTAGACATCAACAGCACTTCCATCCTAGAATTGTTGGGAGGATTCAAAATGAGAAAATATTTGGCGAGAATTTTGCAAACCTTAGAGCGCTATATACTGCCAGCTATTATTATTATTATTATTA
Source organism: Phalanger gymnotis (assembly GCA_028646595.1). Lineage (NCBI taxonomy): Eukaryota > Metazoa > Chordata > Mammalia > Diprotodontia > Phalangeridae > Phalanger > Phalanger gymnotis. Next base: position 191,210,953 of record CM053624.1, on the reverse strand, counting down.
ATTATTACTTCTCTATTTCTGACCTCCATACTGTGCTCTATATAAGGAGCCTTCAGCTACTAGAAAAAATACATCCTTACTCTTTCGTGATTCGTTGTTCTCCTGAAGCTAGATACTTTATTGTTCTCTGTGGGATGATTCTGGTTTAAGGGATTCGGGCCACTGACAATGGTAGAGAGGAAGGGATGGAAATAAGATAATCAAGAAATGAAAAACATAACGGAAAAATTGTTTAATTTACAAGTTTGGCTTCAGGATCTCTACTTTACCACTCTGTGGTATGCTCATAACAACCCCTTTCTCTGGTTGCAAAGAAAAAGGTGTAAAGACTTCCTGTAGAAATCATCCTGTGCAAGGTAGGTGGTGCAGTGAATAGAGTACCAACCCTGGAGTCAGGAGGACCTTAGTTCAAATCTGGCTTTAGACACAACACTTACTAGCTATGTGACCTTGGGCAAGTCACTTAACCCTAATTGCCTTACTAGCTGTGTGACCTTGGGCAAGTCACTTAATACCAATTACCTTGCCTCCCCCCTCCAAAAAAGAAAAAAAGAAAAAGAAATCATCCCATAATATGAATAATTTTCTTACCTCTCCCCATTCCATTATTAAAATTTTAGAAAGCCTATTCTTTTAGGACATTGTTTTGTGCTAATACATAGCTAGCTAATCTGGTGGCCTAAGCCTTGCTAATATTTTAGTGTGTCTTAATAGGATCTGATATAACCTTCCTGGAACATATATTTAAATTTTAAGGGTTGCTTTCTGAAAACCTGATGCTTTGAAACTTAAGAATGGTTCTAATGTTAGAAATTTTAGGAACCAAAGCCAATTTTTAGGAAACATATTTGGGGACAGATGGGCTTTTAGTTTCCCCTTAAATAATCTATGCAATATTTCTACACATTGGCCAGCACCGTTAACAATATAATATAAACTCACAAATTGTTTGAATGGAAACAAGACTGATTAGCATATACAAAAAGTTAACCCAAATTATGGGAGAGCGCTGTGAACAACAAAATGGGGTGTGATGTAATGGAAAGAATGCTGAACCAGTAGCCTCAAATCCTGTATCCTGTCTCTAATTCTAACTATGTGAACTTAAGCCAGCCATTTAAGCTCATTAGGCCTTAGTTTCTTTTTCTCTAAAATGGTGTTTTTACCAACAACATCTATCTTACAGGTTTGTGTAAAGAAAGCATTCCGCAGGCCTTAACGGCCTTAAATGTGAACTCATTATTACTGTAATTGTGTAAGCAAATTAAGGTCTACAGGTAGTGTGTTTACAGCACTGGCTTCCTGCATCTTTGTTTAGCAATTATACATTATAACATAGCATTGTAGAATTATATGTTTAGGCCTATAAGAGATCTTAGAGGTCATCTAGTCTAATGTCCTCATTTTACAGATGAGAAAACTGGGTGGTACGAAGTGTTTAAGTGACTTATCTAGGTTTACGCAGGACACAAGTATCAATGCTGGGAAGGAAGCTCAAGTCTTCTAACTATATTTGGTTTTCACACTCTACCTCATTGCCTCTGGAAAATGTTTGATGTGTCTGTCCATACATAGTCTATGATGCATGTACTCAAAGTCAGCTTGATGGCACGACATATGGAGTGTTGGCCCTGGAATCAACAAGACCTGAGTTCAAATCCTACCTCTCACACGTAGTAGCTGTGAGACCCTGGACAAGTCATTTTAAGCTCCAGATACCTCAATTTCTTCATCTGTAAAATGAAGACAATAACAGCAGCAAGATTATTGTAAGGATAAAATGAGATAAACTTTGTAAAGCTCCTTGCAAACCTTAAAGTGTTTGATCAACATTAGCTGTTACTATCTGATTATCTTATGCAAAGAATGCACAATTTTTTCAAACGATGCCAACTGTAACACTTTTTTAGAACTTTGACCTCTAGTTCAGCCTGGATGAGGACAATAGGAAAATACCACTGGGGAGAATAGGTTTAAATAAACTCTCAATCCTTCTGTCACTCATTAGTATTAACATACTGATGAACAATTATCCAGGCTTGTGCCCAGAAGACTTCCTAGAAGGAAAACCTCATCTATTTTCCTGTTACGTTTCACTCTCTTGATTTGCTCCTTTCTCTTGCAATCTAAGAGAGAGCAGAAAGAACCTTTATTATCCGAGTTTCTAACCCTATATCTTCCTTTACTCCAGTAAATCTTTTGGCTGGCTGTTAGGCCAGCAACAAGCACTTATTAAGTGTCTAATATGTGTCAAGAACCATTCTAAGCCCTAGGAATACAAAGACAGACAAAAAGAAAGATAGGGCTCCTGCCTTCATGGAGTTCACATTCTATTGGAGGAAGACAATGCATAAAATAGACCCAAAAAAGGCATGGGGGGTGAGGAGAAGGTGTAAGGAGGGATGGGGGATAGATATACTGCCAAAGAGGGAAGAATTAAGAAGCACAACCAGGAAGAGAATCAAGCATGACTGGGTTTGGTCTGTCCCCAGATGAAGGAACTCGTGAATAGGAGAAGCAGACCACGATAAAATAAATGTTCAGTAATACCGATGCTTCTCCCACCGTTGCTGTTAAGTGACACTTTTTAGGGACCTGAAATTTCCTAAATGCCTTCCTTAAGTTATCTCATTTTAATCGCATAGCAATCCTGGGAGATAGAAGCTACAGAAATCATCCCTATTTTGCAGATTAAGAAATTCAGGATTAGAGATGGGCGGTGGCTTGCCCATGATCACACAGATAATCAGTGTCAGGAGCTGGAACTTGAACCCATCTTCCAGATTCCAAATCCTTCTACTACATGGTCCTATGGTATCTGAAATCGAAATTGGTCTTGGAGTCTTGAAGGAAGACCTGGGTTTCGGTCCACCCTCAGACACATATTATGGGATTGTGGGCAAGTCATTGAATTTTTCTTAGTCCTAGTTTCTAGAAATGTAAAATGAGAACATAGCATCTACCTCACAGATTTGTCATGAGGATTAAATGCAATAGTATATTTAAAATGCTTTTTAAACCATCGAGTCCTCTATAAATGCTACTCTTAGTATTGTCATTACTGTTACTCTACATGTCTTGTGTATATATAGCTATTCCATATCAAGTCAAGCCAAGTCAACAAGCATTTATTAAGTGCCTACTATGTACCTGGAACTGGACTAAACAATGGGGAACAAAGAAAGGCAAAAAGTCATCCCTATGATCAAGGAGCTAGTGCACTAATGGGAGAGACAAGATGTAAACAAATATGTACTTATGAGACATATTGTTGTTCATCCTTCATTCTTGAAGAGAACCTGTGACATCAGGAGGGTGATCTCTTGAACTGCAAGGATTTAGGCAAGGCAGGACTGTGCAAAGTCACAAGGCTCACTCTCTTCTTCAGAGTCTTTGGAGTCCCGTGACAAGACATAGGTCAGGACTCCTGGTAATGGCCCCTGATGCAGTAGGAGATCCTGGCCTTCTTAAGCTAAAGTCTTTGCAGGTCTCAGTTTTTCTGAGGCAACACCCAGTCAGTTTAAAGGCATGTAAATAGCAACTGTTTCTGTTCTGCCCAGAAACTGAGGGTCTTCCCCTCCCAGATTGATGAGCTATAAACAGAGTAAATTGGAAGGAATCTTGGAGGGAAAGCACTATCCCTAAGAGGGAATCAGAAAGACTTCTTGTAGAATATCAATTTTAGTTTGGACATGAAGGAAGCTAGAGAAGCCAGGAGGCAGAATTGGGGAGGAAGAGAGTCCCAGAAGGGGAGGATAGTCACTGAAAATGCAAAGAGTCAGGAGATAGAGTGTTCTGTCCAGATGAAAACAGGGATTACAAATGCAGCAGGAACAGATTGCCCTGGGATAGGGTAGGTGGAGTTGGATTGGTTTCACTGTGCTCCTAGACCACTGCTGAGACAGATCACAATTAGTTGTAGAAGCATATGGATTCTTATTTTGTCAAAAATGTGCCTAACTTTTCCTTCATTGGAATAAGATCTCCTTGAATGCATGTATTTGCCTTTCTTTATATGCCTAGCACTTAGTAGCATGACACTTAGTGCTTCTTGACTGTTGACAGAGTTTGGGCTATTATGCTAAGGGAGATGATTGTTTCTATTCCTTAAAGTTTTAGGTATGTGTTATGAAAATACCTTTAGGAAGCTATTGCAGAACGTGATAAAAGTAAGACAAGAAGCTTCTATAATACACACACACACACACACACACACACACACACACACACACACACACACACACTCCAACCAGATTTAGTCCTACACACATTTTTAATGGCTAGGAGACTACCAGAACTAGAATAAATTTTCCATCTGAAGGTAGTCCCCAAACAAAGAGCCATAAAATATCACTAATGTCCAGCCTTCCCTCGTATATCTTAAATTCCACTGGGATCTGGTCACTCTTCATTTACCCCATGGAAAAGAAACTAAGAAAGAAGAGCAGATGGCAAGGGGAGGGGAGTAGGGAGAGACCCTGAGAGATAAAAGAAACCAGCCAACAAACACAAGAAAAAGGCAGGCACCAAATAATGAAATGATAGGCTCACTAATTAAACAAATGAGTATGTGGCTGTATACAGAAATCAATTTGTCTCAAAGAGAAACTAATCTATCAAACAACTGGTTATGCCAGTCATCTGAACCAAACCACTGACTTTAAAAATTGTGATTACTCCAGCCTCTTTTATCCCCAAGCTGGTGAGAGTAATCCTTTTGTGTGTGTGTGTGTGTAAAGCTACACAGTTCCAAATTATAGGAGCTTTGTAGTGTTAGTCACTTTCACAATAGTTTTTTTTTTTAAGCTACACTTTTAAAAATTATTTTTTCTCATGTGGAAAAAAAAACAGACTTTGGCTGTGCCTGGACAGGAAGAACCATAGCAGGGTTATGTCAGAATATCTATGAAAAAGAGATCGACTCATGCCAGTGGAGCTGATTCTATGGAGGACCGAAAGACGTTCCCAATGGGAAACTATGTTTTACAACTGCAGGAATAAAAATTTGGGAAAGGAAAGGTAAAAATGATGAAAGTCAGTGTGATGAAGGCTGCTAAAGATTTGCCTTGTTGTGCTTTGTTGGTCACTGCTCACTGTGCTACTTTTAAGAGGGGAAAAAATGTGACTCCCTTTCCCATTCATCTGTCATAGATAATGTTCTAAAAAGAGGTGGAAAGAAGTAGTGAACATATAATCAGTCTGTATACACATACAATAGGAAGGCAGTTTGGAAACACAGCAGGCCTGGGCAATGAAGGCCTGTTATAAAGGGGACTGTGAGTCTCACTGCTGAGATGAGTGAGTGCTTGGTTACAGAGAAAGGGAAGAGTCAATGGACTCTTCTTTTGTGTGTGTACTCTCCGGTGCACAGCATACACCTCCACACTTGGTGGGGTGTCACAATCGATTGTCTAGACAAACATGACTCGCTCTGCTGCCATCACAGAGAAATGAACTTGTGACAGCCCTTGCAGAGTTCAACAGAAGAGAAACTCTTGCTATCATAGGAACAGATGAAATCTGCTTCTGTATGAGGTGGTAAAGGGACTTGGGCCTTCTATGATTACAATCCTGTTGAGGATGGTCAGAAAAGTATACTTAGAAAATGCTTTAGATCAGTCAAGTATATTTAGAAAAATGAAGGAAGGTTACCAAGAATTTATGATTAAGACTCTCGCTTTGTTTATTTTTAAAAAAATGTATTTTGGCATTTATAATCTATCCTATAACCTATCATATCCTATAATCTATCTGTAATCTCTCACTTTCTGTCTCCTCATTGAACAGAAAAGTAAAATACTACAAACAAAACAAACAAAAAACATATCTTAAACATATACAGTCCAGACAAATAAATTTCCATTTTGGCCCTCTGTATTTTAAGTTCATCACCTTTCTGGTAGGAGGCTAGTGGTAGGATGTGCTCAGGGTTTAACACAGTGAAAGCATAGAATAAGTGTTTAACAAAAACTTACATATCTGACTTTAAAAAAATAACCTTTTTCTGTATTCCGCTTCTCTATGTAATAAAACATGCAGATTGGTTAATTCTCAGAAGTTTTTCTTAGGTTAGCTTCTGCAGAAACCATGAAAAGATAATGGTCTGGATCTTCCAAGAGCCTACTTATAAATATAAAAATCTCTAAGGAACATATAAGCTCTTTAAGCTAAGGCACTACATTGTTTTCTATATTTTTATGCATGGTAACTAGCACTATACCTTGAAGTATTAGAAAATTTCAAGCACTCATCATGCAAATACAGTCTACTAATGCAGTCATTCAAAAAGCACTAATTAAGTGACCACTGTGAATCAGAAACCAGTCTGGACATTGGAGATACAAAGGCAAAAACTACCCTCAAGGAAAACACTTGCTACTAAGGGAATACTGGCTTAACTCTTCCACGATTTAAGTTACTTCCATGAATTTTTGTGACCATAAAAATTCAACTAGTTACCAAACTTCTGGGGATAAATTTCCCTGGATTTGGATAGACTATTACTTCAATGACACACAATTGGCCAGCATACTCTTTTCAATTTCCTAGGACTTGCAAGAGCTTGTGTTTCACTAGAATAGGCTTTAAAAAACAAGGAATATCTCCATACTGCAAGAGACTTTGGAATAGGAATATATTGCACACCTAAACATGGAAGGTATTCATTAAATGCATATTAACTTGAATTATGAAAGCCTCATATACTGCATATAGTAAGCACATTATGAAACTCTGATTTCTTTGCTTTGAGAACTCCTGCCACCATCCCAGATTATAATGCTTCCATAATGTATAATATCAGGGAATTGCCTGAGGCTCAGAGAGGTTGAAGGTAAGATTCTTTGCATAGGCTGTTCCCCTCCCTTGCCCCAGTCACCACACCTGGAACAATCTTTTTATAAAATCCCATTCTCTTCAAAGGTCAGCTCAAGAGCATCTTCTGCATGAGGGTTTTTCTGACCCTCACAACTGCTTTCCTATTTGCTCTCCCTAAAAATTAAGTTGTATTTATTTTATTTTGAATATAATTTGTATATTATTATAAATATTAGGAAGATTGGGGTTTAAATCCTGCCTCTGACACCTAGTGTAACCACAAATAAATCACCTCCCTCGGTTTCTTCCTCTGTTAAACTATGTGTTCATGTTGTTTCTCCTAATAGAATATAAGCTTTCTGAAGACAAGGGTTGCTTAATTTTTGGCTTTGCATTCTTAGCAACCACATCAGTAAGACAAAATTCATGATATCGACGGTGACTGTAAACATGCCCATATAGTTCAGAATGAAAAGTATAAGAGACTCTGTATAGAAGGCAAAAGAGCTAAAGTATTTATTCAGATACCAGTGGATCAAATCCCAGAACCAATAACCCCAATTTGACATAGCAGTAATTGTATTCCAAAACCAGTAAGTCTCCCTCGATGTAACAGCAAGGAGATTAAAACACAGTATCACAGCAAACAGCCAAGACATTCTGTAACCTTCCCTTCTGCCAGGGCCTTCCCATAAACACTCACTCACAAATCCTGCTGTCTGCATCCTCTCCTCCCACAGTTCTAAAAGCCCGTGTAGTTCTCAGAGCCCTTCCAGTTCTCTCTTTGTCTGTCTCTTCCAAGTCTCTCTTCTTCATCTTAGTCTCTGCAGCTCTCTACTCGCTACTCTCCACTCTCCACAGCTCTCTAGTCAGAGATTAATGGCTACCCATAGGGTATATACACCCTGTGTAGGCCTGGGGTTTGGTACCTACTTAGCAAATGGGCCTCTTGTAATCAAGTTTCCCTTAACTAGCTCCACCTGAGGCCTATAAAATGGGCAGGGAAGATCTTTGATCACATTAGTACCATAGCACCTAAAGTTATGCCTGGCACATGATACGTATTTAAAACACTTACCCAAGTGTCTGGCCCCTAGTAGACACTTCATGGATATTTTTGATTTGTTAAATCAACATTGATTAAATGGCTTACCCATAGACAAATAGCTAACAAATGTCAAAGGCTCCTTTCCTGTTCCTCACATGAGGCATTCTATCTCAGCAGAGTCTGGACATCTCTGCTAAATTTTCCCTATGCCTGGAATTAATCTCTTTCCTCATCTCCATTTCATGGCTTTCTTCAAATTCTAAATGAAATCCCATCTTCTGCAAGAAGCCTTTCCTAATTTCCTGTAATTCTAGCGTCTCCCCTCTGTTGATTGTCTCTAATTTATCTTTTATATGTCTTGTTTGAACTTAGTTGTTTACATGTTGCCTTGCCCATTAGACTCTGAACTCCTTGAGAGTATATATTTTGCATTTCTTTGTGTTGTCCATGCTCAGCACAGTGTCAGAAACTTAGTAGGTGCTTAATAAATCCTTATGGAGTGATTGACGGACTTGAATTCAGCAAGGTCTCACTCTATTCACCACGTTTTCCAATATCTCTTCTATATATAACAGTATTTCAAAAAGCATTTATTGAATGAATTTCATAAAATGAAAAGATTAATCAGATGAAAATTCCTTCTATTTTTTTAAAGAAATGTACAAAATTATATTGGAGAAAAGTTTGGAGGGCAATTTCTAAGTGAAACTTTAGAGATTCAATATCACTGTCTAGTCCTTCTTCACCCTGAGAGCATCCTAGCAAAGAGGGAGTGGTTGGCTTAGAGATAAATTTTTTGATAAGGAAATAAATATGGCTTGGTAGATGAGAAGTTGAAAACTACTCCAGGCAAAATAGAGGGCAATGCAGTGACAAAAAATGAAAGACAGAAAATAAAAAGGAATGCTGGAACAAGGTTAGAGTGAATGGTTCCCCTTTGCCCTAGAATAACCTCTCATTGCCCATCTGACAAATTCAATCTATCACATTCTCCAAATGTTTCCTTAAGGCCTAAATCTGTCCATATGGCCCAGCAACCAACTCAATAGTGCTGAACCTGCTACACTGATCCCCACCCATCTCCACCTCCTTCCTGCCACCTTCGCCCTATTTGTATTTCTATCCTTTCTCCTTCTTGGCAGTGTCTATTATTTGATGTCAAATTCAGATGATGTGCTCAGTAAGTAGGGGATGTATTTGTGTTATGCTCCAAAGACTGCCCAGTACATTTTGGATTTCACCACCCATTAAATCGCAGTAATGCTAACATGAGCCCAAGGGAAAAGCAAGAATTTGAATGCAAATTAAGAACCTGAGAAAAATAGAGGCTAGGCTTTCCATTCCAATCATCACATGGAATCATAGATTTTTCAGACAAATGTTGTTTTTCAATTGTTTTTCAGGCATGTCCAACACTCCATGACCCCATTTGGGGTTTTGTTTCAACTAGCTGGCTAGCAGCTGCTATGAGGGTGTAAAGCCAACAACAACCAGCTCACAGAATGCTGCAAGCCCAGGTCCTTTTCATCTGCTTTATTGAGGAAAGCAGCGTTAAGGGGTTAACAATCTTGCTTTAATCTAGCACACAAATATCATTTACTTAGTTAAGGGGAAAAAACCAGCACCCTGAATTACGGACCAAGTACAATTTGTAGTTATCAACATCTGGGTGTACAGCTGGGGAGTTCATTAGAATGACTGGCCCAGAGTCACGCCCCACTCCTGCTATGAGCAGAGCTCCGAGCGAGAACGCTAACCTCTGTGCTTATATATCCTGTTCAGGGCCACGACCTCACCCAGGCTGGGCATGGAGAAGTTCCCCACCCCCAATATCAGGTCAGATACAAATCAATGGCTCCCCAATTGTCTCAGTGCTGAGAAATACAAAAACATCTCACTTTATCTGCCCCATTCAAACAAAGGCCAGAATCATTAAAGGTCAACAGCAAAAAGTCCCACCTTAATTACTGTTACAGGTTTTCTTGGCAATGATACTTGAGTGTTTTGCCATTTCCTTCTCCAACTCATTTTACAGAAGAGGAAACTGAGGCAAACGAGATTAAGTGACAGGTTCACACAGCTAGCAAGGGTCTGAGGCCAGATTTGAACTCAGGAAGATGAGTCTTCCTGACTCCAGAGCCAGGGCTCTATCTACTATGTTACTTAAGTACCTCAGATTTTCAGAAAGAAGGGACCTTAGTTACTTAAGTACCTCAGATTTTCAGAAAGAAAGGACCTTAGAAGACCCCCTCACTTTACAAAAGAGGATGCCAAGCATGGAAATGTTTTCTGACTTGCTCAGTATTATACAAAGTAAAGATCTTCTGTAGGATTTAAACCCAGGTCCATCTAATTCCAAGTCTGCTATCATCACCATATGGCTTAGAAAAGTCACAGAGGTTCTCTGTGGCTTGAGCATTTGGAAACTGAGGGACTTGGTTTCATATATTCCTAATGAACTCTTTAGTTACTATTAAATGTAGGCAGAACAGGGCTCAACCACATTGTCTATACTAAAGGCATCAGTAATGCCACCTCTCTGTCTCTGGTTACTAGTACCGTCTATTTGATGGTTTTGAATTATGACTATTTTTACTTGGCATTTGCTATCAAAAATTCATTCCATCTTGTGGAATGAAATGCTTCATGGACCTTCATGCTGAATAATCCCACAGGTCAGTATTCCCTTGGCCCTCAATGAGATATGAGTTTGGGTTAACACTGTTCAATAAAAGTTGATAAGGGAAAAGATTCAGAATGTTTGTTCTTCATTAATACAAGTTTGGCATGTTAAATCCCCAAGTGTTGTTTTACAAGCCTTCAGATTAAAAATTAATTACAACAATTATCAACAAATATAAAAAGTCAAGAAAATAATGCAAGCCCATCTGTCTGTTTGACTTTGGGAAGCACAGAACAGTGGTAACAGATGAAAATTGTCATCTTATCCTGAGAGTTCAAAAAGAAATCTTAAGATGGGCAACAATATCGACTTGATACAGAAACTCTTGATTTTCTCTGGTAACTCATTGGTTATGCCTACCCCAAGGTACTTAACCCCAAACCAAGATGGAAGTCATCCAAAACAGAGAGGTAATATTCTTTAAAGTACACAAAATGGATTACTATTGTTCAGTCTTCATCTGACCACACACAAGGAGAATGAAAGACTTCTTTCTGGCTTGGCAGTCATCAGTACCACAACATTGTCTGAAGCCAGGCAAAGCAGCAGATGCAAAGTGGAATGATTTAATAATCCAGTTTCTCCCCTCTATAAAGGAAGACATTGAGAGGAATTTGGCAATTTACCCTTCAGTCTTCCAATCAGAAGTAAGAGGAGTCTGAGGGAACTAGTATCAGTGAAGGCTTGAATTTGCAGCATAATGATGAGACTAAAAGTGATGTTTATCCTAGGAGTGATAGCTTGTTCCATGGAGTTTAAACAAGGCAGAGCAGCAGATGCAAAAGGGAGTGAGTAGGTGATAAGGGTGTTGGCAGTGTCAGAAGAAAGAAAGAGAATTATATCTAGGTTTAGAATGGGGGGGGGAGCAGTACTTGGAGAGGAGGAAGATAATAAGTTTCACTTGTGTACATATGTTGAGTTTAAGATGTAAATGAGCCATCCAGATGAACATGTTAGAGCAATTGGAGATAAAAGATTGGAGGTCAGAAAAGAGTTTAAGGCTTAAACTAAGCTTTCTTAGGTTCCCAAAGTAGGTGATACTTCCCCCTGGGGGATGCTGGAACAATCTAAGGTGGGGTGGTAGTAGCCTTGGATGCAATTGGGGCAGGGGGCGTTGAATAAAAACAAGTGATGGAAGCATAAGGAAAGAAGCGAAGAGAATTTTGAAAAACCATTCATACATATTTCATCTGTTGCATAACAGAGTTAAAGTCATAGTGATTACATTATTTTCCAAATAAACACACAAAATGCAAGTTATAACTGATCAGCAGTAAAGTTTACTAACAGGTCTTAACAAGCAAGCGTTGGCAGAGGAGTGTGCACTGGCAGGAATATGTGTATGTAATGACTTATTTACAATATGATACTATATGGTTACATGACCCAATATTGCATCATCAAAATTTCAATGCAGGGAAAAAAAAACTACAATTTGTAATAAATTATTAAATTTAAGATACATCATTTAAAAAAGATATTTTATATTTTTTTTTGAAATGACACAAATTTCCCAAAAAAAGGGAAAGGGTTAAAGGAAGTAGATTTCCGGGGGGGGGGGAACGGAGTAATTTTTTTTTGAAAAGGAGATGGTTTGCCAAATAAGTTTGGGAACCTCTTTATTAATTTAAAATTTAAATTTATGATTTTATGACTTTTTGATAACCAAAGAAAAATTACTTAATACTTTCATACCAGGGAGGCTTATAAAACTGGACTGGGTATATGTAGAATTTTCTGGTCAGTAGCTACTGATGCCACTTGATAGATACTTAGAATAAGTATTTATTGTTAGACAGTATAGTCAATAGTGTTGGGTCTAGAGGCTGGAGGACCAAGATTCAGATGCCACTTCTACCACTTACCTAGCTATGTGACCACAAGCCAGGCTTTTAACCTTTCTGAGCCTCAGACAACTCTCTAATACCATAAATTAAAGGCAGGTTGTGATCTGCCAGCACTGAAATTTCCTATCCTAATGAAATTATAGCTTCTTGACATACTCAGGTATGTATTTGATGATAGTGTTTAAAAAAAATTCTTTGAAAGCCGTCAATTCTGTCAAACCTTTTATTTACATCTCATAATCCATTGATACACATCTTCAACAAATTCTAAGATATGAAGCTCATGAAGATTTCATCTTGTTGACATTTAGATAAAAATAAGCTACTGCAAACCATGGAATCAGTTAACGAGTTAAAACTTTATTGCTATTTGAGGAAAAAAAGGAAACTTTGCAGCATAGTAGTTACACACATTAAGATTTTGTGCTAGTTATTCTATCCCTGAGCACTGAATCTCTTGAATACTAAGTAGATGTAATTAATGAAGAGGACAACTAGTAAATATGTCAGAAACAATAGAGCTATCTGTTTAGATGTATGCCGAATGTACCCACTAGAATGCAAATGAGTGTTCAGAAACAGGTGATTAAGTTCACCAAAGAACATGTTTAGTTATAGAAAGAATTATCTCTAGTAGAGAATGCTTAGAATTTTAATAATTTGTGAGGAAACTTAAATTGTGAGGTAGGTGACACTCAATTACCAACTAAGGATACAATTCGAAGCCATTGAATAGTATTCAGGCTCTGCATCCACACTGCTGAAGTAAATGGGTTCTCACCTTAGTTCTAAAAGCTCAGTAGTAAACAACCTCAGGACACTAAAGTCATCAACGTGCCCTTCCAATAAGACACATGGTTGGAATTATGGGGAGGACCATTATAGAGTGACACTTCTAACCTCGATTTATTGTGGGAACTTTAGTAAGTAGCTGAATTTCACTGGGCTCCATTTCTCCTTTGAGTGAGGAAAAGTTAATTTGTAGAGGAATTTTAAGAGTTTTAAATATTCACTCGAATAATACATAGGAAAGGCAGATAAGCATTGTAAACAATACAATGTTTTAAATCACTTTCCTAATGGTGAGCTCAATATGCTTTCTGTGTTTTATTTTTTTAATAGATATCTCTCATTAGTTCATAAAATTTCTCATTCGTAAATGGGGGGAAATTTAGCATATTGTATCAGTAAGGCAATAATAACAATGTAGATGATAATTGTCAAAATGCCTGAGTGGTTCTGTACCACAAAGTATATGAGACTCTTCACACAGAAGGTAGAAGAAATGAACCATTTATTCAGACACCAGAGAACCATATTCCAACAAGCCATTTATCCAGTCCTTTAGAGCAGTAAAACATTCAATACGCAATATCACAACATGGACCCTAGCCATCCCAAAACCTCTCTGACACCTTGCTAGGATCTTCCCCAAAACAAACTCACAGTACAGTTAAGTCAGCCTGTTCGGTTCTAACTATCATGATGGTGGTCATTAGCAGCCATAAGTGCGCTCTCTCTCTCTCTCTCTCTCTCTCTCTCTCTCTCACCATTTCCTGTGACATAACTTCCTTTTCCTGTCAGGAAGCTCATCCCACCACACAAGACTTAGGCTTCCTGTGACATAAGCAGGTCACATGGTCTATTAATGGGTGGGAAAGATCTTCAAATCGAAATTGCTACTAATGTACTGAACCCATTGCTCCAAACAAACAGTATAGAAGAGTGGAATAAATGGGGGATGGAAAGTGAAAAGATTTGTGTTTCAGTTTTGGGAGTGAGGACAGCAGGGAAGTTCAGGAGGCCCTCCAGATTTCAATAAGAATTAAAAATAGAAAATTAAAGAGAACCATACTAATAAATTGATTCTTGCTTGAGACCCTAATGCAGAAAAAGAATCTAGTGCTAAATTTATTTTGACTGGGCATTGGTAAGAGCTTGCTAGACATATCTTCATGTTGTGAAAAAAAAGTGGAAAGTTTATCTACTATAAAACTGCACTAATTAACTCCCAGTTACTGGGCCTCCAGCGCTAAATAATTGTGGTGAACAGGAAGTTTGCCAAAGCAGTTAACCTTAAAGGTTATTCAGGTGTGATGGGCTGACCTGACTCAAGACAATACTCTGTTAATTCTAACAAACAAAATGTATCTCATTAAACTGTTAGCAAAAGAGAGTTTACTTAGCAATAGTGTTGAAATGTTATTCAACATGGATACTACAGCATTTAGTTTGGGAAGTTGTGCTGCCTGTTGTCTCTGTGTGGAAACAGGTCTGATCACAAGGGCAGGATGAGATGACTAGTATGGTGTAATGGTAATTTAGATTTGAAGATCTTTCCCACCTATTAATAGGCTACGTGACCTGCTTATGTCACAGGAAGCCTAAGTAACGTGTGGTAGGGGGAGCATGCTGAGAGGAAAAGGAAAGTGTGTTACAGGAAATGCTCAGAGAGAGCCATTAGAGCTGAAGGAAAGAGCAGATGTGGTTGTGCTGTGAGTGTGTTTGTGGGAAGGCCCCAGCAGGGAAGTGGAAGGTTATGGGAGGAAAGGCTCCATGCTATGATATTGTGTTGTAAGTTTCTTGCTGTTATGATAAAGTAGGCTTACTAGTATTGGGAGTTGGCTGCTGCTTGGGTTGGATTTATTGGTTATGGAATTTGGTCTTTTGGTGTCTGAATAAATGTTTTATACCTTCTATATGGGGAGTCTCTTATATTTTGTGATACAGAAGTACATAGGCATCTTCACAATTATCATCGATGTTATGTTTATTGCCTTGCTAATACATGCGGTCCTGCAACACATACCAAGTCTCAGAGGTGTCGCCTCTGGATACGTGGGCCTTTTAATTACTTAAGTGACCAGGAAACCTGGTCAATAAGGTCAAGAGCTACCAAGAATAGGAAGCCCAGCTTGAACCTTAGTCCCCTGGACCAATCAAGTTCCAGGATAGTTTTGTTACCTAGTACAGAAAAAAACAAAAAGCAAAATAAATTTGCATGAGTGAAGGAGTTAGGATATTGCCCCTACCACACTTGCAAATCTGGAGAGTAATATCAACAATAACAAAAACAAATGATTGAGGAGCTTGCTTTAAACAATCCTGTCCAGGAAGGGGAGTTTTACAATGTCCTGAGAGAATATGTTGTTTGTGCTTTCCACAATACCAAATGATAAAACAACGTATATAAAGCAACTGGGGGTACCAACCTATACGCACACTCATAGCATGGGATGGCTATACCAAGTTTAAGGTATTCTATAAATCCACATACCCCAAAAATATAGCTTTCAATTCCCTACCAATGGGTTAACCTTTAAGAGTCAATGAAAGGTCACAGTTTAAAGTAAAGGCATTAATGAAATAATCTATGGGATTGGGGGGGGGGTGGCGATTTTTATGTTGTCATTTTTTTAAGTAACAACAGAATATTTCCACCATAAACCTGGAGTATTCTCATATTTATATATACACAATATCAATGGAATGTAGATACTTGACTGAAGTGGTATATATGTACATACCAGGGCCACATATGGGCAGGGCAATGGTATTGTCATTTTTTTTTTTGGCTAAAAAATAATAGGATTTTTTTCCTTGTTCAGTGCTTATGGAGAAGTCAGGAAACATTGCTTTGGACCAACAAAAACCCTTCCCTCAAATTCCCCCATATTTTTCCTCTAGAACCTTGAGATAACAAATTTCTCATCCCCAAAGGAAATTCTCAATCTAGATACCAAACTCTTTTGAATAGAGATGAATCCTTCCAGCTAGCTAAAGGAGCAACCTTAATTTATGGTGAGCATTCCATATATCTCACAAATTTAATCTCTGAAGGCTAGATAAAAAACAAACAGAAAAACAGATAAGGGTTATTGGCCCAGCAACTACCAAAGGGCTCTTAGGTCTAAGGTTCCTTGGCTTTCAATGACCTTAAATTTCTTCTATTCTCCCAAGTAGATGAGTAGACAGACAAAAATGCACAGAAACAAAGGTAAGTGAGGAATGAAAGAAAGGTAGCAAAATCATTGTCTCTTCAATCTGTTTGATTTCATTCCTAGCTCACATTTATACAGTGCTTTGAGGTTTGCAAAGCACAGCATATGTTTTCATTTGATCTTCTATGAAGTGCTATTCCACTTTTATAGGTAGGAAAACTGAGCGTGAGAGGATAAGGTATTCCTTGGGGTAGCTGATTGAGTAGCGGACTTGGGGTCAAGAAACCTGAATTCAAATTCCACATTAGGCAAAGTAATTGGCTTTGTGACTCTGGGCTAACCTTATCCTCTCATCTACTTGGCAGTCGAAGTCTAAGAGGGCTTTAAGGCGTATACAAAATTCAGGCTGATCTGTAGTTGTAGGCTCCTCTTTTCTCTCTGGAATATCGAGACAATATTCATTTCTTTCTATGCCTGTGGTTCCTCTGGTCAACATGATCCTTTTACAATAACCACTGGCAGTTGAGCAATAACACTAATCAGTACATATACAAAAGCATGCAAGGTGTCTCCATCAAAGAATGAGAAAATTAAAGGATTGAAAAGATGTTTCTCTGTTCTTCAAATTATCACGGAGAATGAAGCATTCCTTCAAAGAATGAAGAAGTATCTCAAAGAAAAAGTAAAGAAGAATACATATCTAAAGAGTCAGAGTAAACGCTAACCTATATGTGGAGGATGGAGGATATAATGATGTGACAGAGAAGGGATGAAAGACCACTGATGAATTTGAGTGAAGTAGGCATGAGGCTCTTTCTAGAAGGAGACAGGGAGATAGATTTGAGCCCTTTAGGAAGAAACATCTTGATGTACTACATGGAGTGATAATGTGTAGTCACAGATGCCATCAGGAGAAAGATAATCAAGTAATAGTTAAATGAAGAGAAAAGTAATGGTTGTTGGTGACTTCCTGTTGGGGGGTATCAAGTGAGCTATTTGTTGACCTGTCATAAGAAATATAAAAAAAACTCTGAGGTTTTCCCAGGGGTTATGTATGGCATGTGATGAAAAGTCTCCCGAGATTTGTCAGACTTGACAACCATTACCTACTCCTGATGGATTCAGGCACAAATAATGCCTCCCAAAGGAATCCAGAAAATACTGTGAAAGACTGTGTAGTCCTGGGAAAAAAATTGAACACCTTAGGAATGTAAGTAATGTTTTCATCTTTGCTGCCATTTGAAGGTAAAGGCTTCTTATAAGAAGAGACTATTAGAAAAGTAAACTATTTAAGATTGTTTGAGAATATTTGAATTTCTAAAGCATGACTTAAAATATAGTAATGTTGAGCTCTTGATTAGAGATAAAGTACTCCAAAAGAGGGCCAATAAAATGTATATTTCCTGAATTCTTGTGTATCAAGAGGATTGTAAATTTGATCCGGAAGGAGAAAGTAGAAAATATCCATTTTCCACCAAGTCAGATAATATGGACAGCAAAAGAAAAAAGAAATGCAGGTAGAACAATGGCAAAAGTAATTCACAAGAAACAAAAAAGCAGTCAACACTAAGATCCATATCCTTGGGAACTCTATAAAATTGCTCAATGTATATGTAATCAACAGGAAGAAACAGAGATGCTAACACAAAAAAGAAAATTTGACTTCATAGATATCACAAAAGACTTAATGGGGTGGAGTTCATGAATGGAGTGTCTCTGAAAAAGTAAACTTCATCTGAAAGGAAAAGAATATGTAAATGTAGTACCTTAATGGCATTGTATATTAAAAGCTATATGGATAGGTCCCAATTTGTACAAAAAACAAATCACATGAAGTGGTTACATTATTTGAGTTTTCCATATTTGGAGTTATAATTATATTTAAAGTACGATCACTGGTTCTAGCATTGATGGAAATATATAGTGAGAATTCAAATAATTTGACCACTACACAGGATTTATTGTTCACAATAATTGGAACCTAGCTATGGATAAATCCAGATACCTAGATGGGGAAACACTGTAGGAGGTATCTGTATAAGGAAAAGTAGAAATAATATTTCATAATAATACACTACAGTCAACATGTACAGAAGAAGGAAGCACAGTTGGAGAAACATATGATGAACCTGGTACAGAGTTATGACATGGCAAAAATAAGATACTTCAGCTACCCCCAGGAATCTCATGAACAGCGCTTTCTCTCTCTCTCTCTCTCTCTCTCTCTCTCTCTCTCTCTCTCTCTCACACACACACACACACACACACACACAGAGAGAGAGAGAGAGAGAGAGAGAGAGAGAGAGAGAGAGAGAGAGAAAGGGAAAAAGAGAGAGAGGAGAAGCAAATATATTCCTTTTTTTGCTACTGAAATTATTTTTGAAGCCACGCAATATATATTTGCATATTTGTCATGTTGCAAAAGAAACCACACGCAAACAAAAAAATAGTTTGTTTTTTTTAAGTATGCTTCTTTCTTCATTCATAGTTTGTTAGTTCTCTCTGAAAGTGGATAGCATTTTTCATCATGGGTCCTTTGGAATTGTCTTGGATCATTGTCTTGGTCAGAATACAATAGCATTCCATAACAATCATATGCCACAATTTATTCTACTATTCCCCATTTGATGGGCATCCCCTCAATTTCAAACTCTTCTACCACAAAAAGAGCTGCTATAAATATAGCAACACCAATAGGTTTTTTTCCCTTTTTACAAATTTCTTTTGAAATAGACATAGTAGTGCTGTTGCTGGATCAAAGGGCATGCACAGTTTTATAGCATTTTGGGTTTAGTTCCAAATTGCTCTCCGGAATGGCTGAAAGAGTTCACAACTCCACCAATGGCACATTAGTGTCCCAATTTTCCTACATCCCCTCCAGTATTTCTAATTTTACTTTTCTGTCATGCTAGCCAATTTGATATGTGTGAGATGGTATCTTAGAGTTGTTTTAATTCACATTTCTTTAATAAGTGGTTATTTAGAGAGAGCTTTGATTTCTTCTACTGAAAACTGCCTGTTCATATCCTTTGACCATTTATCAATTAGGGAATGACTTATGGTACATTACTTGGGATACATTCTTTTTTAAGAATGATAATTTCAGTCTTCAAGAAAGTAGAGAAAACTGTAAGGCAGAGCAGAGGGTGGGAAGCTGCTTCTCTGGACTCAATTTTGATCAAAAAGGAAGAACTTATTGCTGAAGTAGAAATCATGAAAACCTCCATGAGAATAGACTCTTTCATCTTAGAATTTGTGACAGAAGAGAGAAAGTCAAGTGTACCTTACCATATATTTTATATTTTTGTTAAACCGATTTCAAAAAGTTGTGGAGATATGATAGGCAGGATGTCTTTGCCTATAATTCAACACAGGAAGTTGGCCCATATGGGACTGGCACTCAAAAATTAAATTATGAAGACAAAAATCAAGATGATTCCAATAAGAGGGGAAAAGGTATCTGTCTAAAAAGACCAATGTGATGCTCAGTGAGGGAACTCACTGATCAACTCAGGTTTTAAAAACACATATATTGAAAATGAAAGTACAGGCAAGTAACAGAGGATGAATACAAAAGAGTAATATTTTTCTTGTGACAATAGCACTAAAGTTCTGGATGTTCTAAAGTTGGAAATAAATGTTAAAGACAAAAAAAGCATGTTTTTAAAAAAAACCATTTAAGTTGGGGCTGAAAGGAAGATTAAAGAATGGACCAAACTGTGGATGAGGTAAAAGAGATAGATAATGGATAATGGTGAGAATGCAGAATTATTCAATAGTGTGCTTCTGTTTTCTTTTACACTGAGGAAACTCTTTCAACTGGATGAGAGGAGGCAAGAAAACCTGCAGTCTATGGTGGCTTCTTATTATGGAGTCTCAGTGGGTTACATCCTAATCTGAGAGAACTGGCTAGTGTGATTGCTCAGCTGCCAGTGGTTATTGTAAAGGGATCGTGTTGAGCAGGAGAGATACCACAGGGATAGAGAGAGATGAATGGTGCCTTGAGATTCAAGAGGGAAAAGGAGAGCCTATAAACTACAGATCAGCCTGAATTTGTTTCCCATCACAATTGTATAACTTATTATAAAAAGAATGATCTGTGAACATTTCGAAAGGGAGGCTACAGTCACTAAAATGCAATATGGATTAATCAAAAGAAAGTCCCTCCCAATCATCTCCATTTTGTTTTCATGTGGTAATTAGACTAAAAGGGGGCAGTGAAGAATAGTAGTAGAGAGCTTGCCTTGAAGCCAGGAGGACCTGGATTCAAGTCTTGCCTCTGACACAAACTGGCTGTGACCCTGGGCAAGTCACTTAATCTCTCAGTACTCTAAGAAATTGCCATAAATTGCAAGGAAGATACCAATATGCATTGATAAAGAAAATCACAGTTCTAGTCTATATCTCTCTCCTTAACTATACTTAAACAGAAGAATTATGTTGTAGGAAAAATGGTTTTTGGCCTTCATCAAGACATTTGATAAATTCTCACATATTGTCTTATAGATAAGGCAGAGAAATGTGAGTTTGAGGATAGTGCATTTTGGTGAATTCAGCACTAGTTAAAAGGAATAGTCACTGATGATTATACTTCACCTTGGAGGGAAGTCTATAGAAGAATATTCTAGGAATCTGTCCTTGACTTTCTGATATCGAACAATTTTAGCAATGACTTATTAACGAATGGAATGCCAATCAAGTTTTCAGATGGCACAAAGCTAGGGAAGATTAGCTAACACTACAGAGGACATAACCAGGATACAAAAATGTTACATTAAATGTTGTTTTGAATCTAATTTGATGAAGCTTGGAGGGAATATGTGTTTTAAAGTTCTGTACTTGGGTTCATACATTTAACTTCACAGTAAAAAATATTTAGGAGGCATTAATGGAGAATAATTTGTATAAAGGAGTTCTGGAGTAGGTAAATGCAAGACTGAGTCAATGAGTATGTTATTGCTATTCTTGGTATTTGAAAAGAATTGTCACAAAAAGAATACAGGAAGCAGTAGAACTATTTCACTTTACTCCAGTCAGAAGCATTTTGTTTCATTCTGGGCACCATATTTTTGGATAGTACCTTAAGAAAAATGAGTAGGAGATGAAAAACCATAGGAAGGAGCACTAGATAACTTGTTCTAAGTTTGGCTGTAAAGGAGAGCAAGGATTAAGGACAATATCTTAAGAGGTTGCTATTCCGTTATTGTTTGTTTTGTCTTTTGGATGGGGAAGTCTGTGTACAGGAGACAGAGACAGAACCAGAAGTAGGTAAAAAGAAAAAAGATGAGAGGGCAGGAAATAATCAAAGAGACTAGCTCATTGAAGGTGCCTAAAGAAATGGTATAAGAGATACAAATTGGGGGAGGGGGGTGGATTTCATTGATATTGGAAATTCCCATACAAGGAAACTCCTCATGGGAGAAGGAGTCATTCTCTGTAAATTACTGTCAAAGAGAATCACCTAGAGCACGGAGATAAGTGACCTACCCAGGGTCACATAGTCAGAATACGCTGGAGATGAGATTCAAACATAGATTCCTGAACAGCTTTCTTTCTACCAAGCCACATTCCCTCTGCAAGTACTTATGTGAAGGAGAATTAACAGGAAATAAAACTATGTGTCTTGAAAATTTAAACAATTAAACTCTACATTTCAATATTGTGTTCTAGAATACAAACTATCGAGTAAAATAAATCAGTGTTACCATAGCCAACTTATTTAGGGGAAAAACAATCAATAATTCATATAAAATGCTATCTCCAGTTTATTCAGGCATACTCTAGAACCCTCTGTCTAATGTTTCTGTCTTATTCACAGACTTTAGTAAACCAGAATTGTATTCCTTTGCCTTAATAACTCACCCCAAACCAAGCTTGTTCTACCTCATAGAAGATTCCAGCTAATTCCCTTCTGTTCCAGTTGCCTTCAAACATTTCTTTTTCTTTTTTCTTTGTGTCATGAACAGATGCATTCTGCAGCTGCCTTTCCCTGAGCTCTTGCCAGCGTTATTGTCCAAGTGAAAGGGATGGCCTTCCTCCCTCATTCCATCAGTTTCTCCTTTGCTTGTCTTGTCCTAAGAACTGTTTAATCTCTACCACCCCCACTTCAGCTTTTAACAAATGGAAGCAATTCGTGGTATTTTCTATTTCAACATTCATAAGTAAGGAACATCAACATATTATAACCTTTGTTTTTGTTTGTTTTGTTTTTGTCACAGCAACCACTCCAATGATGTGCTGTAATGGAAAAAAAAAAAGCATTGGAGTAGAAGTCAGGAGACTTCGAACTCTCTGACTGCCTTTACTGTCAGAGTGTGACTAGTCCAATCTTTTTTTTTTTTAATTCCCCAGACATATAAACTTGGACCAGTCCCTTTTGTTCTTTGAGCTTGAATATTTTCATTCATAAAAACCTGGGTTGAATTAAGTGATTCTTAAGTGCCTTCTAGCTCAGAAATTTTGTGATATTACACATATTCTATAAGAATTTACTTAACTCTTCTCTGTGTGCTCAGAACTATGAGGCTTTTTAGTTCATTCTGTGTGCGTTTGGTGGGTGGGGGAGAGGGGGAATAAAACCATTTAGTTCCTAATCCCTGGATCAAGAACTTTACAATCTTGTTGCCAATCAAGTTACCACCAACAATAGTGCTTTAATAATGCAATGCAAGTTGGTGTTAATTAGTCTGTATGTTACAGATTCTATAGATGTTGTATCATAGGAAGTCAGTTAAAGCTAAAGTCATCAGAAAAGACTTCACAGTAGACTTTGAAGCTTGAAGAATAAGGAGTATTTGGGAAATGAGGAATGATCAAGTTCCAAATGAGAAGGCCAACATAGGAAGAAGACATGTGCTGAGGAATGAGGAACCTTAGGTATTTAGATTGGAGAGTTATATCTAGGATCATAAGGAAATAAGTCTGAACAAATAGGGTCAAGTGAGGAATATAATAAAGAACCTTGGGCATCCAGGTAGTCTGTGTTAGAGATTTTTTAACAGAATGGCACAATGAAATTCATATTCTAAGAAGGTTGGTCTGACATCTAGTAGTAATAGGCAGGATAGATTGGTGCATAGAAAGGATTAGAGACAGAAAACATAGACTGTCTTACACTTACATATTTATGTCTAGGGGAGAAGAAGCAGAAGAAGAAGAAGAAGCAGAAGGAGAAGAAGAAAAAGAGGGGGAGGAGGGGGATAAGGGGGAGGAGGAGTAAGAAGAGGAGAAAGAAGAAGAAGAAGAAGAAGAAGAAGAAGAAGAAGAAGAAAATGAAAAATTACCACAGAGACTCTCTTGAGGCTTATAAATGAAGAAAGAGAGAAATAAGGAAAGGGTGGTCACTTTCAGTAAGATACAAGAGAGTGAGGGGCTGGTTCAGATCATTAGCAATACTAGAGTGGCTTAAAACGAAATAAAAAAAATACTATCGAGAATGAGGATGATGATATTCCAGCATTCGAGTCCTATCCTATACTCCAATGATTCTAAAAGGTCTGCAATATGGGTTTTCTTTCCAATGATGTAGACAACAACTTGACCATGCCAAACCATCTCGTGCGATGCTTGACCTTGGCCTTACATGAATATGCACAGTTTCCTCCTAATACTTTAGGGCATTTCTTCATTTTCCTTGATGTTACATTAAAAACATTGGAGTTCATATGTTATCTTCTCTAACTGACTAGATAATTTTTTTTTCTAGTCACACTCATACAGAGTGGAGACAGGAAAAAATTTTAAAGCCACAAGACAAATGAAAACTGAACTTAAAACTTTATAAGGATTAGTAATGGCAAAGATGACATTTTATGTTACATATTTTCCTTTGTAAAGAAAATTAAAGACTATTTTCCTCTCAGATATATATCTGGGAAATATTTTATTTGGAGCATAAGAGAGATTCTATAGGGTCCTGGATCTTAAGATGATCATGAATCAGCCTCTAATTTGGCCTATCATCAGGTAAATTTGATGGACCTGAAAGAAGCAGAAAGAGAGAAGAATGGATGGTAATTTTGTCCTTTCCAAACAAAGAGAGATAGACAGCAGGAAGTAGTGACAAAATGTGATAGGAACAAGATGGCAGCTCTAGCCCTGTATAACTTGAAGGAGACTATGAAAAACTACATGGTCAGTCTTTGGTCTAAGAGACAAATGACCATCCTTTTATTAATAACCTGCTGGCCTAGATAATGAAATGATTAAATTACCCATAAATTATGTCTCTTGAAACATTTTAATTGTCACAGTCATGGCTACCCAGGAAGACATCAGAGCTTTTTCACTCTAGATTCTTAACAAGCTTCAATTGGGCCCATGTAGAGAGTTTCTTTACAAGATAAATTCTCTGTTAGGACTCTGACGGTGATCTGACTCTTCCTTTTCAAAAGGGAGACAAAAGGAAAGGCCAGCACCAGATGTGGCAGCTTCATTCCTTTCTGAAGCACATCCAGTTTAACAACGGTGCTGGTGACCAGGTGTTTTTAGATGACCCCAGAAGTTCTGAGGCTCAGTATGACATCATGAACTATTTGCTATTCAAAAATGAAACTGAAGCTCTGGTGAAAGTGGGACAGTTTATCCTCAGTGATCCACTAAGTGGAGATTTCACCATTCATAAGGAGGCCATAGTGTGGGGCTTGTCTCAGTCAAAGACTCCTCATGCCCTGTGCAGTGAGAGCGATGACCCTGAATTGAGAAAAACCCCACAGGAGGGAGAGCCTATGAGCTGCCTTGACTGTTTTCAATGCCCAGAGGGGGAGATTTCCAAACAAATGACATAATCTAACTGCCTTACAAGCATGGAGCTCTTCCAAGTAGAGAGAATGTAAGTTGATGGGGGTCAACTGCAGGAAAATTTCATTGAGCTGAGTGAATGGGCTAAAACAGAAAATGAGTTCCATCAGGAACAAGTGGGAATTAAAAAAACTGCACTCCTCAGATAATGGACTCTACTATAATTTAATATTCTCATTTGCTGAGCATGGATTTTTAGCCAAAAGCCCCACCCCATAAGGTTGGCATCCTCAAGATGACTGTTGGAAAACAAAAATGAAATCTTTGCACAAAACAAACAAACAAACAAACCCCTTTGACTTTCTAATCCTATCTTTTTTTCATCATATTCTGTTTCAGAAAAGGTCTGGAGAAGAGCGATCAGAGAATTTCAGTTTCTAATCCATTAGTAGTGAATGGAAAGATTTGTTCTCCCATGTAGTTGATATTAATCAGAGATGAAGCTGTATTCCTCTATTAACAAAGTATTCACACCCAATGATCCCCTGAAAAAGTGAGACCACTTCTTTTTCATGCTGAAATCCATGGCATTTACTGATTGACACGATGTGATTGCAAAAGGTAGTTTGACAATCATTCCTAAGGCAGGCCTCGTAGGAGCCAACAGCAAAAGAAGAACCTGGCTCCTGAGAAGGAATCACTCTTGTGAGAAATGAGGGGGTTTCTATTTCATCCTTCTTTCCTATCTAAGCCTGCTGCGGACTCAAGAAAACTAGTCCTCACAATCAAGGTTTGGGTTACAAAGAGGACTATATGAAGAGAGAAAGGACTCTGAGGCCTCCCAGGACTGGAGAAGCAAGGAGCTTTAGCCGTGTTCCCTACTTATTGGCCACACTCTCATAATAGTCTAAAATGCTGCCCACTCATTCCATGAGTGCTGTGGGTATTTGTGGGAAAGTGTGACAGTTTACTGAGGGGAATGATTTGTAAAAACTGTTTTTTCTATCCTATTTTAGCAAAAATAAAATAAAATGAACAAAACTAAGGTTTCATAGTAAGCTATGAAAAAAAAAAACTAGGTGGTCTGCTGGATATCACAAAGCCTTCCCTATCCAGCAGGCCACCTAGTTTTTCAGCCACCTATTTGGATTTTCCCGAGGAGAAAAAAAGTCATTTTTCAAATAATGGGGAGTAATATAGTCATTTCTTGTAGAACATTTAAGCCTCTTTTGGTATTCTTAGCTTGATCCCTATAGGATGAGTCCTTACCTATAGATGGAGGGCAATGAGTAGTTTTCTTCTAAAGAACCCCACCATCATCCTGCCTGGAACATTTTAGCAAAAAGCTTGTAAGGGTCATTTAAAGCAGGCATATACATGGCCTTATTTATTATTTAATTTGGGAGAAAATATTACATATAGACCAAATTGTTATGGGTTTTGTGAACAGAATCATAAAGGAAAAGTGAAAAGTTATTTAAAAAAAATAAACAGGGCTAAAGAAGAGAATTCAGGATCTATTGGAAAGATTGGAGTACTTTGCCACAAAGTTATGGTGCTAAAGTAGACTTTCATACAGTAAAGGGGCAGGGGTAGTAAGGCAATTTTAACTAATAAAAGAGCAGTTAATGGACTCGCCTTAGTGCTAAACTCTGGTCTTTTACTCCCTTCAGACACATCCTTCAGCAAATAACCTGCAGAAAGGCTTCAAATGGCATTAGGACTGGGAATTATAAATCAATCACACAATTATTGCCATCAACACTTAAATTTGGACCCTGATGACAGAAAGAGCAATTCTTCTGGACGATGAGTGAAATGTTGATCTTTAGAAACCAGGTTGGTACTATAGTTTATCCCTTCATCCTCTGATTTGATATTTTTGGAGCCTAACATGATTTGCATGTGAAATTTCAGACAGTAGCTACCCATTCAAAAATAAGTTTGACTCTTGTTGGAGTATTTTCCCTTGAATTGACTGATTGCTTTGGTGTCAAGTGGATTCATACTTAACAACCCTCAGGCTGTCAACAAAGTCCCTGATTTTTATGGTTATACTAGATATCTGAATCTCTGTTTAGAATAAATACCTCCTCTGAATAACTAGATGCATAATTGAAGTATACCTCTTTGACATGTTAACAATGCTACCCTTGTGGATTGAGATATGACACAAGATAAATTGAAATCAACAAATTTCAAAATTGGAAGGAACCTCCAAAATTATTGACCTAAATTCAAAAATCAAAAGAATTCTCATACATAATCTCCATGACTCATGCAGATTCTCGTTGAAGATTTCCAGTGATAGGGAACTCACTACTTCTAGGGGTAGTACATTTAACTTTTGGACAATTCCAAATTTTGGGACGTTTTCATCATATATTAAGCCTAACTTCTACCACTTCAAAATTTCCTACTATTTCCTTTAAATCTAACCTCTTAGACCAAACAGAGTTCAAGTTTAATTCTTCCATATGACAGTCCTGAAGATGGGTATATATGGGTATATATCCTCCAAGAACTCTCTTCTCTAGTTTAAAGATCAACAGTTTCTTCAACAGGTCCTTTTACAGAAGTTTCCAGCCTTCTTGAACACCTGATTCTGGAAATGTAATCCACTATCTCCTCCTAGACCAGAGGTTCTTTACTTAGGGTCCAAGGCTTTGGAATATTTTGAAATAGTTTTCTAATTTTAGTTCAATATAGTCAATTTCCTTTGTAATCCTGTATATTTTATTTCATGCATTTAAAGTGTTACTCCAAGAAGAGATCCATAGACTTCACCAGACTACCAAAGGAGTCCATCACACACACACACACACACACACACACACACACACACACACACACACAAGATTAAGAACCCTATGGAAGTTTAAGATTGCATCACCTTTTTTTGGCTATCATGTCTTACTATTTACTCATGTAGATCTCTAAGTACACCAAACACCAAAACACCCATTAAACACACACACACACACACACACACACACACACACAATTATTTAGCCGCATAGCCTCCATCCTCTAGTTATGCAATTGCTTTGTTTTAACCTAAGTGCAGGAAAACATACTAAAAATGTATCCACATTTTTCCTCATTAGATTGAATTAATTGTTCTGTCCTGTCAAGTTCAATACGGATCCTGATTCTATTTGTTGTCCAATATGTCTGCCCCTCCCAATTTTGTGTTGTCTGATAATTTGAGAAGCAGCATTTTAGTACTCCTTCATATGAGGTAGTGATTAAAACATATAAAGAACAGGGACATGGACCAAATTTGGCGGGCACTTCATTATAGAATTCTCTCCATATAATCAATACTCTTTGAATCTATTCAACTAGATTTCTAGACATAAATCACCTATTATTTGCCCCACTCATCTTTGTCTTGTCCACAATTATATTTTAAGAAAGTTTGTCAGAATCCTCCCCAGAATCCTGGTGTTCTATGCCTGTCTCTTCCAACCTCTGACCTACCAGTCTAGTCAATATCAATAAAGAAAATGAGGTTAATCTGACAAGAGATGTTTATAATGGGTACATCCTAGTTCTTAGTGATCACCAATGCTCATAAGTAACTCCTTTTAGAATTCATTTTACCAAGTCAAATTCAGTTGCCTTTCATTGGAAGATTCCATTTTCTTCTTTTTTTTTTTTCTGCAGCTGGAACATTTGTCCTGCCCTAGTAAAAAAAAACTCTCCCATTCTCCATGATTTTTCAAAGATCACAGTGTCATGGCTATAATTGCTGCCAGCTGTTTTGTCAAGGCCTACTGGCTTGAATGCATTGAACAGAGTGATATAACCTCTTACCATCACCTCACTTATCTTAGGTTTTACATGTGACTTCACGTTAGCCATTTGGGTTCTAGCCTTCCTATGCTGAAGGTCATTCGGTTTGACAGAAATGTTCAGATAATCGAAAAGACATGTGACCTTATCAATTTGGATATTCCTTCCAGTGAGGAAGTTAGTAACTCCTATAGCCCTGCCCATTCAGTGCAACTCTTGGCCGTATCATCCCAAATTTTTCCACAGAGTTCCAATATGCTTGAGGCTTTCCTCAATTTCTTCTAGAATCAGAGATACCAATGGAGTACTCTCAGTTATCATTTGCCCTTACCTTGTGACTATCTCCATATCCTTTTTCCATCATACATTTCCCCAACGACATTCTTTTTCCCCACTCTTTTTGAAGTTGCTTATTTGAGACACACCTTTTTCATGCTCCTCTGTATTGTGCTCTGTATAACATTCATTGTTAATTCCTTGAAGATTTTTAGTGTTCTATGACTTACAGGTATATAACAGCATTTACATAATATTCATATTTAAGAAGATAGGCCTATATTTCTTGGAAAAGTTTGGGATTCTGTTTAATTCTACACTCAAGTCATTGTCCCTTTGTAATGTCTGATAGCTATACTGCTTGCCTGTACAGCTTCTAAACTTCCTTCTGTTTTCTTCTGTGCACTTTTTAAATGTTTCAATTCTTCTTCTTCCGCCTCCCTCTCCCCCTTCCTTCCTCTTCCTCCTCCTTCTCCTCCTCTTCCTTCTTCTTCTCTTCTAGTTGTTCTTCTTTTTCTTCTCCTTCTCCTTCTACATATTCTCCTCCTCACTCTCACTAGCTTTTCCCTGCCCATTAGCAAATTTTTCCCCAAAATAAAATTTGGAGAAAAAAAAAAAAACTTTGTAGCAAATAGAGATAGTCAAGCAAAACAAGCCAATGGATTGGCCACATCTAAAAATTTATTTCTCATTCTGTGCCATGAATATAGTACCTGTCAGGAGATGGGTAGCATAATTTTTCATCATTTTTCATCTGTATATGTGGGTGGTCATTGCATTGTTCAGAGTTCTTGACTTTTTCAAATTTAATTCTCTTTGTAATGTTTTTGTTACTGTATAAATTATTCTTCTGTTTCTGCTATGCCACCTTTTTTTTTTTTTTTACATTTTCCTGTTTCCTCCTATATTCTCGTCTTCTGCATATATACCTTTGACATTTACTTTGGTTATAACAAAAGTGTTTTATTTGTTTGTTTCAACTTCTACCCTTTAATCAGCCCCACTTTCTCCCACTGGTGAGTTGTCCCTGGAACTGCCATTTTTGAGGAAAGGTCCATACCAGCCACCCTTCATTTTATTCACTGGGCTTTGCCACTTTCCCCACTCCCTTACTTTTTAGTACCTTCTTGTCTGTAGTAGAAAATAAGCTCATTGAAAGTAGGCACTAATTTTCATTTTG
The DNA here is from genome assembly GCA_028646595.1 of Phalanger gymnotis. Lineage (NCBI taxonomy): Eukaryota > Metazoa > Chordata > Mammalia > Diprotodontia > Phalangeridae > Phalanger > Phalanger gymnotis. Next base: position 191,180,625 of record CM053624.1, on the reverse strand, counting down.
TTTGTATTTGTAGCAGCAGCAATTAGCATTACTGTGTGGAAACAGAAAACAGAAACATCCTAGATGCTCATAATTCAGACATGCCATACTAAGTAGAACCCAATTTTAGAGCTTCTGATCACTGCTTATCCTATAGTGATATATTAGTCAGTTAATCAACATTTCCTAAGGGCCTTCTATGTGTTAGCCCTGTACTAAGCACTAGGAATAAATAAAAGGTAAAAGACAGTCTTTGCTCTTGAGGAATGGCCAAAGGGTATTTAATAACCAGTACGTGCTTCCTCCACCACCCAGAGTTTCTATTCTTCTTATACTCTCCCTCTCAGACCACTTCCAAAACTTACCACACCTGCTCAAACTTTCAAATGTCATCATACTCACATCTGGGTATCTCCTTCCTTTTACTTTAATGCATTGCCAAAAGTATATCTTCAAATTTACCCATATTGACTCTTTCACTCACTAATCTCACATCTCCACATCAGTTACTGATTCGTCTTCCGTACTATTATGCTCACAGTTTTGAGGCAGGTCTTTCTAATCACTAAGCACTATATATTATCCCTGAGATCACTTTAAGACACTCCTAAAATGTCTACCAATTGAATTGCAGAGATTTGCTTCCCCTTGGAACTGTGCCCCCAGTGACTTGAGAGTGAAGTTCTCTATGCCTGGGCCACCTACATCACTCATTTTCCATCTCAGCCCTATGGTATCTCAAGATCTGGACAATGATGGGCCGATTGTTGTTGTCTGTCTTTTATTCTCAAAGAGGACCATGACATCAGCAAAATAATGCCATGATTTGCAAGTGAATTGGGTTTAAGTGAGGGAGGACAGTGCAAGGTCACCCGCCCCACTTTCTCCTCTGGGGCCATCTAGGTCCAGTGGTAAGATATAGATCAGGATGACTGGAGATGGCCCTGGATGCAATAGTAGACCTTGCTGATGATGAAGGCTAAAGGAGGTAAGACAGGTTGAACAGGAACGCGGAGTTAGGTGAGGTTTTGAGGCTCTAATCTCACTCTACAGATAGTAGAACTATCAATCATTCAGTCCACAAGCATTTATTAAACACCTACTGTATGCCAAGCAGTGACCTAGGTGCTGGGGATACAAAGACAAACATAAAACAGTACCTTCCTTCATGGAAATTTCTTTCTACTGAGAAAGACAACATGTATATGCACACATATGTAGATATAAAATATGTAAAATGTAAATAAAAGATATTTTGGGGTAGGAAGGCATTAACAGCCTAGGGAGATCAGGAAAGGTTTTATGTAGGAAGTGTTATTTGAGCGGAGCTCTGAAGGAATCCTTCCTCGGGTACTTATTAACTATATATCCCTGTACAAACCATTGAACTGCTAAGCCTCAGTTTCCTCATCTGTACAATGAGCAAATTGGACTCCATGGACTCGAAGGTCCCTCCATCTCTAAAGCTATGATTCTATGATCCCCAAATTCTAAAGGTCAAGGGCAGAAGAAAGTACATTCCAGGCCTGGGAAGAGAAGTAGCAACAAAGGGACTGTCTTCCATCTGAGGGCATCCTTTGATTTCTCCAGTTACACTCATTTTGGACTTCTTTGACTTCTCCATCATGCCCCTATTAAACTCATCATTGAGAAATCTCATCATCTTATGAAATCCAATCAGCTTTAGTACTCATACTCTCAGTACCTTCGGCCCCTCTAATTGGAAGGATTCATGAATTCTGTGACCCACCTTTAAGGAGGGGAGACAGAAGAGACATCTCATTTCCAATCTGGCTTGGCTCATTTTAGATTTCTTTGGCTTCTTCATCATGTCCCACACTGGGTATCTTCTCAACCCACTCCCACTCCCCTTTCCAGCTTTGTGTGTGTGTGTGTGTATGTGTGTGTGTGTTGTTTCTCCCATTAGATTGTAAGCTCCTTGAGAACAGAGACCATCTTTCTTTTTCATATCAGTATCCCTAATACATAGAGTAGTGCTGGCATATAGTAGGTCTGTAATAAATGCTTATCGACTATTACTTATCCTGTTGAGTATAACTACACACACTCTTATTGTGGGACAAAACTTCCTAAAAACCTAGCCACTTTTGTTTCTATTTTTGCTCTTTGGTTTGGAAAAGTAGAAGACACAATTTTGACTGTGACGTTAGTTGGGGAAATAAAATCTCTGACCTTCCAGCTCACGGAAAACTCCCTAAAGTGAGACCAAAATGATTTTTATTGCAGTCACCTTCTGAGGAGGCACAGTGGAAAGAATGCAATAAAACTTCACAATGGTCTTTGAGTCCCTATTCACAAAGTCAATCGATCAATCAACAAGAGTTTATTAAGTGCAAGAATAGGAACCCTAGCTCTGCTTGGTTGATTGACTAATGCCACCAGTGACTGAAATACCTAATGGTTCCATGTGAGCTTACGTTATTAATATCTGAGACTTTCAGCCAATTAATGAATATTTATGAATTTTCTAGTAATCATTAAAGAGCTACATTTGGCACTGGTGATAGAACTATAAGCAAAAGACCATTCCTACCCTGAAGGATCTTATATTCTATGAAGCAAAACCATTAAGTATGACTGTTTTCTGCCTCTTATATCATACCTGTTCAGTGGGCTAGAGAAAATTGTCAAGATATTTTGGATAACAGAAATCCTGGTAAGTAGGTAGCTTATCTATATGTCCTGCTTACTACCTAGCAGAATGTCTGTTTTTTCAGATAAGAATACTGAAATGAGAATTTAGCATGAAGCTTCAATTTCAACACACATGCAAAGATACCTGAATAAACCAGGATACAGAAAAAAAGCCAGAGGACATTTTGACCCCTGACAACCACCATAGTAATGATGTACTAGCAATCATTACAAAATAGAGTTAACAGTTACCTGGCAAGGTTATTCCTATTTAGTTAGGACTGCATTCACACAACACAACATGAAATGGTCTTTTACTGCCTCCCTTTTGTATCTCTATCCTCAGTACAGTACCTGGCATATAAGGAGAAGCTTAGGAATTGAGACCTGTGATTTCATTGGTATAGAAAGCTACTAGGTGAAAAAATACCTTCTACCAATGAAGACCAGGGCCTGATATATAGCAGGAACTTAATAAATATTTCTTGATTGATAATTGACAATTATCCATTAGATTGGCTCAATGTAGACAGTCAAACCAGATAATTCCAGAAAGAATCACTACTTTGGCTGCCTACATTGATCAACAAGCCCTCTGTCCCCTTAGAGAATGGCTCAGATGTTTGGATCCCCAAATAGTGTTTGTGGCTACTCACATTTTGGTGGCTTATGGATATAGGCAGATTTACTTGGCCAGGGTTGACTGACTAACCATTATCAGTTGTCACTGACAGACAAAACTAAGAATGAGTATTTTAAAATATTTATAATAACAGTGGCAGGTTAAATGGAGCAGATCCTGCTGATAATGAGGGAGTAAAAATAGCTTATTCAGAAATAAGCATCGATTTTTTGACTTGGTAAATCAACTAGTGAATGAAAAGGTGCATTTCTCAGTTTGGTTACATCTCTCAAGGTTGGGTCTTATGGTGCCTTCATATCTTATCAACAGTAGATGGTTGGATTGGTAGTTTACCATGACTAAAACTTGATAGCATATTTTAATTGCATCCCCAAATAAATTAACCTAGTAAACTATCCAGGACCACATCCACTTTTTTTCTCCATATGTCAGATTTTAGGGAGAGGGTTTACTTTAAAAAATTAATGAGAAGCTGGGATAAAAAATAAAGATTGTTGAGTTGGTCTCCATATGCTACTGCTAAGGTTGGAGGTGGGGAGAATAGAGTTAGATAGTAAAAATTAAAATGACTGGCAGAACTCAAGTAAGTGAATCAAATGACTATATCCTCAAAGATATTATCAAAGACAGTTCATTCTGGCACTGCACCTCAAGACCAGACTAGCCCAAACTAAAACTATTCTAGGCAAACGAGGGATGTGCTAGCATGATCTCAGAGCATACTCCAATTTCCTAAATCCTAAGAAGCCCAAATCAGTTTTTCTCACTTTTCTCTCATCACTATACTGCCACACTAATATCACTCTGAAATCACATTACCCCACAAAGCAAAGAACCAATCTCCTAGCCTTAGGTCACTTGGACTTTCTGAGTTTGAGCTAATCCTTGCAGAACTGCCGATCATTCCATTCTATTTAATACAAGTTAGCTGATTTTTATTAAGTACCTTGGAATTTTGGGAAGGATGCTAGATTTGGATTCTGAGAGCCTGGGTTCGAATCCTGCCTCTTTTACTTACTACCTATATAACGCTAGACAAGCCATTGCATCCTCACAATAACCCTGTGAGGTAGGTGCTATTATCATTCCCATTTTAAAGACAAATTGAAATTGCAAGAAGATAAGTGATCTTCCCAGGGTGATACTGTTAATAAGTATCTGAGGCAAGATTTGAACTCATGGTTATAAAATGCTAACAATGACGATGACGATGATCATGATGCATTCTGGAATACAAGTCCAGGACTGTGTCAAAGATATCATTTGTCCAGAGAGTTTGTATTGTGGGAGAAGAGTTTGGAAAGCTTGGCACTAGATTGTGGAAGCCCCTGAAAGTCAAATTAAAATGTTTTGACTTAATCCTGTAAATAATGGAAAACCAGTAAAGGTTTTTTTTGTTGTTGATAATGTTGCTGTTGTTGATTTGAATCAGAAAGCACCGTGAAGAAACCAGGGCTTTAGGTGGTCAGTGTATAGGAAGGATTACAAGATAAAGAGACTGGATTAAAGGAGACAACATGAGTATCCATTAAAATATCTTGGTTGAATTGAATCAAGCCCTTCAGAAAGGGATTTGCAAAATGCTTTAACTGGTGCAATTACTCCCTTTCCTAATACAATTCACAACCCTTGCTCCCTAGAAGACTATTTTCAGTAGCTGCACAGCCAAAAAGCATAAATTGCTTGATCATCAATATTCTGATGATAGCCTCTCCAAACTTAACTCTTTATAGAGTTCATAGAGATGAAAAAGATCGTCCACAGACAAAAGTCATGTAGTCCATGATCGCTGGGCCCATATGTGAAACCCGCCAGCTTAAGGAAACTTTCCAGAATTTAGGTATCACTAACATTACCTTTGAGAACCCACATTCTCCTGTGGATCATGATAGTACATCACTGGAGAAAAAGATAAAAGAATCTATCAGAGTTGAGTAGCAGAAAACGAATTGGACCCGCAGGGTTGATATTACAGGGAGTGTTCCCTTGGAAAGCAGCATTTCAATTAGGACATTTCAGTTTTAAAAAGAGGTCACTGAATTCTACGAGTATTACAAAGAAGAGAGATACCTATAAATGAGAGTAGTGAAAGGGGTCAATGAAGGGAGAATAAAGCAACTAAATGCAGAGAATTCTGCTAAGTGATGCCTAGGAGAGGCAAGGCAAGAGCCTGAAAGGTGGAAACACCAAAGTAGAAGGGGATCATTTAGCCTTAAAGAAGAAGAGTAATAGAAGGAAATAAAAGAATGAGACATGGAGACTACAGGGAATATTCTTTGATAGAGAAGGCTATGGGATGATGGAATAGACTCCCAAGAGGAACTGCAAAAATTCCATCAGTCAGGACTTTTAAGATGAGCTTGGACAAAGCACAAAAATGTCTGCTGTGAAGAGCGATTCAGCTCTTGGCAAGGAAAGGACTTGATAGCCAGCTATGTCAACACTATCTCCAATTTTTATGATTTACAGTAAATTCAAATTTAAAAATCAGAATTACATTTGGCTCAGGGTTACCATTGTCATGTCTCCCAATAAGCAGTGTACTAGTTGGCACTATACCCAGCTGCTTCCTGGAGCCTTTATGGCTTGCCCTGTCTCTCCAATAAAAAATGAATACATTTTCTCCACTAAATGTTCATCTCAGCTCTATTAACAGCTTAGCACAGTGCTAGGCACACAGTAGATTCTCTACAAGTTAGAGCTAAATGGATAGATTGGGATTTTCTGAAGATAATATTATTTTATTATTTACTGTTACCTTTGACACATGAGATGATAGGATCATAAGTTGAAAGCTAAAACTAAGCTTAGGGATCACAGAAGGGATGAAAAAGAACCATCAACAAACATATGATGCCATAGACCTAGGACTGGAAGGGATCTTAGATTCCATCTAGTCCAACTCTCTCATTCTTCAGAGGGGGCCCACAAAGGTTGTGATTTAACAAAGGTTCCATGAGGAATAAATCCAAGATTAAAATCTAGGTCCTCTAATTAAAACCCCTTGCTCCTGTCTACTGTACCCCACTGCTTCTATGTGTATGGACAGCTAGGGGGCGCAGTGGGTGGAAGACCACACTTGGAATCAGGAAAACCTGAGATTCTCACAAATCCGGGCTCCAATACGTTCTAGCTATTCCAGTCTGGCTAAGCAAGTCATTTAACCTCTGCCTATCTCAGTTTTCTCTTGGATAAAATGGAAGTAATAACCAAATTTACTCCCAAGGTTGTGAGGATCTTATTTTGATAATGTTTGTAAAGTACTCTGTAAATATTAAATAAAGGGCTTTGCAAATATCTTATTTAGGTAATAATTATAAAGTGTTTTCAAAAAGTTATAGTTTTGCTATTGTTCTCCCAAGAACCTAGAGAGACTCATTATAAATGATGACATTTATGCTTACACTATGTATGTGTATATATCCACGTATGTTTACATGTAGGTATGTATCTGAAAGCATGGGACAAATACTGGTCTCATTTTATAGATGAAAAAACTGAGGGACTAAGCAATTAAATGACTTGTAGGACCAAAGAATGTGGAGGCAGAAAGGATTTAGAGAAGTTCTAATCCAACTGAGGTCTTAGGTCACACACAGAATAAGAATGGGAACCAAGATTAAAACCCAGGCTCTCTAACTGCAAATCCAGTGCTTTTGTGACTTACCCAGAGAGGCACATAGGCAGAATGAGGACTAGAGCATGGGGATCCTGGCACTTTCCCATGATGCTTCCTGGGGATAAGGGTGAGGGGAGACACAATCCTTGGAGTCCCATCAGCCTGCCAAAATGGGGCACTGCTGTTTCCTGGCTGATGATAGCAGAATACAAAGAGGCATCACACCAAGTAGCAGAAGTCAACGGCCGAGTCAGGACCAGGACTCCTGATCTCCTGACTCCTGCCTTTCTACTTTATCCACTGGACCATGCGGCTTCTCTTGTAGCTGTTTAATCCACCGATACGGTGCCTTGTTCCCACTTATCTGTGTGGTTCAAATGGATTTTCCCGGTTTCAGAGGCCCAACGAATACTGAATGTCAGAAGCTCTTTCTTGTAAAAGCTCTCTGTGCTGTCAGTCTAGCACAGAGGTGGCCAAACCGTGACTTGGTGCTTGATGAAGCACCACTTAGGAAAGATCACTGATGGCCTGACTCCCACATCCCCAGCCAGTAACTGGCATTTGCTGCTTTTGTGTTTTTGAAGAGCTTTACTTATCAATCAACCAACCAACCAATAAGCATTTGTTAAACACCACTGTGTCGAGCACAGGGCTAGGTGCTAGGAATACAAAGAAATGGTCTCTGCCCTCAAAGAGCCAACATTCTGCGGGAGAAGTAAGGGAGACAGAAAGCAAGTTACATATCTATATATCTATTTATCTATCCATTTATCTATCTATCTATCTATATGTATGTATATATATATATATATATGAAAAGAATAAGCATTTATATAGTACCTACTATGTGTCAGACATTGAGTTACTTGCCCAAGGCCAAGCATCTAGGCAGCTGAGACAGGAATCAAACTCGGATCTTCCTGACTCCGACTCTACCACTCTACCCACTGTACCCCTTAAGTGGCTCATTGAATTTATGATCCTATGAACCTTCTGAGGCAGGTACTACAAGTATCATTATCCTCACTTTACATATGAGGAAACTGAGGCTCAACAAAGGCCTGCACAGCTGGGAGAAATCAGGAAAGGCTTTAAGCTGAGTTATGTGAGCCTCACAAAAACCTGGTGAGGTCAGTACTGACAGTATCTTAGACAGGTCAAGTCAAACGCCCTTGGCAACTCAGGTAACGAACATCAGAGCTGGGACATGAACCCTAGTGCCCCTATTTTGTAGTCCAGTACTCTCTCCCTGCTCTGCTTCTGTGTCCCTCGCCTCCCTCCTAGACAGGAGGTGGGGCCTCTGTTTCTCTGAAGAAAAGCTAGAGCTCTGCCTTACTATATGAGAGATCACTTAAGACTGAGAATAGTTGGGCTCCAAAGGCAGTGTGCACTCCTCCTGTCTGTAATATCCTTAGCTATTAGCACGATGTGTATAGCACTTTAGGGGGTAACCCACTGATACAGTCAAGCTATACTTGAAAACGTGCAGTAATGAACTGTAGCAGCTCCGCACTCTAAATCAAAGACCCCTAAAGCAGACAAAGGAATGGGAAGGGCAGTGCATCCTCTCTAGAGGCAGATTCTTTGCCAGTCAGCCTATCTGCCACCTTAAAAGTGAAGTGCTATTATATCTGGGAAGCCCCATAGTGAGGGCATAAAGTAAGAGAACCAACACAAAGATTGATGAGCAGGTTCCTAGGATTCCACGTTACTCAGCAGACCTTCTTTTCATAGGCTCTACCCTGTTAGAAGGGCAAACAAAGCACAGGTCATCCCACATAGGTTCCTCAGAAAAAATCCCAATTATCCCCTAGGCCTAGGGCAGTCTCAGGGCCCCAACCAGAAGAACAGGAAAACCTGACTTGTGTATCCCAGCCCCAGATATGTGAGGATTGGCAAAAATATCTCTTCTAGATACAGGATTTGTAAAACATGTGTGACTTCATCAGCACGGATCAATCCATATGCTGCAATTCCCTGCACCAATACAGATCATTATCCATCTGTGAATTAGATGAGCTCTAAAGCATCTCCTAAGGTCCATACAAGTTAAGGAACTTGACCAGAATCCCACTGATTACATAAGTATGAAAGGGAAGATTCGAACACTTGTCTTCCTTACTTCCTTACTTCCCCATGTTCTGTCCACTTTGATACACTGCCTTTATCTCAAGGAAGGGCACATAAAAATGTTATGATGCACAGGAATTGAATTCCTGTGCAGTGATAGAGGGGACCCACTGGTGAGCACAGGAAATGAAATCTATTGTGATCACTTGGAGCACTTTTCCTTTGTTCATCTTGACTAGTTTAGGGGGATGTTAACTCATCCAAAGAGTGGCAGGGTGAATGCAGCTCTCTCCTTTCCCAACCTGATTTCCCCCTGGGCTTCCTCAACTTTATAGGAATAAAAAATAGAAAATTGGCCCAAGTCTTCTTTCCACAGGAAGCCTACCATTATCTCATCTATAGACTGACAGGTGAAATAAGAAGGCAGACAGGCTTTGAAGGAGGGGAACAAAGGGAAGTAGTATGGTTATATTCTTCTGCCTAGATGATGGCAGCATAGAAAACTAGAAGAAGTCCTGGATTTAGAATCTGAGGACCTAGAGTCAAATCATCACTTGGTCACTTACAACTGTGACTTTAGAGAAATCATTTGACATCTTTGATGTTTCATTCCTCTTGAGAAAGAGGGGAGGGGAGGGGAGAAGAAAAGAAAGGAGAAGAGAGAAGAGAGGAGACCAGAGGAGAGGGGAGTAGAAGAGCTGAGACAAAATGAAAGAAGAGGAGAGGAGATGAAATAGGAGGGAGGGGAGAGGAGGGGAGGAGAAAAGAGGGGAGGGAGGGAAGAAGAGGGTGGAGGGCAAGGGAGGGGAGGGGAGAGGAGGGTGGAGGGGAAGGGAGGGGAGATGAATTGATTACTTTGAAAAAGAACAGGAATGCCATTTCACCTAGTTCCATTTTACCACATGTCCTAGAGTGAGAAAGACTATGTGATGTGTGGGGATGGTGACAGAACTAGTGACTGCTTTCTTTCAGTAATTTCCTTCCACATATTCTTTCTACCACTTTCCCTCCCACTCTTGCTGTTTCTATCCACTTACAGCCTGTCACCAGGTCTCCCCAAGCAAAGAGCAATGGAGAGCCAAGGCAATGATCCATACAATTCAAACAAAAAAAGAAAAAAGAAACCAAAGCAAAACACCCTAACATTTTCCTGAATTCCCACATAATTCAGGCACAACAGAAACACGAGTTTTCTTTATGATGCCTCAATTCTCTAACTCAGTAGTGTCCCATTTGCCACTGTCTATTGCCTCCCCATCTCTCCTAACCAGCAGGATGATTCAATGAGCATTTCCCCATTTCAAAATGATTGGACAAACCACTTTCAGAATCAAGGGATTCTGAAAAGGATCTTTAAAAATCATTTAAACCATTTAAATCATTTAAAAATTCTTTATTTTATAAGATAAAGAAAGTAGGACCCAGTGTGGTCAATGGCGCTCGTCTGTAAGTAGTAAACCCAGTCCCCTGACTGCTGAACAATGTATGGATGTTGTTCCTAATAATTTTGGCATTGGATTGCTTATTCATGTGCCTGTGCCCCACATGTTTCCCATATGATGACTTAGGTCACCCTCTAGGATTTACTTTGATCTCAACTCCACCATGAACACCATCCAAACTGGAAAGAATGAGAGGAAAGGAGAAGATAGGACAAGACAGGACAAGACAGAAGAGAAGGGGAGAAGAGAAGAGGGGAGGGGAGGTGGAAGAAGAAGGGAATTAGAGACTATCTGCCTGTATGGTCTTGGGCAAGTCACTTAACCTCTCTGGGCCTCAATTTCCCCCTCTATAAAATGTAGATCTACTATCTACTATCCAAAGCCTCAGAGCCTGTCTGGAGCCCTTCATGGTTTGTGGGCATGTCAATGACTGGAACCCTAGGCCACTGAACCAATCAAAATTCAAAGATAATTTCAATTCCTTTTAAGGAGAAGAACTAGCCTAGCCCATAGTTCACCTGATCTTGGTAGACATCATTTACCCCAGCGCTGAAAGACATGTTAGAGATCACCTAGTTGAGGCCCCTCAATTTTGGAGATGAGAAAATTGAAGACCAATGAAGGAAACAAGCATTTATTAAGCACCTAATGTTTGCCATTTTACAAATATTATCTTTTGATCCTCACAACAATCCTTTGAGGTCTGTGCTATTAATTGTCCCCATTTTACAGCTAAGGAAATTGAGGTAGATAGAGATTAAGTAAATCATTCAGTGTCACATAGTAGTTATGTTTGAGGCCAGATTTGAACTCAGGTCTTCCTAACTGCAGGTATAGCACTCTATGTCCTGCTCTACCTGGATGGCTTTAGTTAGAGGTGTGTGATTCATTAAATACAAGTCAAGATTTAAACTAGAAGGGGCAGGGAGAAACTTCAAAGGTCAATAGTAAGGAAAAATCACAATGTCCTGGGAGAATCTCTTCCAGATTGGAGAGTAGGAGAAATTCTAGTTGGGAAAAGACAATTATAGGAGGCCACAAAACTTCAAGATTTAAGAAAACTGCATTGGTAAATTTGAGAGCTGGGTATCATATTCTCTGTTTCTCTTTTCCTCCTCAATCCTACAAGGAACTAAGGAGGAAACATAATATAGTAGAATGAACATTGGGACTCAGGAGGCCTGGGTACTAAGCCTTGGTTCTGACAGTAACTAGTTGTGTGAAAAAGGAATTTCTCTCTAAAACTCAGTTTTTCTTCCCCTGGAAAATGACAGTATTGGAATAGTGATCTCTGAATTTCCTCCCAGTTCTAACATGCTACAAAAGCAGGACATGAAAGGAATAGAGCAGCTAGGTGGCACAGTGGATAGTGTACCATACCTGGAGTCAAAAAGACTTATCTTCATGAGTTCAAATCCTGTCTCAGACACTTAATAGTTGTATGACCCTGGGCAAGTCACTTAACCTCAGTCACCTCATCTTAAAATGAACTGGAGGGAAAAAAATGGCCAACCACTCCACTATCTTTGCTAAGAAAACCCCAAATGGGGTCAGGAAGAATTGGCCAGACCTGAATCTACTGGAAAACAACAAAATCAACAATAGGAATCAGACAATGAGAATGTCACCAAACAATTGACAGTGTGAGGAACCAAATTCTCTCGATGGATGAGTTATTTCTAGGGGACAATTAAGATACACTTCTAACTTTGTTATAATTCTGTTGTAATCCTTATAATTCCATAATTCACTATGGCACTATTCTATAAACTCTAACACAAGCCCTAAATTATTTTGTGAAAGTCTGATAACATTGAGGCAGTTTCCTATCCCAGAGTTTAACCAGCCTGTCATGAAATCCTTCCTTCTTCCTCACTTGGATTTGTAAATTCCTTAAACTGCTTTTTCTTTGGCTAGCGAATACCAGATAAGAATACCTTCCTTTATGACCACAAGAGCTTGACATTGAAACGTTCATATGCTATCACTTCATTCATTGTTGTTTTAAGTCCTTCATTCTCAAAGAGGACCAATGACATCACAGGACGATATCTTGACTTGTGCAGGAATTAGTGAGACGGATCTGCTCCACAAAGTCATCAGCCTCACTCTCTCCTCCAGAGTCACTGAAGTCCAGTAGCAAGACAAAATTCAAGATGACTGGTGTGGCCCAGGATGCAGTGGGTGACTTTGGTCTTTTTAAATTAAGGTCTTTCCCAGGTCTCAGTTTATCTGCGGCAATTCCTGTTCAATGACTAAGGACTATATAAGAAATAAGACAAAAGATGGGCCTAATTTACCATCACAAAATATCAGTCTGGGAAGGGAAGACCCTCAGGACTCATTTATACTCTTAAAAATTAATGAGGACCCCAAAGAGCTTTTGCTTATGTGGGTCATATCTATTAGAATTTACCACATTAGAAATTTAAAAGCCTTGGTATTATTATGAAAATAGTTTTGACCTCACAGACCCCCTGAAAGGGTGCAGAGGAATCCAGGTGCTCGCTGGACCACGGTTTGGAAACTTGCATCTGTATTGAAACAATAGTTTTCTGAGATGACTTCAAAAAGTCCTTTGAGAGTAACGGACTGCATTGCAGTATTCTGATACAATCACCAACTTGGATCACAGGTTTAAAACTGTAAGGGACCTCCAAAGGTATCTAGATTGAACCCTTCATTTTGTGCAAGAGGAAACAAAGTTTCAGAAGGGATGCACGATTTGCCTGCCCTTTGCTGATAAATATCAGAGGCAAAATTTGAACTCGGGTCCTCTGACTCCAAATTAAACATTCTTTTTTATTGAATCACATAGGGGCAAAAAGCAATATTTGACAGTAATCAAGTGCATTATCATCATCTAAAAATCATTGTACTGTCTCCTGGATATAAATTAATTTGTATTTGTTGAGCACATAAAGGGTAAATAGTATTGATATACTAAGTGAGAACTAGGGGAGCAACTGATAGGAAGCCACTGAATTTGGAGAGAGAAATCTGGATTCAAATTACTACCCAGGTTCTTATCGCATGGCCATAAGCAAGTCACTCAAACTCTCTCAACTGTATGTTTCTCATCTACAAAATGAAAAAATTGCACAGTATATGAATATGAAATATTAGTATCATTCAATCAAATTTAAGAAAGATTTATTAAGCTCCTAATATAATTAGTGCTAGGCATATACAAGGAAAAAACAAAACATCATGGAGCTTACATTCTCCTGAGGGAGCATGACATGTGTACACATAAATTAAATGTGTAAGCATAAGCAATGCAATATAAAGTCATTTCACGAGGGAGTTCTTGTAATGGGGCGGGGGGCGGGGGGAACCAGCAAAAGCCACAAGACAGCTGAGCTGTGTTTTGAAGGAAGCTATATACCCTGGAAGGAGAACTGTATTCTAGGCATGGAGGACCACTTATCCAAAGGCCTGGTGCAGGCAAGAAAGGAAATGTCATATACAGGGGAAAACCAGAAGGCCCATATGCCTATAATTGAGCGGGTGAACGGGAGTAATACAGAGAAGAATCATTATTGTTAATATACGGTGTAATACCAAGCATGGAATTGGACTTCCATAAGCCTTTGTGGTTTAAGGTTATGGAAACAAAGATACCCAAATTTCCTAAAAGGCCTTCAGTGAAATCAGTGGTTCTGCCTGGAGACAGAACCAAATGACATCTCAATGTCCCTTACTGCCCAATGATTCTATCAGATTTCACACAAATCTCAAATAAAAGCAAAGGGTTTTACAGTTATTTCACCCAATGCACACTCATTCTTCCCTGGCAACATAAAAGACTCTTTCCTCATAGAAACTAACAGACTAGTAGCCAAGCTGGGGACTGATTCGGAGAAATTGATTTTGGAGGTATGGGGGAACATTTCCTTTTAACCGGACTCCCTGGAAGGTTAGCTTCAGAAAGATAAGCTAAACCTGTCAACAAGGTGACAGACACTAAGTACTTTGGTCGTGTCCCTCTGTGGGCCCTAGTAGTCTCCATAAGGAGAGGGATGACTTTTTCCCTTATCTGGTTCTCTTCTTGGCATGCTCCCTCTGTCTGCTTAGCCACCAAAGAGCACCTGTACTTTTTCTACCCTTTAATTCGTACCCAGTGAGGGGAAAAGGTGATGGGTGACTTGTGATGTAGGTGGCGACAGTCCCTGTGAAGGATCAGTGATACCTTAGCTCCTTTATTTCTCCCCAAAGCACCTGGCATGTTGAAGTTATCAGACCATATCAGGCTTAAGGGACATTAAATGTCAGGAGAGCATACCTCCTATAGAAAGCTGATGGGAGCTCTGGGAACCTTTAGTATCAAATGTTCTTCTGTATAATAATAGGCGGCAGCATCAATCTCAGAAATGCTACTACAAATGTCAAAGAAAACCTTACCCTGCCTACAGATTAAAGTTGCAGATAAAAACAGAGGACCAAATCAAAGCCCCAGTGTTCCTTCCCTGAAACATCCCTGCCAAAAATGCAATTTCTGAGTTATCACAAAATAGAATCTCTCCAACAGCATTCATAAAGTTTCACATTTGGGTGTTATCACTGAGACTTATATTGAGAAAATGCTATTTCTTCCTTGCCTCCCCTTCAAGGTTGCTGCAGTGTCCTATCTCTTCCCTCTGACAAATAATGTGGCTTTCAGAACCCTTGGCTTTAAGACAAAGAGCAGGTTGCTCTACATATACAAGGGATAGGTCATACTTCACTGCCTATTTTCCATTCCCTAGAAAATCCTTAATTTAAAAAATGTATATATGGATGCCTTTTGTTCTTTCACCACACTTATTTCCCAATGTATCACCACTCTGAATCATCCATTGCAAAAAAAAAAAAAGAAACAAAAAAAGAAAGAAAAAAACAGTTAAGCAAAACCAACTGACCTGTAAGCTGTATTTGATAGTGCATATGACATCTTCTACCCATATTTGCCCAGCTCTCTCCCAAGAGGAAGGAGATGTGAAAAACTTTTTTTAAAGGCGGTGGGGAACAGAAAATAAATATAAATTAAGGTTTGCTTGTGTGTGTGCATATGTGTGTGTGTGTGTGTGTGTGTGTGTGTGTGAGCATTGTACATAGATTAAAGTCTAACCATTGGAAAAATTTAGATACCATAACTAGGATTGGGAGGAGCAATGCATTATGAAAAGAGTTCATGTACTAGTTATGTCTGACACATACTCACTGTGTGACCCTGGCTATCTCAGTTGACATTTTAGAGCCTCGGACAACTCTCTAAGAGACTATAAACCATAGAACAGTTGCACATCTACATGGATAGGGAGAGTTTTCTTACTCATTTCTATATCTCTACATCAGTGAAATAATAGATCTGGACTCCTGCCTCTCCTCAAAACATTCATAGATTCAGAAGTGAAAGGAGACTTTAGAGATAATCTAATTCAGAGGTCCTCAAACTTATTTATATTCAAATACATATAATGTATGTACGTACATATGTAAATCCTGCCTTGTTCTCTGAATTCTGGCTTCTATTGCTTTAGCTTCTATATATATAGTATACAATATATTATGTAAAAAGTTTATACTTATATACTATATATTATACTATGTACTTATAAATATGTAATAGTATATATGTATATACTACATGTATTATTTTATTACTATATAATGTACTATATGTAATGTTATATTACATATATTTTATATATTATATATACTTATATCCTACATATATACACATACTATACATATAGTATATACTATATATACAGTATGAATGTAGTACTATATCTACTATTTATACCATACAATATGATACATATGCGGTATATTTTATTATATATATGTATATATAGTATGTATAGTAATATATATATGTGTATATACACATATGCATGTGATACACACACATATATATCACATTTGGGATTCCAGGTTTTACACATATATGTATATACACATGTACTCACACATATATATGTGTAGATATATGCCTATAGCTATAAATATGGTTTTATAGATATATAACACAATCACAGAGATAGCTCGGTGGCTCAGTGGAAAGAGTGCTGTTCCTAGAGCCAAGAAAATCTGAGTTCAAATGCAGCTACAGACACTACCTGCATGACCCTGGGCAAGTCACTTAAACTGTTTGCTTCAATCCACTGGAGAAGGATATAGCAAGCCATTCCGGTGTTTTTGCCAAGAAAACTTCATGTACAGTATCGATGTCATGTGGTCCATGGAGTCATGAAGAGTCAGACATAATGGAACAACTGCAAAACAATAACAATATAGTTGTATATTATACAACTGCATATCCATGTAAATGGTTTCCTTGGTTATTCCATATATTTTATTTTATGTTTCAAAACACTGTTCTGAGAAGGGGCTCATAGGCCTCACCAGACTTTCAAAGGGATACATGATACCAAAAAGGTTAAGAACCTTAACATCTTCATTTTACAGATTAGGAAACTGAGGTCCAGGGAGGGGAATTGATTTGCTTGAGGTCTCATAGGTACCAAAAAGTAGAGCTGGGATAATACCATGGTGTACAATGAAGATTCAACTGAGGATTCCTAGGGTGAAAATGCATTCATGTGTGTATATGTATGTGGACAGAGACAGAGACAGACAGAAACAGAGACAGAAGCAGATGGGGGAAAAGGCAAATAAAAAAGCAGACAGAGACAAAGAGTCAGAGATAGAGACATAGAAAGAGAACAATAGAAACAGAGAGACAGTGAGACAGAGAGAGCACAAGGTTGGGTTTGGATTTATAAGGCATGGATTGGATATTGCTCTCTAGAATTAAAAGAGTTTGGTCTATCAAGCAGAGGTCAGGCTAGGAGAATTTCTTGACTTTAGGGAATTTTTCCCCTCCTATCTGACTTTAGGGGCAAAATTACAGGAAGAAGGGATTTTCATCAACATTCGTCCACTCCTTAGGTTAACACACACACACACACACACACACACACACACATACACACCACAACCTTCGGAAACAGACTGATGCTTTAGAAGAGTTCACTGTGGGGATCCCTGCTGTGCTTAATTTGGCAAGTTTTCGTAGACCCAAGTACAAAGAAAGGAGTCTGAAAGTGTGGAGGAAGAAATCTAGAGAACATTGTTCTCAGAGTAATATAATCTGTCCCTCCATCCCTGCTGCTCATTTGTGAAGGGACACAAAATGATCAATAACTACGCAAGAACCTGACCCAATTCAGGTTGGAATTTGGCATAAGGTGAGATCATCTTGGGCTCCACACAAGAAGAGCCAGTAACTGAAATGCCAATTACAAGGCAGTCTCATCTCTAAGGAGTCGTTTATTATGTGGCCTATATCTAAGTTTCTGTACATATCTTTAAAAATCTTTTGATCCTATGGCTCCTATAAGCCACTAAAAAGCAAATTCCATAAGGGGCAGGGAGGACTATTCTACGGTGGATTAGAAAAATGTTTTCTCTCTCATTTCTGCTCTCGATTTCCTATGGAAATCCAGAAAACTCCTTTAACTATTCGATACATTTCTGTGTAAGGATTAGTTCATAAAGAAAACATCGATGATATAAGAGTTGAAATCATACCACTTTCAATTTTTTTTAGTGACTCACATTTGGTGTTAACTATGAATGTGAGTCAAATGTTTACTCTTAACTGAAATAGAAATGAATTGTCAGGGTATGTTTGTTGTCAAAGGGCTACATAGTTCCTCTTAGACACTGTTTATAAGCCCCAGAGTGGCTATCAAGTATCTATATTTTCAATATATAGTATATATAGTATAGTATATTTTCAACCCCATCATTAGATTTACTCCAGGCATAAATAACACAGCTTAGATCAGTAAAGCACTTAGAAATGTAACCAACTGTGCTATACAATTAGATGTTAAAATGAAAAAGAAATGCTACCTGGAGCCAAATTTAAAGAAATATAGCAACTATAAACAGAAAGGTACTATTATTCTCTAACTTCAACATGTTTCAAATACTAGCAATGTAGACCTACATTTACTTTCTGCTTTTCTTACTCATACTACCTTGTCTACTCAGCTCTGCTCCCCAGTGAAAATACTGCCTTGCTCTCTGAATCTTGGCTTCTACTGCTTTAACTTCTATGTATTTTCTCTGAGTGACTCATTCCTGAGGCTCCAGATGCCTCAAATGTCTAACCTCCTGAGGCTCCAGATGCCTCACATATCTAACCTCTCTATAAATGAACTCAGAGGAAGAGGAATTGATTGCTTCTTGCTACTTTCTAATTTCCTAACCAGTCCCTGGAAAGGGGGTGAAAAACTCAAACCACAGATTCCTTCTTTTAAAAAAATGATTTATTTTTCAACTAAAAATTATCTACTTCTCACCCTCCCCATTGAGAAAAAAAATAAAGCTCTTGTAACAACTATGCATAGTCAAGGAAAATAAATTCTCATATTGGTGCTCTCTCTCTCTGTCTCTCCATATATATATATATATTTACATGATATATATGATATATGTGTGATATATGTGATATATTATATATAGAATATATATTCTAGAGACATATGCATTTTAAATTACCTCCGTTTCAGTGATATGCCACAGATTCTTTTTTTCACTGTGTCACTTCTAAAATATTCCTTTTGGTATGTTCTTAATTTTCTAGATTAGAAAAAGAAACAATGGAGAAGAGATTGTGATTATTCTTTTCATGGAGAGAGAAAATCTCTATCCCAGAGAGAGAATCTAGGGAACTATAAGAACAAAGCTTTCTGCTTCATGTTTAAGAAGGCCACTAACTCATAACTTATTCCTACTTATTAAGTAAGAGCAATGGTAAAGACATGTTGGCACAAAATGAAATACGCAACAGGGAGATAGCATGTACATGAGCCAGGTTGAATTGAATACTGTCTAAAAGATTTAGCCATTCTAATCTTAGACGGTTCATTGGGGATATCAACAAACTGCAGGACAATTAGGATGTAAAGAGATTTAAAATCAATTTCATTTGATTTCTAGTGCCAGGAACCACATGTTAGAAGCTATATTGACTATTTACAATGCAAGAGGAAATGGGGGACCAGGACAATAAAAGAACTAGAAACCGTGCCATAGAAAGGTTTTTTTTGAATGAATCAAGTATGTTCTGGAGAACGGATGATTTATGGGGCATATGATAGTCGTCTTCAAGTATTTCAAGGATTGTCATGTGAAAGAAGGATTAGACTTGTTCTGCCCTATCATGCCCTGAAGCTAGTATCCTACATTACCTTATTTCATGGCCAAACTCCTACAGAAACCTATGTACATTTGTGGGCTCTACTTCCTCTTCTCTCACTCCCTTCTCAGTCTCTTGAAATTTGGTTTCCAAAATCATCACTCAAATACAAGTGTTCTTTCCAAATATATCAATAATCCAATTGGCAAAACCAAAGGCCTTTTTCTCAGTC
The DNA here is from genome assembly GCA_028646595.1 of Phalanger gymnotis. Classification (NCBI taxonomy): domain Eukaryota; kingdom Metazoa; phylum Chordata; class Mammalia; order Diprotodontia; family Phalangeridae; genus Phalanger; species Phalanger gymnotis. Next base: position 191,160,789 of record CM053624.1, on the reverse strand, counting down.
CTCACCCTTCTTCATATCTATGAGGCATTTGGCACTGATAACTGATAAGTGACCACTGTTTGCTCTTAGATACTCTTTCCTCTCTGGGTTTTCTTGACAATGATTTCTTTTGGTTCTCACCCCTTCCCCTTCTTTTTTATCTATCCTCTCAGTTTCCTTTACTAGATCATTATTCATATGCTGCTGCCTATGTATCCCCCAAGGTTGTCTTTTGCATCTTCTGCCCTCTTCTGTTCTGTCTACACTCTTATAAAATACATATACATATATAACATACACACATATATGTATATACATACATACATATGTATACACACATGCATATCTGTATTTAATTGTGTGCTTGTTTATCCAGCCTCTGGACCCTCTTTTGAACTCTAGCCTCACATCAACAACTTCCTACTGGAGATTTTAAACTGGATGTCATATAGCCATCCAGACACTGATATGTCTAAAACAGAACTCATTACTTCCCCAAAGAAACCACCTCTCTTCTTAATTTCCCTGTTTCTGTCAAAGCCACCACCATTCTCCTAGTCACCCAATTGGCAATCTTGCAGTCATCCTTAGCTACTCACTCTCCTCATTCATGTGAATTGCTGAGACATTAACACTACCTCCACATCATCTCTTACACCTATCCCCTTCTCTTTACTCACAGGACCACCACTCTTCTTGAGACCCTCATTACCTATTGCTTGGACAATTACAATAGCTTCATCATCATCATCATCATCATCATCATCATCATCATCATCATCATCATCATTATCAAAAGATCTTGTCTTTTCCCTCTCCGATCTATCCTTTGAATAAGTGCAAAGCTGACATTCCTAAAGCACAGATTTGACTGTATCATTCTCCTTTACTAATGAACTCTACCAGCTCCTCTTTAGCTCTGAGACAGAGGTTGCAAAACTTATTTGGCCTACCACCCCATTTTCAAAAGAAATTACTTGGTACCCCCTGGGAATCTACTTTCTTTAGCCCTTTAACTTTTTTTTTAGTTGGCATCATTTCAGAAATATATATATTTAAATGGTACTTCTTAAATTTAATAATTTATTGTGAATTTGTGGGTTTGTTACTGCCTTAAAATTTTGATGATGCAATATCTTATCATGCAACTATATATTATTATATCGTAAACAAGTCACTACATGCACATATTCCTGCCAATGCATGCTGGATTTCCCGACAATGCGCAACACACTCTCCTGCCAACACTTGCTTGTTAAAACCTGTTGGCAGACTTGATCACTAATTGGTTATAACTTGCATTTCGTGTGTTTATTTGGAAAATAATGTAGTCAGTGAATAGAGCACCAGCCCTGGATTCAAGAGGACCCCTGGATTCAAATGTGACTTCAGACACTTGACACTTATTAGCTGTGTCACCCTGAGCAAGTCATTTGATCCCAATTGCCTCATCCCCCTCAAAAAAAAAAAAGGAAAAAGAAAGAAAATGCTATAGGAATATGTATATTTTTAAAAGAAAATAATATAATCACTAGAACCTTAACTCTGTTACACAATGGTTGAAACATAAACAAAAGGTTTTTTTTTCAAAATTTTCTTCTCTTCTTTCCTTTTGCTTCTACTATCCCCTTCTTTTTATTCAATGGCCTTCAATTGCACCTGAGGCTACTACCACCCCACCCCACCCCCCATCATTTCTGCACACACACCCCAGGAGGCGATATTCCCCACTTTGGGAAGCTATGCTTGAGTCTAAGATAAAACACACACCCTCTATTCAGCATTGAAAGTCCTTTACAACCTGAGTCTAATCTGCCTATTGTATTGCCTATTGTATTATATATTACTCCAGGGACATTTCAGTTTACCCACATTGGCCCTCTACATGCTGCTTTTACACATGCCAATCCACCTCCAATTTCTGTGTGTTTTCATAGGCTATTCCCCAATACCTACAAGGGCTCCCTCTTTACTTTCACCTTTGAGAATTCTCATTTCCTTCAAAGATTGACTCAAATGCCACATCCTACATGAGACTTTCCCGTACCCCCAGTTGCCTCCCTCCCAAAATTACCCCATATGTATTTTGTATGGGTTTATACCTACTAATATGTGTGTATACCCCTCATATCCCCCAAATAGAATGTAAGCTCCTTGAGGAGAGAGAAAGTTTTATCTATGTCTTTATATGTCTAATGCCTAGGAGGGATGGGGAGCCGACAGCCCTGAGACCACACGTGGATCTTTAGGTCAGACCTTAACAACTTGGGGCCTGCAGGTGGCTTATGACCCTTGGGCTGTGTGCCCCATGCCAAAGGATTTCAGGTGGCATGCAAAAAATGTAGAAGATAACATCCTTTGTGTGTAGAGGAAATCCTTTGGCATCGGGCAAGCAGCCAGAGGGGAATAAATGCTGCAAGCTGCAAGTTGAACAGGGCTGCTTTGGGTCCTCAAGTGTGGCCCTTTGACTGAATCCAAGCTTTTTATGTTCTGTGATGTTTGGATTTAGTCAAAGGGCCTTACTTGAGGATCTACAGGGCCACATGTGGCCTGGAGGCCGCAGGTTCCCACCCCTGGCGGAACATATTTGGTGCTTATGTTTGCAATTGACTAATTGAATGATCCTTCTTGGTCCCAGAAATTAGAATTGGCAACATGTATAGAAGTTATACAGAGTCAAGTATCAGCTGAAGCACAATGTCTTCCACATTATCGGTTCCTAGTTAATAGCTGTTGAATTGAATGGAATTGAATTAGAGCTGTTATTTTTTAAAATGGAACAATTTGCCCTATGTCCCATAGTAAGCTTCCTCTTACTAGACTCTTCAAGAAGAAAGCTGCACACCCAATGTTTACAACCAGGGGATCCCTTCTCTAAGGAGTAAACTCATCCTGTGTAATCCACATAATCAGCCCTAGGCTGGATCTAACCACTATTTTCATCACTTGCTAACCAAGTCTGGTTGCCACATCCATCCAAGAGAGGATTAAAACACTACAATGAATGATTTGAAATATTCACTGTTATGGAAAAGGAAATTCCTGCCTGGGAGGCAACATCTAAGTTAAGAAGAGCTTAGGAATAAAGCAAAATTTCTCACCAAGTTTTTAGCATGGTTTTTTCAGGGCACCAAGAACCAAGAGCTGAGCCAGGAAGGAAGATTGCTTGTCCTGCAGAGAGACATCTAAAGATGGCATAATGGAGTCAGAAAGACATGGGTTCTATTCCTACTTCAGACACAACATACCTGAGCAAGTCAATTAACCTCTTTCTGACTCAGTTTCTTCATTTGCACAGTAGAGATAATGATAATACCTATCTCTCAGCATTGTTGTGAGCATAGGACGAGATACTATTTGTAATCGTGACATAAAGGATTAGGAAGCCAAAAAATAATGTAAGAATTTATTTACATTTGCATTTATACAGGGCTTGGCAAAATGTGCGTGTGTGTACGTGCATGCATGCGCACACACATAATATGTATTTATTTGCATGTAAGCATTATTTGATTCCTACAAAACCCATGTTAAGTAGATGCTATTGATTTCCCATTTTACAGATGAAATTGAGGCAGACAGAGGTTAAGTGATTTGCCCAAGGTCACATAGCTAGTACCTGTCTGAGACAGGATTAGAACTCATGTCTTCCTGTCTCTAAATGCAGCATTCAAACCAATATGCCATCTAGCTGCCAGTGAAGACCAAGAAGTTCAGCACTTGTATGAGTCAATCTTATCCTCTAAATATTTGTTTTTCATTAGTAGCATTTGTTACCCATCTCTAGTCAGCCCATACCCATGAATATTTTTCTAATCCTCCTCATTCAGACATTCACTAATGGGCTGTAGATATAGGCACTAACACACACTTTGTACAGTTTTCCTAAAACACGAACCTGAATCCTGAACCAACACAAGCACAAGTCACCACCATGACAACACTAAGAAGAAAAAATCCAGGGCTGAAGATTAAGGTTTCTGCAACTGTACCATGCTTCTTAAACTCAACCATTCTCCCTCCTGTGCTTACTGGATTCATTTTTTCCTGCATCCTTCTCTTTCATCAACATGGTAAGTCTACCATGAGTTGATTGAAGTTATCTCACCCTTATCACTAACTACCTGGCAGAAGTGCCAAGCCTTCATTTAGTTGAGCTGGCCAATGCAACCCCAACACCATAAGACCATCCAAGAGAAATCTTTTATATGCTGATAGGAGCATCACTTCCTCATCTAACTATGGACTTGACTGGTCTCTTTATTGTACTGACAGATATAACCTCTTGCTTGGGATGCTGTAGAAAAAAAAATATATATATATGTATGTATATACATATATACATATACATATATATTTCATGATTCCAATGAGAGTTGAACTAGATAATCTTCTACATTCCTTCCAATTATTAGATTCTAGAGAAATCATTCTAATGTTAGACAAATTTAATTTAAATTTTCCCTTATACTTAACTGAAATCAGCATGAAGGAGAGGATAAGGTCATTGTATTTGAATATTTGAAGAGTTATGTGAAAGAGAGTTTAGAATAATTCTGCTTGGCATTGGAGGGCAGGGCAAGGACTAAAAAAAAATGAAATTTACAAGGAGGCCAAGTACACTTGAAAATAAGGAAGAACTTCCTAACAATAAATCTGCTCAAAGATAGAATGTACTCAGTGTGGATGTTCAAGTAGAGGCTGAATAAATGAAAGTGAAAACATTTATTAAGCACTTACTATGTTCACAACACTGCTAAGAACTGAGAATACAAATAGAAAAGTAGGACATTCCCTACTGTCAAGGAACTTCCATTCTAACAAGGAGAGATGATGCACAGAGGAGTTTCAGTTATAAATGAGAAGAAAAGACCTTGTGATGCCTAGGTGCTGAAGTCAAAAAAAAGACGACCATGCACTCCTTTAATTTTATTTTCACGGATAATCGGCCATTACTGACATTGAACCATGTGACTGTGCCAAATCTTTAGTGTGAGAATTTTCTTTTCTGGGTCTTTAAGAGACTCAGGGCACCTGTGGGAGGCAGAGGCTGCAGCACCTACAGAGAAGCAATTGCCAGGTTCAGTCTCCAGGAGGGTTGACTCCTTGGATGATGGCTATGGGGGCTGGGCTGGAATCAGGACCAGAGGTCTAGTGGAAGGGGGAGGAGTGGAAGGGGCTGACTATGACTAGTATTTCTATTCTTGGATGGTCTCCATTGTGGTCCAGTGGTAGTGGTAAGATGGTGGTGGTGGTTTGATTCACCTAGAATATAGTACCTACCTCCTATTTTTCCTCCCTCATGATGTCTGGCTTACTTGTTCTGCATGTGGTAGTTTGTTAGCAGATGCTGGGAAGGCCTGGCCTCTTCTACACAGGGCTTAAACTCCTGGACAATGACTATAGGAGCTGGTCTAGAAGCCCAGTGGTCTGGATGGCACTGAAACTCCTAGGGCTCCTGGGCTTCTCTGCTAAATCATTGGAAGTTGGTCATTCATTGGTGGTGGTGGTGTTGATAATAGGAGGTCCTTTCTCTACAGATGTTGCTCCCCTCAACAATGGCTACAGGGAACAGATTGTAGGCACTGCTATCCCTAGGGCTCTTGGGTTTTACGTCCTAGGCCATCTTCATCACTGCTGAGTATTTAGCAGTCAAGAGGAAATTTCTAAATTAGGCAAGGGATAGGACAAAATAAGTTCTCAGGTTCCTCCCACCTTTCTATAATTAAGACAGTCCATCTTTGAAAGGGTTCACAAGGGACCCCTAGTCCATCATTCCTAAACATAGCTAAACAGAGCTAAGAGACATAGACTTCTATGTGACTACATTAGTGAAAACTGGCTAATGATCAGAGGCAGGATTGGAATACCCAGTGGGTATGCAGGCATTTACCCAAAAGCCTCTGTGATAACATCCATCCTTTTTATTTATCTAGATGGAGGGGCAGGAAACAGTCAAGACCTTCCACCTAGGAAATCTTTGCCTAGGGACTTATTATCATGGCAATTAGGTTGAGCCACTATGAGAAGGTCAATGGATCTTGTTCGGAGATTAGCTATCCATCAAAATAAGAGGATCTCTTTCTGAAATCCAAGTTTAAAGAGCTTATAAGGAAACTAAGGGATTCTAGGATGATCTGAAGACACTACTTAAGGTTTTTTTTTTTCAGTTACTATCACCAAAAAATATGCAAATGGATATGAAATGGAATTTTGAGCAAAGACACGGGTAAAAAGGCATAGCTTTGATTTATTTTTATTTAGTTTGGGGCAAACTAACGTTATCAAAAGATGGAATAACCTCTATCAAAGGAAGCCGTTTTGGTTATCAGTGCTGATAACGGCCTGCTGAAGGGTCTCACAGTTAAATACTCCAATGTATGGAAAATTTTAAGTTTCTCTCGATTGCCACACACAATGACCTTTTTGCGGCCTACTCCAGCCTCAGGCTCTCAAGTTTTTAATACAGTTACCTACAACCCCTTTCTCTTTTATACCAATTTCTCTTTTGGTTTATGTGGCACTCCTCTTTCTTGCTTCTCCTCCTAGCTGTTTGAATACTCTTTCTCTATTCCCTTTGCTGGTTTATCATCCTGCTTTCCAGATGTGGACATTCTACACTTCTCTGCAATATTTTCTTTTTTTTTTCTTTTGACATCCTTTGTTTTTCTATTTCATGGGTTTCATGACTTTGCCACTACTCCTCAATTGCTTACTCACCCTGGAATTTCCCTCATACCCTGTGGCCTTCTCACTTTAGAACATCCCTCTCCCCCTCCAGCCCCCATTTCCCATTGTTCCTGGTTTCTTAAGGAAGGTCCCACATCTGCCATCCTTCATTCCTCTCCTGAATTTTCTTTTGAATCTCCAGACTTTACCACCATATTCTTGCATAGGTAACATCCCCACTCTTTTCTCACTTTTCAGCTCTTTTTATATATTTTCTTTCCCCATTGGAATGTAAGCCCCTTGAGACTAGATACTGTTTTTCTTTTCACTTATATTTGTATCCTCAGTGCTTAGCAGAGTCCCTGACACATAATAGTCCCTAAAGAAAGGCTAATTGACTTGTCTTGCCACAGCTAAAGAATTTATCACTAAGTGGCAAGTCTACTGGTAATGAGTCTCTCCATACTAAGATAGGATGGTGTAACGGCAACCACAGTAGCATACTCAGGATGGCTGTGTTTGATTAAGCTAGGTTAGGTTCAGATTTGGATTCATGCTGGCAATAAGGCACACTCCCAACAAAACAAATTTTTCTTTTTTATTGAAAGACAGGGGAAATACTCTATTAACCCCACAACCACATTATTTAACAATTCCTACTACACAGTTAATGCAGTGACAAAGACAGAGACACAGATACACAGAGGCAACACCTGTTCAGAGGAACACCGCTGCCCAAGGTTTCTCCAAGATGAGGAATCCCTCTCTTTTCTACAAACACAGCGACAACAACAAAGGACACACACACAACATACAATATACACTTCATGTTCAGCATGTTCTCAAGGCTTTTCCTGAGCTGGAGAACCTCAATTTTTTATAGCCACCTTGGTTTGTCTTTCTGAACATAGTCCAGGCAAAGCATCCTTTCCATAGGTGAGGTTCCAATGTGACGGTCCCATGTGGTGACTTTTATAGGACCCTGAACAAAGAAAGTTTTTCCTGCCAGAGAGGGGAGCCACCCTCTCCCTGCCTCATTCCTAAGAATTGGCCAGGTTAAAGTTTCTCCAGTGGGAAAGGAGTTATTTCCTATCCTTTGTCTTAAGAGTTTCTTGTTCTTTGTGCAGGTCTATCAGTCTCCAAGCAGGAGAGTCCAAAGCTTTGGAAAAGGGAGCAGGGAGCTTGACACATACATGCTGGGCTTACACCGTAATATGGAGGATCTTCTCTAATAACTTATCATTCAGGCTGTTAGTGCAGGTTCTTTTATCTGCTTTACTAAGGAAAACAACTTTAAAGGTGTCAATGATATTCTTTAATTAAACAGAAAAAATACAAAGAGAAATAAAGACCAACAGACAGGGCTCTACTGCCTGAATCAAAGCTTTACATCCACCACTGAATCAAGAGAGCCTTTACCTCTTAGGGAGCTCTGAACATTCAGCCACTCAGAGTCTGGACCAGGGAATCACAACATCTTTCTCATAAACAAGCCCCCAAAGCAAAAGATCACCTCTCAGAATATATACCCTTCAGGCTCAGTGCCTAATTAGAAATAAACAAAAGGTGTGTAAGCCTTCCTATAAGCAAGTAAGCTTCCCTTAATGGGCTTCACATGAAGCCTATTGATGGGCGGGGAGGATCTTATTTCCTATTAACCTTACAGCTGGTACTCAAAAAAGGAGACAGTGTGTAACAATGATCTTGCTAGCAGCTACTGTAGCTGTGTAAGACCACCAACAACAGCACATAGGAAGGGCTGTCAACACAGATTCTTTGATCTGCTTTTCCGAGGAAAGCAACTTTAAGGAGTTAACAATCTCTTTAATTAAACATACATATATCATTCACTTAGTGCAGGGCAAATACAAAGAGAAATGTACAAGCATGCATTATAAATAGATCAACTAACACAAACCAGTCTATCCATAGCAATACATAGTTACTGGAGAAGCATCAACATTTATCTGTCGGGGGGGCAGGTTCAATGACTTGCCTAGGGTCTTGTCACCCACATTCTTTAGATGAGTGTACCCCCTAAAGTGAAATGCTAACCTTCCAACACATATATACCCTGATCAGTACCCTTAGGGTTGGGGCCAACTTAGCATTTAGAATGTGGGAAAGCTCCAACCATCCCCACCAAAGCATATACAAATCAATGGCACTCGATTTTCTCAGTGCTGAGAAACAATCCAAGACAAAAAAGATCCCACTTTACCTGCCCCATTCAAACAAAGGCCAGACTCATTAAAGGCACTTAAGAGAATAACAGCAAAAAACCTTGTCCTGATTACTACTACACTGTGTTGTTAGGACCACAGCCAAAAATTTTCTAGCAAGCTTGTGCTCTACTGATAAAGACTTTAAGAATAAAAGAATCAGGGCAACTAGGTGGCGCTGTGAGTAGAGCACTGGCCCTGGAGTCAGGAGGACCTGAGTTCAAATCCAGCCTCAGACACTTGACACACTTACTATCTGTGTGACCTTGGGCCAAGTCACTTAACCCCAATTGCCCTGCCAAAAAGCAAAAAAATAAAATAAAATAAAAGAATCTTCTCTATGTCTCAATAAGCTATCAAAATGGGACTCACAACTGGATAGATAATAGTTCACTAAAATAACAACAAACTGATAAAGTATTTTGTACTGTTCTCATGAGGGGAAAAATGTAGATGTACAATTAAATGGGTTTGAATTGGTTGAGTGGTAGAATACAAAGAGCAGTCATTAATCAATCAAAGTTGAAAGGAAGTCTCCAGTAGAGTGTCCCAACGATCTACATTTTCTACTTAATAATTTTATTGTTGTGTTGGCCAGGAAAATTGCCACCTAATTTGAGACCAGAATGAAGGAAGATATAGCACGGGGGGGGGGGGGGGGGGAGATGTCCAAGTGATGAGAGACGAGAAGACGAGAAGAGAAAATAAGGTATTGCTAGGCAAATGGTTTCCATTTCTTTTAGTGAAGTTTAAAACAAGGTCTTTGGACAAGACAGTAAGAAGAAGAGATATGATAGGAGGCTTGAAGAGAAATGAGAAGATTTTGTGAAGACTTTCACAGCCTTTGTGAAGAGCATAATAGCAAATGAATTAAGAAAGAATATATTGTTTGCCTTTTTACAATGAAAGGCTGTGGGTTCCTTAGTTAGGTGTCGAAGTGGATAGAGGGCTGGAATTGAAGTCAATAAGACCTGAGTTTAAATCTGGCCTCAGATACTTACTAGTCTTGTGATGCTGGGCAAGTCATTTAACCCTGGTTGCCTCATTTATAAAATGAACTAGAAAAGAAAATGGCAAACCATTCTAGTATCTTCACCAAGAAAACTCCAAAAGGGGTGATGAAGAGTCAGATTTGACTGAAAATGGCTAAACAACAACATAAATTCATAGCATATCTGGAGTACGCTCTCTTCTTACCTGTCTCATAAAATCCCTTTGTCCTTCAAAGTTTGTGTCTCCCTCTAATTGTTCTGATTACCCATGGGGATTATTTGTTTGCAGATGACTGTGCACTCAATTCAACCTCTGAAGCAGAGATGCGACAAAGCATGGATTAGTTCTCTGCTCCTTGTGCTAATTTTGGCACAATTAACACCATGAAAAAACAGATACTCCACTAGCCAGCAATGCACCATCCATACCTGGAACCACTGGTTACAGAAAATGGAGAAGTTTTAATATTGTGGATAAGTTCACTTACTTTGGCAATATATTTTCCAAGGATGTACATAGCGATAATGAAGTTGGTACACACATTGACAGAGTTATATCTCAGTGTTTGGGAAGCTCGAAAGAAAGTGTGGGAGAGAAAAGGTATTAGATGACCTACCAAGCTGAAGGTCTATAGAGCCATTGTGCTGACCTCATTGTGGTATGCCTATGGCACCTGAACAGTTTGCGGTGCCACTGGCAGGAAACTGAATTGCTTCTTAGGAAGATTATTAAGATTATCAGGTGAGATAAGCTACCAGACACCAAGGTCCTCCCTCAAGCTAAGCTGCTAAGGATTCAAATTCTACTGCAGAGGGCACAGTTGCAATGGGCTGGCCCTACTGTTTCAATGCAAAAGGTATGCTTGCCTAAAAGACTGTTTTAAGGAGTACTCCTGCAAGGAAGGATCTCACAGAGTGCTCAGAAGAAGTGATACAAGAAAGCTCTCAAGGTCTCTCTGAAGAACTTTAGAATTGATTGTGTGACATGAGAAATGCAGCAAAGGTCCACCCAGCATAGTGTGCCAACATCAAAGAAGGCACTGTGCTCTATGAGCAAAGCAGAAACAAAATAGGTCAAAAAAAAAATCTGAAATGTGCAAATTTAGAGAATCCACCCCAAATGTTCACAGGGACTATTTGTGCCCAACCTCTGGTAGAGCATTCTGGGCTCATATTGGTCTGATCTGCTATAATCAGACACACTATAGCTTGACTCTAACATAATGATGACATTCCGGTCCTCTTCGAGAACGAAGGACAACAACCATCCAACCACTAGCGTATTCTATCTGTTAAATTACATTGTATTACTTGAGACTGTATTACATTGTATCAAGTTAGATAATATATGTAAAGCACTTTGCAAATTCTAAAATGTTATATAATTGTTATTGTAACTTTGTACATACCTTCTTTTACTTATCTGTGCGCATACGTTATCCAGCCAATAGAATAAGCTTCTTGACAACAGGGATTTTTTTTCATTTTTGACTTTGTATCCCTAGCCCCTATTACAGAGCTTTGTATGTAGAATGAGCATAATAAATGTTTGTTAAAGATATGAATGAATATAGCCTTTTGGATGTTCCCAAACACAATCCTAGTACAAATCAGACATTTTAGTATGATTGGAGCATAATGTGTTAAATTGTCGCCTAGTAGGAAGAAAGTGTTCCTCGGGTTGTCATACAGGCTCAGTCCCTAAGGAGCCTCTAGCAAGGACTAAGAACATGAAAAGGAAGCAGATGATGTCTCACTAGCGTAATTGTTTTCCACTTGGGATCTAGCAAGAGGAGAATGTCTGCTTGTTACTGAACATTGTAAAAACTGTACTCCTTTTACTGAGTCTTGACAGTTAATGAGCCAGAAGCTGAAGGCATCTGACTTGTTTAACATGTTTCAGAATAACTTTGTAAATGCTATTACTTCCTTCTATCCCATTCTTGGAGACCACTGGGCAAAAGGAGCGTAAGAAAAAGGTAGTGATATAGTGATATGAGTTTCCCACTTTGAATACATTTGCAGCAAAATGAACCTTAAACCACAAGGTTTCCTGCGACAAAGAACCACCATTTTAATACCAACATTTTTTGTCCAGTCTTCTTGTAGGACTGCTAGACATGAAACAATATAGTTTCTGAAGAAATGAAAATAAATGTCACTGAGCAAGCAATGAAAGGTATGTAATAGGTGTCAGCAGGCTACCACATATTACAAACAGTCAAGTGGTGTAAAGGATACTAGCAAAGAAATACATGAGTAAAAAATAAAAGTGGGATGGCTATGTATGAAGAGTAAAAAGGTGGACCCATTGACAACCCAGGTGCTTCTCTGATTTCTCTTGGTTTCCCTTGCCTTCTCCTTTGGTTCCCTCTTTCTTTTGAAAGAGCAAAAGGCCCCAGCAAACTGAATTGGATGCCTGTGGCAAACTTACAGGTAGACATGGACAAGTTGTTTATGTTGTCTCTCCCATTAGATTGTGAGCTCCTTGAGAGCAGGAACTGTTGTTTTTTGCCTTTCTTTATATCCTCAGTGCTTACTTACCATAGTACCTGACATCTGATAAATTCTAATTGATTGACTGAAACTAAATAGTCATATATAATGGACAGGAATGAGTTACAATCTTCATTGAAAAGGCAGATATGCACGTCAATTAGATCACAAATATACTGAGTCTTAAAATATTAGGAACTTTAGTATCCTATCATCTGTCAGTGGTGACAGATGAATTGCTTGCAAAACTGAAAAAACTCAGGTAAATATGAGATGCCAGGAAAGTTTACAACCTTAGAATTAGGAAATAGCTATCTTTCTTCATTATAACCTTTCCTACCACTTTAAACATATAAGTCAAAATGAGATTTACTCGCTAATCCTGCTACCAAGTTTAAGTTCAGAGTACACATTCTCAAGTGTTGCTTGATGCTCTCACCTCAAGCTGGAGCCACCTCTCTAGTGGAATCTTTCAGGGCTTTGTCTTCAATCTTGTTCTTTCAACATTTTAAATAATAACCCAGATGAAGACAGTCAGCATGTTTATTAAGTTTTCAGATATCGTGAGTCTGAGGAGGATAGCTGGTGCAATTCATGACATGATCGGAATGACATTTACCTAGGTTCAAACCATCAATGAAAGAAGTACAAAATATGAAAGATGACTAAATTGCAGTTCACATAAAAATAAAAGTAAATGCCTGAGGATTCTGTTGGGCATCAAGCCAATAGTACGATATGAAAGCCTAAAGAAGCTCATTTGATTTTAGGATGAATTAATGGTATATCAGCCTTCAGAGTTTGGTCTAAGAAAGACAAACAGAATTGGGTTGTGAGTTTACTTCTCTCAGAGCTGGTGGAACATGCATGTGGAGCTGCAGTAAAACCTGAGCTCCCTTTGGGGTAAAGTTGCACAGTTTATATACCCTCCCAACAGAGGCTGATGTCGCTCCATCATCATTTCACCTGTAAAGAGAACATACCTCTATACCAGACCACCACTACCATGCCAAGCTTTACCAGACCACTCCCAGCCTTGGCTTATCTAAACAAAAGAATGTGTCTCCACTCGAGCTTGAGTAGAACATTATGGGCTTCCCTACTTTAGACTAAATATCATGCTGGCTTGGGTGAGGACTGACCATGATAAAGAGTCCCTGCAATCTCATTATCAATAATGTCCTCCTGAAGAAAAAAATGAATTTAAAGTCAAGACTGGAAGAAGTGGGGGGGGTGCTCTAAACCTCCCCAAGATATTCATTATTAATAATCATTTTGTTATAGTACTTTGGAGGGATTTCTAGGTTCAGCAAACAAACACTGCAAGGCTCTCAGGTATGTTGTTTGCCTCCTGATTGGCTAACTCTGATTTCCAGATCGGTTCAGCCTCCTCTGGATAATAAAGAAGCTCAAACAGATCAAGATGCTTAGTAAGGTCTTTAATCATTCTATTTTCACAATTTTCACAGATAGTGATAACAATAATTTATATTTCTGTAAGCCATTACACTAGTAAAGCATTTTTACACATCCCATTTCAATCCATCAATAAACAAGCATTTTTTAAGCACCTACTGCATTCCAAGTGTGCCAGGTAGGTAATGGAAATGCAAAAAAGGAAAGGCTTCATGTAGGAGAATTAGAGTTGTACTTTGAAAGAAGCCAGAGATTATAAATAGTAGGGGTAAATAATGAATGTATTCCAAGCTTGAGAAGACTGTGCAGAGAGAATCATGAGAGAACCATGGCATGAAAACCAGTAGAGGAAACTTATGCAGGAGGAACAGGTGATTATCACTGTTAAATACCATAAAGAATTAAGAAAGATGAGAACTGAGAAAAGGCCATTGAGTGGGTAACTAAAGAGGTCTTGATAACTTAGGAGAAAGGAGGTTCTTCAAATTTGCCTGATGCAATGCAAGTGTTGTGCAGAACAGGGATATTGAGGGTTGAGGAATGAGAGGAGAGGAAATAGGATCAATGACCATAGACAGCTTTTTCTAAGAGTTCAACATAAAAGAAAGAAGAAACAGGACAATAACTTGAAAGGACGGTAGGATTAAACATGGAATTAAGTGGGCTTTGTTTATTTGTTGATTTTTTTTTTTAAGGATGAGGGAGACTTGAATACATAGGCAGCAGGGAAGGAGATAGCAGTTGGGAAGAGACTGAAAATGGAAAGAGGAGTGACTGTGGGGGGCAATCTTCTCTAGGAAATAGGTGGAAATAAAGGTAAAGCCTTGATAAAGAGAAAGACTTCATGACAGACTAAAAGTAAGAGGTTGATTGAAGAGGTTTTGAGGTGCAGAGTAGGAAGAAAAAACTCATGGTGAATAGCTTCTTTTTTTTATCAGTAAATATTGAGGCAAGGTCTTCAGCTAAGAAGTTGGGGAAAATGTAGTATGGATAGAAACTAAAATTCAGAGAGGTTGTGATTTGTTTACAATCGCATTGCAGAACCCGGACTCAAACTTAGGTATTCTGGGTTTCTAGGGGCAGCTAGGTGGCACAGTAGATAGGGTATTGGGTCTAAAATCAGAAAGACTCATTTTAATGAGTTCAAATCTGGTCTCAGCTGCTTACTAGTTGGGTGATGTTGGGGAAGTCACTTAACCTTGTTTGCCTCAGTTCCACATCTATAAAAAAAAATGAGCTAGAGAATTAAATGGCAAATCACTTTAGTATCTTTGCCAAGAAATTCCCAAGTGGGGCCATGAAGTTGATTTTGACTGAAAGAAAAAACGAAATTCTGGTTTCAAGTTCATAAGAACTGGTCTATACATAGAGAGAAAAAGGTCTATAAGACTAGGGTCTGCCTGGAAAGCCCATTTCATCAGTAGCCTTTTTCCAGTCTGACAGGAGGGCAAAGCCAAAGGCCTCCAGGGTCTCTATGTAAGGAGGGGGCTCAGCACAGTTTTACTCCTCATTTCCCACCAGCTACATTGCTTTTGGACTTCTTTGGAAATCTACATAATGCACCCATGTTAGGTACTGCCCCCTCCATTTTCAGCTTTCTTTTGTGTGTAGTCCTCCCCCATTAGGCTATAAACTCCTTGAGAGCAGGAATTGTCTTTATTTGAATTTGGATCCCCAGTG
Source organism: Phalanger gymnotis (assembly GCA_028646595.1). Classification (NCBI taxonomy): domain Eukaryota; kingdom Metazoa; phylum Chordata; class Mammalia; order Diprotodontia; family Phalangeridae; genus Phalanger; species Phalanger gymnotis. The sequence continues at coordinate 191,145,335 of CM053624.1, read as the reverse complement.
CTTAGCCAAGTATGGAATATAATAGGCACTTAGTAAATGTTTATTGACTGAGAATGATATTCAGATGGAGGAAAGTAATAGTCTCACACTACTCTGACTTAGACCACATCTGGACTGATATTATTAGTTCTAGACAGCACATTCTCAAGGGAACATTCAGAAACTAAAGCAGGTCAGAAAAAATTGAACAGGGTAGTTCAAAACCAAAAAATCAATAAATATTAATTAATATGTGCCAGGCACTGTGCTAAGTGTTGGGCATATAAAAAGAGGCAAATAGCCCCAGTTTTTACCTTCAAGTAATATACAATTAATGAAGGAGACAAATTACACACATGCACACACACACATGTGTGTGCATATGTATGTGTATAACATACATACATACACAGTGCAGAGAAGAGACACAGAGAGAAAGAGAGAGAGAGAGAGAGAGAGAGAGAGAGAGAGAGCACTATACAGGATAAATAGGAAATAATGGAAATAATTAACAAAGGTTAGGCACTGGAATTAAGAAATGTTGGGGGAAACTTCCCATAGAAGGTGGGATTTTAGTTGGGGTTTAGAAATCCAAAGAGAATAGTCCCAGCATGGGAGACATTCAGAGAAAATACCAGAGCCAAGAGATGGAATGTCTTGTTCAAGTAATGCCAGGAGCCCAGTGTCACTGGATTGAAGGGCACATGTAAGATGGAAGAAGACTGGTAAGACAAAGGGGACTGGGTTATGAAGGGCTTTGAATGCTGAACAGAGAATTTTATAATAACTCCTAGAGGCAATAGAAAGCCACTGGAGTTCATTGGGTAGTAGAGTGACACTCTCGGACCTACATATAACAAAGGAGTATTGATTAAAGAGACAAGAAAAGCTAAAGGAGGGAGAAGCCAAAAGAAAGATGGCTGTTTTCAAATATTTGAAGAGATGTGTAAAAATTCATGTCAAGTCAATTAAACAAAATATACTAAGAATTTACTATGTTCAAGACACTGCTAGGTACTGGGAATATAAAATAGAAATTAAATTTAAAATACTTTCTGAACTCAAGGAGGTTATATTCTTTGGGAAACAGAATATGACCAAACTGAGATATAAATACAAAATAATTGAGGAAGAGAACTGAAAATGGTGATTTCATTGGTCAAGGGGAAGGAGTCAACATATTCTACCTGGCCTCAAAGGAAAGAACTATTACCAACAAAAAGAAATGAAATGTAGGCAGATTTAGGCTCAATATAAGGGAAAATCTCCCAATAATTAGAACTATCCAAAAATGAAAGTGAGCTGCCCTAGGGTTAGTGAGCTGCCTGCCACTGGGACTACTCAAATTAAGGCTGGGTGACTACTTTGATCAGGGATGTTATAAAGAGGATTCATGCTTCAGGTAAGAGTTGGACAAGATGATGACTAAAGTCTCTTTCAACTCTATGATTAAATCTGCATACCTAAGAAGGGAATCTGAAATACGATATGATTTTTTTAAAACCAAAGGACTTAGAAAGAAATCAGAATTTCAATGATTAAAATGGGAAATGACTTAACAGTGGTCTTGCACAAAGATAGGCAAAAGTAATAATAATGAAGGGTTTAGAAAGTACTGCATAGATAAAGAATGTTACAGTCTAAGCACACTGGGGTCTGCTAGGGTTGCTGATTTGCTCAAAATTTCCACACAGCAGGCTGTTTAGAGAGTCCACAGACCAATGTAAATATTTCCCCAAAACAGAAATAATCAAAGTTCAATGTCAGCTTAAATATCAAGCTCAGGCAAATGTCAATTTCCCCCTTCTTTGCTCTGACTAAATAATCAAAGGGAGCTAATTCTGTGAGTGTAAAAATCTTTCTGCCCTCTTTAATAACCCCTGCAACAGTGACCAAATCAAATACTGTTTTATTTTGATATCAAAACAAAGTGAACTTTTATAAATCAGGTTTATGCATTCCATAGTGTAAAGAACCAATGAGAGAGATTTATCTCAAAATCCATAAATTGAACACAAACTCACGTAACAAATTAAATCAAGTATGAAAGAAAATCAGCATCAAGTTTGTGGAATGATAAATATGTGAAAGGCTGAAAAGCAGCACAGCCAGGGAAAAGGAAGCTTTAGTGAGAATGTGGATGTGCATTGGGTGGGGCAGGCTTGTCAGAGAAGAGAGGAGAAGAGTAAAGGGAGCAGAGGACCAGAGATGGAGAAAAACAAAAAGAACGGAAAAGAAAAATGAAGGCATAAAAAAATTTGAAAATAAGGAGTGGATCTGAGATTTCATTGAGATTTGCATTTACCAGTACAGATTGACACCTTCTCTAGCAATTGTCTCTGAAAGTGTGGTCCATGGGCCCCTAGAGGTGCTCAAAATCCTTTCAAGGGATATTCAAGGTCAAAATCATTTTCTTAATAACATTAAGCCACTATTTATCCATTTGTCCTCCCTTTTCCAACCATATATATCAACATGAGGCCAGTTATGTAATTGGACCAAAACTACATATCACAACAGATTGAATTTAGAAGCAGTTATAAGAATTCAGCTGTCTTTTATTCAGCCAGACCTTAGAGAAATCTGCAAAAATAATATGTAAAACAGGCACTCTTTTTATTAATATTTTTGTTTTGGAAAACAATTATTTTTTCATAACAGTATGCTATTGTATTAACATGAGATCATTTGTTGTTATTTCAATGAATTTATACATATTTTAACTTACAATTTAATTTCTAATATGATAAATACTGATAGATATAACCAACATAAACCAAATCTTATTGCAATTCTAATTTTTTTTAGGTTACATCTGTGTTTATTTCTCTCAAAGTGCACAGCATGCATGCATTTGTGCATGGGAGCCAGTCTGGAACTGAGCTCACTTTGCGGTTAAGGTGCACAGTTTACATATTCTTTCAACAAGGGCTGATGTCACCCCATCATCATTTGCCTCTGGACCCAGAAATACCTGAGATCACCCCCTGAATTTGGGTTATCTAGACAAAAGAATCTGTCTCCACCCAAGCTTGAGTAGTACAAAATGGGCTTCCCTACCTTAGATTAAATTACTTGCAAGCTTTGGTGGGGGCTGACCAGGATAAGGAGAATCATTGCAATCTCATTATCAGTAATGTCCTTCTGAAAAAAAACTGAACCTAAAGTCAGGACTTTGGAAGAAGGTGGGGCTGGGGGAAGCTCTGAATCTCTAAGATATTCATTACTAATAATCATTTCTTGTATTCTCCCATCCAATTCTAATGAGAAGCTTAGCCTCCTCAATGAATCACTAACTGATATAGCAAACACTTCAAGGAATAGTAGGACTTATGATGGATAACAATGTGGGGGTTGGGAAAGGGAGAAATTGACCAATGCATTGACAAAATCAAAGGGGTCATTCCCCTTTAATAACTAGACTAAAGACTCAAAGGGAAAAACTAAAGAGTGAATAAAATTGTCCACTTGTCCACTAAAATTGTCTCGGAAGTCTCATTTCTGGTTCTCTGGATGGAACCTGATGCAGTTCTCTAGTCTGAGCAGCTTCCAGATGACTATCTTCTTAGACTCAGGTAGAGATCTGCTTTCTTTGTTAGAAATCTGCTACAAAATTGGTCTTAACACAATTTTAAATTACTTTGCCAATAACCAGGTCAAGTAATGAAAGTTAACTCAACTCTTGAGTCTCTATAAAATCATATTTGGAATTATCTCTTAAAGTCTCCTTTAAGAACTTTGGAACTGATTTAATGACATGAGAGACCCTGGCCCAGGACTGCCGAGCATGACTTTAAATGTGTCCTTGTATCACTTCTTCTGACTACCATGTGAATGCTTGGTAAGTGTTTACTAAAAGCCCTATCTATCTATCTACCTATCTATCTATCTTTCTATTTATCTAACAACCTGAAATAGTGACTCATTGACAGTTTCTCAAAAGGCTTTTGCTTATGTAAAAACTCATCTAAATGAGACAAATGCAAAATTTTGTAACTGTGGTCTTAATAAAGAACTTTCTCTATTAAAAAAAAAAAAAGCAGTCCAATCCCTGGAGGAATCTCAAGCCCCTCAGGGTTGGAATCATGGAGCTAATGATGCCAGAGATGAAGGGAAATCAACAGGGCCCAACAAAAACAAACTCACAGTAAAAGAACAAGTGTGACCAAATTGTCCTGAGAGAATAAAGCAGAAAGTGTGCCAGATTAGGCTAGAAACTATTAGAATGCCAAATCCAATGAGTAAGGTAGATGATGTTTCCAAATTTAGGGAAGCAGAATAGAATCTGTTAGGGCAAATATTACAAAGAAGAGCAGAGACCCAAAGATTCTACTGTTAGACTTATACCCTAACAAAGTCATGATAACAAGAAAATCCTAGTATACCCCCAAAATATTCATATCAGCACTTTTTGAGATAGCAAAGGATTGGAAACAAAGTAGATGTCCATCAACTCGAGCATGGCTAAACAAATTGCAGCACATGAATGTTATGACATATTACTGTGCTGTAAGATATAAGAATATGATGAACACAGAGAAACCTGGAAAGATTTACAAGCTTGGATGCAGAACAAAGAGAGCAAAATAAATGGTGCCTATCACAATCTAAATGGAAAGGGCAACCATAAAACAATGAAAAGGGATTGTTGCAAAATTACAAAGTTCAAGTAAAGAGCCAAAGAAGAGATTTAAGAAGACATTGCTAGTGTCATGCCTTTGTAGAGATGGGAAGTCCCTAAGTATGGGACATTGCACATATTTTCAGATTTTTTCAAATATATTGATCAATGGTGCTGATTTTTTTTCTCTTTTTTCTTTAAAAAAATATTTTTTGCTATATCAGATGGCTATCTTGGAAGATGGGAAGAGATACTGGGGTGATCTAAATTTGGGTGATCTAAAAAATCTATAAAATTAATTATTAAAAATTTTATCAGTCTATATTTACACTGGTAATTATGACAAAAAAGTTGACTATTTGCATTGCTAATGTGCGTGGATTATTACTGAAATGGAGTTGAAAGTAAGGGATTAGGGAAGTCTGGGTAAGGATGAGAGAGATTGTAAACTTCAATATTTTCCCAGGGCAAAATCTCTGGCTGAGGGCTCAGAGTTGTGGAAGATAGTCATTGGTTCAATTTTGCAACCTTCCATTTAGAGATAATACTTATACTGGTTTACCTCAAGGTATTTGAATGAGTCAGTAATAGTGTAGAGACAGTTACTGAGCTGGCACTGAGGTAAGACCTCTGCTATTTTTTCCAAACTTGGTTCGAAACAAAAGCCACTCCCCTGAAGTACAGTCTGGTAAGAATCATACCCATGAGAAGTAGTTCAGTCCAGAAGAAATTGGGGGACTATTAAGGGACCCAGCCTGCCTCTTTACCACCTTAGGAACTACTCACTATTAATCTTACAAAATAGAGGCCATCTTCTCCTTTATCTTATATTTCAAAACCTCTCCCCAATATCCTGCATCTTCCTTCCTTTTCTCCTGTTTCTAAAGAGCTGGCCATTTTCCTCTCAAAACTTGTTGATTTATTCATCTCCACTGTCTCTTTCACTGTCAACCTCTTTATGTCTATTGACTCCTTTGCTGTAGCTTACAAGCTATGCTCAGGTCTTCTGATCCTTTTTTAAAAATGCACAAACAAAAACCCCATTACTTAACCATACCATTGCCTTAAGCTACCATCTTATATCTTAGCAGACTTGGGTCAATTATGGTCTCTATGAAGATGACTTCTGAATCTACATCCAGCCCCAACCTCCTTCCGTATTAACTGCTTATCTCTCCTTAGATATGACACAAGATCTCAAACCCAACATGTCCAAATTATTATATTACCCCCCTCCCCCAAATCCTCCTTCAAACTTCATTTCTGTTCTGAAAGACAATACCACCATCCTCCTGGTCATTCAAGTTCACAACCTTGAAATCATCCTTGCCTCATTCCTCACCTTCAACCCCCATATCCATTCAGCTGCTAAATATTGTCAATCTTACCTCTACAATAATCTCACGAATCCATGCTCTTTTTTCTCCTACTCACTCTCTACTCTATTTTAGGCATTCATCACCTAGTTCCTGGACTATTACAACAACTTCCTAATTGGTCTCCCTCCCACAATCTCCAAATTATCATCCAGCATCTCTCCAGCTAAGTCCATAAAATATAGATATGACCAAAAATCAGCCAATTAGAGACAGTTCTATGTTTTTTTGTTGTTGTCTAGAGTTTCCCCAAAAGGGAGAAATACAAAAGGTACCCAAAGAAAGATGAATCAGTGTAGGATAGATCATTTTATTAACATACAAAAAGCAATGATTAGCATGAGAAACACAGAACAGTTTAAGAAGATTCAATGTCTTAATTTGATGCTAAAATATGATTGGTTTAGAGGCTAGTATTTTAAGCCTCATCAGAACACTTAGCAGTAGATTCCCCTCACTGAAAGTCTTCAATCAAAAGTTGAATTATCATTCGTCAATAAGTTGGTGGAGAAGTTCTTTTCAGGTATGGCCTTGATGGCCACTGGGGTCTCTTCCAACTCTGAAAGGTTGTAACCACTAAAGGTCATAGAGCATATGACTACTGGTTAAGGTTGTTTAAATGAATTAATGATTTGTGTGCAGGGTAGACTAAAAGACTTCTGAAATTCCTTCCTACTCTATTTAAATAATTCTATAATCATAACAATCGCTTACTTTTATTTAACCATTTACAGTTATAAATGTGAACCCTGAAAGTGAAAGTATTTTGAACACAGTAAATACAATTGCAAACTCCAAATTCCCTCATCAGTAAAACAATTAGGTTAGATTTTTTCTAAAAAGAAAAAATTCTTTTCCCCTAAGATATTCTTCTATCTCTGATTATCTACTATGTGTTATTCCATATTTCAAGGCTAGAGAAAGCCAAAAAGTCATCCTAGATGAGAAGTTAATAAAGGAGTGACGGTGTCAGAGGAAAGCATTGGACTATGCCCTGGGTAAGAAAGAAAAATGCTTTGATTCAAGGTCAACAGCATCTACAATGCCTGCATGAGTATTTAAATCAGCATGTGAGGAGGCCATTCCTAGAAGTGGGAAGTAAATATGCTAAACTTATTCCTGACCTAAACTCAGAAGAGATTTCCAGGAATAAGACAGGATTCAGGAGTTCTACTGAAGGAGGGTATGGTTAGGGCTTTAAAGCTGGACTACTCTAAGAACAGAGGCTTCCTTACTAATACTGCTTTAATGCTAGAAAGAACTTCACTAGTCAAGTCAATTGTACCAACTTGCCTGTCTATATACTGGGCTTCACTGAATAGACTAAGTGAAAGGGCATAGTAGGAAAGCAGGAGGGGAAAGATTCATTTTGGAATCAGAATAGTTGAATTCAAACTCCACCTCTGTGATTTACTATTTGTTTAACCTTTGACAAATAACTTAATTTCTCTGAGGCTCAATTTGTTCACCTATAAAATGGAAAAGTTATACCAAGGTCCCTTCCAACTGTAAATTAGTAAGTCAGTCCATCAAAAAGATTTTATTAAGTGTCTCCTATGAGCTAGGAACTGGGCTAAGTGACAAGGAAACAAAGAAAGTTTAAAAAAAAATAGTCCCTGCTCTCAAGGAGCTCGCATTTCAATAGGAGTGAGTACATGAAAACAATCTGTACAAACAATATGAACGGGATAAACTCAGTGGTAGAATCACAGAGAAGGAAACAAAATTAAGGAAGCCTAGGAAGATTTATTGCAGAAAGTGAGACTTTAGTTGAGACTTGAAAAAAGGCAAGGAAGCTAGGATGTGGAAATGAGGAGGGAGAGAATTCTAGGCATGGAGGCAGACAGTGAAAAATAGTCAAGAGTGTTGTATGTGAAGAGCAGCAAGGGGGCAGATGTCACTGGATTTCAGAATAAGTGATAAGAGTACAGGGGGTGTGTGTGTGTACATGTGTGTATGTATGTGTGTGTGTGTGCGTGTGTGTGGAGGGGGGGCAATTTAAACAAGTGTGTGCTTGTAAATGTTTGACAATCAGTTCTCCAATATACATTATTGTGTTTATGTCTATACACATATATGCTGAGTGTATTTTTAAGTTTAATATGAATTAGTAACACTGTATCCATCACTTTTGTAAGTCAAGTCTAGATAATAAATAAAATCATAAACCAAGCTCTGATTTGTATTGTTTCTGATTTCTGAAGTAGAAATGCCCACACTAAAAGTTTAATAATTGGCTCTATAAAAGCTGGCTCCAACAAATCCCTGGGTTTAAGGAATAAGAAGGCTAGAAAGGTAGGAAAGGGTTTCAAGGTTGGGGAACCTGAGGTCTTGAGACCACACACGGCCTTCGAGGTCGTTGGGGGCAGTTTTTTGACTGAGTCCAAGTTTTACAGAATAAATCCTTTTATTAGGGGGATTTGTTCTGTGAAGTTTAGATTCAGTCAAAGCACCTCACTTGAGGACATAGGGGGCCCCACGTGGCCTTGAGGTTGCAGGTTCCCCACCCCTGCCTAGGTTATAAAGGATAATCTATGGTATCTGGGAAGTCCAAGGAAGAACACTCCTTTGTGGCCCTCTCTACTCACTATTTCTCCTACTTCATCACACCTACCATGATACTGATATACTATTATTCCACTTTGCTCAAACAATGCCTTTAGAATTTATCACTGGGAAGCATGAGCAGGATGGCATAAGTTTAGGCATTTTGATAGCTATGTTTTCCAATTTATTAGCAAGGCTGGACCATATTGTGATAGATTTATCAATAAATTCAGAATGGCTAAGTAAAAAAAAATTTAAAAGCCATCTGACTGGATTGGATGATCTCTAGGAAACAATGATCTGTGATTCTCTGATAGCCAGAGGCATAGCCTCTACTTGATTTTACCTTCTGCCCCATTGGGAAACCTTCAATAATCAGACTAGATAGCCAGACCTGCTTTTGCTCACTATCATCAGCAGGCCCAGCTGTCTTCCATAATCTCTCTGATAATATGTGTTGCTGTAATACTCTAGGCTTTGAACGGTTTTTGAGCAAAGTTTGTCAAAGTTGGGCCAATGAGACCAACAGGCTGACACTGACTAGAGTGATGTTAATGCCTTCATTAACCTCTTACTCCAAAAGGGTTCTGACATCCTTAAACAAACTTGTAGGGTGGTTAATTGGCATGGAGAAGTTAAAACTGCCAGGCAAGGACCATGCAAATGATCCAGCACCTTTTCCTGAATTTCTAGCCCAGCCCATGACTGATTCATTGTTATGTTTAAGCTGAGTTATTTCATTTCCTGAAACCTGTTCCCCAGGGAGCTATTCCCCAAGCCATTTTCTTAGAAATATGCCGGTATTTTGAAAGGAAATCTTTAGGGATGAGAGTTAAGAAAATGAAATACAAGGCAGGGGATCAGAAAGCAAGGGAATGCATGCAAAGATAAAGGACGGAGAGCAGTCTCAGATAAACAAAACAGTGGGAGTCGAGAAAACAAGAAAGCCCAAGCTGAAAGAAAATCTCTTTGCCAAATCAAGAGTAAAATTCCCAAGACTGATTCCAAGATTCAAGCAGAAATATTACATGTGAGGCGAGGAATGGAGCATTATCAAAATTTTAATATTCTAACACACAGGCTTTTCTCTTCTTCCAGGCTCACCCAATCCAATTTCCCTTAGTACCTGCACTTGAGAAATAGATATTTTTTCAAACTCCATTTACATGTTTATAAAAAGATCGAAAACATCCTTTTAAAAGTACTCTTTTCAAAGAAAGTTTCACAATACTTAAAGATATCAGAACTCTGATCAAAGCAATGACCAGACTTGACCCCATATAAAACTGATGGTGAAAAACATCACACTCTCCTCTCTCTCTCTCCCAGAATATAAGTGTAAAATGAGGCATTTGTGTCAGACATGCCCAATATGTTTGTTTAAGCTGACTATATTCCTTTGTTACAAGGAAAGGTTGTAGAGGGAAGTTATTGACAAGTGGTCAGTACATCACAAATATTTATCAAAAAAAAATTTTAAAGATAGTTTCAAAGATCACTGAAACCCTGAAGACAGTAAACTGTTTTTGAACAATTATTTTAAAATAAACAGATGACATACATGAGATTTTGGAGCCTTGTCTTAGTGGCCCAAAATCTGGCATAATTCCCAGGGAAAATAATAAATGACTATTTATTGAGTAAATAAATCCCAGATAAAACTTAGGCAAATTAACATTAACTTACTGGATGTGGCGACAAGCAAGAAAGAAATGGGAATTTGGATTGCCACCATGTAGGGTGTTAGAATACCTTGCCTAGAATCTTCCAATTATAAGTCAACAAACAACTTCCATGTGTATTACTTATTTAGTTATTGGTGTCCAGGTAGGATAAGGCTGGCTGAAACTCAGTAGAGGCTACATCTTCCTCACAGATCTATTACTGTGGCTCTAACACATATACACTACTCACCAGACTGTTGTGGATTTGCAATGATGAATTGGTTTCTGAAAGTCGGAATAAGTCTTAGCACTTTTGCAATATCAAGTTTGGACCAAAAAATAAATCAGCTTTGACAATTGTTTACTTTTTTATTAGTCATACGGTTTTCTCTATTAGGAATTTTCATCTACTTCTAGCCTGAAAATGCTGCCATTGTCCAAATGAAGTACTGCCCTTCACCTGTATTTATAGAATGACGGCCAGTAATTTTGTATTTAATTTGAGCAATTTTATTTCCTGAGGGTTTGCTGCCTGAGCTGTTTTCTTAAAAAAAAAAAAAATACGTGCTGAACTTTGAAAGAAAATCCACTGTGATAAGAAATAGGAAAATAAAATACAGAGCAGAGGGATGATAGAGATAAAATACATGAGAGAATAAAGGCAGAAAAGTAGAGTGTGATAAATAAAACAGTTGGAGCCAGAACAACAAGAAAGCACAAGGCCCCAAGATAAAAAAGAAATTTCTTTCCAGATTCAATACATGCCACTTGGGCTGATGGGAAAATTCTGACCATATTAGTATGCGTATCACAGAGAAGAGAAGAATGCTAGATATTTCCAATCAATGGTACTTCCAAATATACCTAGGTCCATGCCTGAGTTCTAGACAATTTCAGATGGATTTTTAACAACTTCTGTCACCTCTAGCAAAAACAAAACAAACAAATTTATGACAACAATCTGCTAAGAGCCTTCTATCTTGTAGCATCCATTTAAAAGTTTTTTTTTTTTTATAACTTCTTGGAAAACATATAAACAGAAAGCACAGCTGGATCAGGAAAGAAAATAAAAACAGCTGCATAAATACAACTATTCCTGCAGTATGTGCTTCTTCCTTCTTTGCTCTTCCAGAGGCCACTATCGGCTACTGATGCCTAAAACCACCCCTATCTCTAAAACATAATCATTCCATGAAGTGAGTGCCTGGAAGTATTGGGAAGAAGATTCTAGTTTCTAAGAAATCTACTGTGTTCTAGTGTACAGAAAATGAAATCTCTACTTGCCTATCTGAAGTGTCTGAGGGAAACCTTTATGACTCACAAATGTGCTGCCTTCTCAAGGGCTATGAAAATGGTCAATACTGTGAGGTAGGCTAATGCTATTAATAGTATGCCTAGAAAAAGAAGGATTTTCTAGATAAGGAAACATGTAAATCTCAAATTAATTAACCAATAGGATTAAGCACATTCTATATGCTAAATTCAAGGCACTGTACTGTACTACTTGAGTATTAACTGAATAAGACAAAGTTCCTGCCTTCTAGGCTGAAAAGATAAAACCAAGACAAAAATATATAGAATTCTAATTAGAATGGGGCAAATACATCTAAGGAACAAGATTCAAGGAAGGAGAGATGACTTCTGAGGCAGGGCATCAGGGAAAGTTTCACAGAATAGGCAATACTTCAATGGAGAGAATTTCAGCTAGCAGAGGTGGTAGGGAGATTGCATTCAATTCAATAGGACAAAGATTTATTACATACAAATTATTGCAAAGTTCTGTGCTAGGTCTTGCCGTCAAGGAACTTGCAATCTACAGGCAAAGGGATGGGGTAACAAGCAAAAACTAAGAGAGGGCAGAATGAGTTTAGAGATCATAGATAGAGTTCAAAAGGGCTTCCTCATTTGGCAGAAGTCCATAGAGGTTAAATGATTTGCCGAAGGTCACTCATATAAATAGCAGAGCAAGGCTTTAAACTTACATCCTTTATCTCCAAACTCAGCACTCTTTTCACTATATCATGTTGAGTAATTCAGCCTGGTTAAAAAATAAGAATATATGGACAGAGGTAGGAAGGTAGGCTGGATCTAGATAGCAGAGGGAAATGCCAGGCTAATTAGTCTGAACTGTTTTTTTTTCCACAGGTAATAGAGAATATTGAAAGTTTGGGGAAAGGAAAATGACATAATCAGAGCTATGTAAGGTGATTTGTCAAGTCAATGACACATATGGGAAGAAGTGCCATTGCCAAGGTCACGCGTAAAAGACTTTGTGCTTTCTTGCTGTTCCAAAACCATTTTATTAAAACAAAGAATACGAGATACCCCAAGATTGTATTAGATTGCCCTGGCAATTTCTAGAACTCAATTTGACTCGACATAGAAAATGAGTATGTTGAGGCTCTTAATTTTCCAGTGGGTTAATTATGTGACTTTTGTCTTATTTGGGACTTTTTTTTTTTACAGCATTTTTTTTCTTTCACTACTCATTAGTACATTCACTAGTATTTGGGACAAGGAAGATAAAATTGAAATAAATCTTATCTTGGAAGTGCTGTGGTACTGTGGAAAGAGTGCTTAATTTTCCATTAGAAGACATGGGATAGAATCTCTGCTTTGATACTCACTAGTTGTATGACCTAGGATAAGTCCATTAAACTTTGAGTCCTATTTCATCAACTGCAAAATGGAAATAATGTTGAGTTTGAACTAGTACAGGGCAGCTAGGGTTTGGTACCATGGCACTGATATATACAAGGCTATGTTTCATTTGCAGTAGCTATCATCATTGTGCCATGCTCACATTCCCCTACCTGGTAGTACTACCCTGGCTCACCACTTCTAGGGGCTCACCTATTCCTGCTATGGATTGCGATTAAGTCTCTGAAAGATGAGCTAAACCTCTTCCATCTCACAAGTTACCTTGATTATTTTTTGTGCCACTGCTATACTATACCACCCCCTCAAATGAATTTGTACCAAGCGTAAAAATTCTCATTAAAATTCTGATAATACTCATATTGCTGTCCTCACTGGGCTGGTGTAAGGAAAGTGCTTTGAAAAACACTTTATTACGTTATTATCATTGCTTTTAGCAGCACTGGTGAGAAAAATTGGGTGAGGAAGTGGATAAAAGTAATAAAAAAATTGTACATCAACTATGGATTTAATTAATACATTTACATCCTTCTTGATTTCCTTAGTATTTTATAGTGTTGACCACACTCTCTTCCTCAATATTATATCCTCTCTGGAAAATCTCAGTTCATGTCCTGCCACCAATCATTCTCCTTTTTCTAATCTGCTCACTGTATTAGCATCCTTTCTTGGATCCTCATCACGCATGTCCTTCTCCCTAATAGGGTGTGTACCCAGAGGCTCTATCTTAAGTTTTCTTCTTGTCTTTCTCTCTACACACTTCTTTTGGTGATCTCATCTGCCCTATTGGTTCTGTACAGATAACTCCGGTATCTATAAACCAAATCATAGTTTCTTTTCTGAGTTCCAATCCTGTGATACCAATTGATTATTGGACCTTTCAAACTAGACTACTATAGGCATTTTAAGCTCAATATGCCTAAACTAGAACTCATTGTCTTTTCTTCCCAACCCACTCTTCTTAAATTCACCACTTCCGTTCAAGCAACACCATCCTTTCATTCACGCAGCTTGGCCACCTTGGAGTCATCTGTAACTTCTGACTCTTCCTTATCTCCCCATTCACACAGCCACCATCCTAGTTCAATTTCCCATTACTGTTGACTGCTTATTGAAATTATTGCAATGGCCCCCTGATTGTTCTCCTTGTTTCTGGAATCCTCCCCACACCCCCCAAGATCTAGCCTCCACAAACTTGTCAAAGTGAAACTCTTAAAGCAGAAGTCTGGCTATATTACTTCCATGTTCAAAAAGTTCCATGCCTTTCTATTCCCCATAGAATCAAATGTGAACTCTTTTTCTTTGCATTTAATCTCTTCCTAACCTGGCTCCAAGCTACCTTTCCAGACATATCATACATGACCCCTTTCCTTGCATTCTTCACTCCAACCAAATTGGTCTACTTCCTATTCCTCAAACATAGCATTCCATCTCTTGTCTCCGGACTGGTTCATAGACTCTCCCTCATGCCTAAAATGACTTCCTTACCTCCACTTTTAAGTAACTAGACTCTTCAAAGTTTAAGTTTCACCTTCTACATGAGGACCTTCTTGGTCCTTTCAGTAGTTAATCCATGCCCACCTCACCCCTAACCAAATTAACTTTTACTTTGTATATAATTTGCATTTACTTACATGTGTATATGTTATTTCCTAATTAGAATGGTAGTTTTTTGAGGGCAAGGGCTATTTAATTTTGATTTTTGTACCCCCCCGTGCCTATCGCAGTGCTTGGTATATATCAACAATAATAAAATAAACAAATAATACATTGTTTATTAATTAATTGCTTACCATTAGTAAGGATAATTAAAACTCTGGATGAAAGGTACATGCCATTTGGGTTATGATATAAACAAGGTCTGATCAGACCTTCTGCTTGTGGCTAATGTGAATATGTTGTTTTATGACCAGAAAATGTTTCTGTAACATCAATAAAAAGCCAGGCCCGAAAAATGGAAAATAACACCCAGTGACTTTAACAGTATTTCTGAGTTTTTCTTGAAAAACTCAGAGAAGGTGGTCATCTTGCATAATTTCCAACAGTATTTTTGTAGCTGGGCACTATTTTCAGGGGCAAAGAAAAAAATGCATAGTTATTCTGTGGATATCACTGGACTCTAGATTAACCCTGAACAGGAGGGCTAATGAATGATAGCTTGAAATAAAGAAGATGGGCTCCAGCAAAAGAACAGAAAAACCTGGGGATATGACCAAGAACAGTGCCTAAGCTTTGAGAACTCTTTAAAGAGGCTTAGAAAATGCAGATCTATGCTTGGGACAAGGAAGTAGGCTGGGTTCTGATAAATTAAGACTGAAACACCAGTCATGTATGCTGAAGCTGGAAGCCCTGCAGAGCCTGGCGTCCCTAAGCAGCTGATGTGAGGACCAAGCAGAAGACAAAAGGGAGAAGCAACATGGGAAGTAACTGATCCTAACATTATTGTGTGTTCTAGAAACAGCACTAATATTGGCTGCTAAAGGCATTTCTCCTAGTAAAAGCCTCTTTGTCTGACCTTGAATCCTACTAACTAATCAGTCAATAGACAAATACACTGTATTTAAAGCACTTGTTATGTGCCAGTCACTTTTCTAAGAAATGGTGGATATAAATTTAATAACAATCTGCTAGCAGCTGCTGTGGAGGTATAAGACCCAACCAGACCAGCAACAATTGCTGCCAGCACAGGTTCTTTGATCTGCTTTCCTAAGGAAAAGGGTTTAACAATCTCACTTTAATCCCGCATACTGTTACACCCAAATTGAAGACCACCATTAAGTCCACCATTAATCCCCTTTATATTCTTGTCTTTTTCTCTGCCCTATAACCTGAAATGGCTTGAAACAGCTTAAGGCATAATTCTGGGTGTTACCCAAGGCTAGTCCCCTGACCCCTCCTTTCCTTATGATTCAGCATTCTGTATATTCTTTCTACATCAGCATTATGTGCAAGGTTCAGTTGCTAGGGTAAGGCGTAAAGTTTATTTTAAGGAAACCCCCCGGTTACCAAGTAGCCCCACAACCTGGGTTATGGTACAGCTATACTGCTGACCAAGCTAGGTCCCCCCACCCCCCAACTCAGACCATAGATCAAGTAGGGGTTACTTTCTGGGAAACTCCACCTCATACCATCCACCCATTCTAGGAAACGGACCACCCTGTGTCACAGGATGGTGGCACCCCTGAATCTAACCATATTCCCAAATTAGCTCTGAGCTGATGAATCCAACCAATGGCTGATCTTTGCTTCTGTACATCATTGCTTCCGATAGTGACCCTCCCTAACTGTGTCTTTGTGGTTTTTGCCTTTATAAGCCTGTAAGTCCCTCATTTTGGGACTGCCTGATTTGAGTATATACTCCAGGTAGTTGTGCACTTGGCTAATAAATCCACACCTTACACTTACCTTGAACACAGGTCTCATCTTGCTGTTATTTTCTACACAACAATACAAATGTAACTCACTTAGTTCAGGAGGAAAAGCCAGCACCCTGAATTTCAGAACAAATACAAATAAATTACAAACATCAACAGACAGACCTTGTCTGATTCAAATCTCAATTCATAGTTACCAGGGTTTAACAAAGTCCCAGCATCTGGGTTTACAAGCTGGGGGGCTCTTAACAACAGCTGCCCAGAGTCTCTTCAAGTCACATAACACTCTTCCAGTGAGTGAGAACCTCAAGGAAAAACATCAACCTCTGAGTTTATATATCCTGTTCAGGATCAAAGGGTGTCACAACAGGGGACTCAAACTTACATGACCTAAAAGTGTCACAAACATGTGACTCAAACCCATTTAAACTAAGCTTTCCCTTGAGACAAGCAAGTCATCAAAGACTCCCAATCTAATCAAAGAAACAAAGGCCAGACTCATCAAGGGCACTTAATTAAATAAGTGCTAAAAGAAAAACCAGTAAAAGAAAGTCCCACCTTTATTACTGATACATCTGGCAAAATTCATGACCCGGAAGAGGAACATGAGCATGCCTGAATGGTTCAGAATCACAGGATATAATCAAGTCTCTAGGTAGAAGGCAGAGGAAATATAACATTTATTTAGACTCCAAAGGAACAGCCCCAAGGACTTATGCCCCCAATTCAAAATCATGGCAACAGCATTCCAAAACCAATAAACCTAAGGAGGTTACAACAAAATATTATAGCAGCAAGCCAGACCATGTTTGTGCTTCCTCTCAATGCTAGGGCCCTCCTATAAGATCACTCATGAATCCTAAGTCCCAGCCCAGCACCCTCTCTCCCTCAGCTCCACTAACTCCAAGTTCTGAAACTTCCTGTTGTGTTCAGCACTCCAGCTCTGCACACTCTGGAAGCTGGCCCTTGGCTCCAGAATCCTGCTGCTCTCCATTTCCCGGTTTCTTTAGCTTCTTGCTTCTAGTTCAGATTCTGCAACTTGTGCTGTTTCCTAGCTCTGGTCTCTCTTTTTATACAGTCCTTAGCTGTCATTTAACTGACTAGAACTCAGGCACATACCATTAGCTCTGGTCTTAGCAACTTCCCTTGGGGCCCTGAGGCTCTTCCCACCTCTCTCAAACTAGAGAACCAGTTTGCTAACCAGCCTGGGGCCTCTCATCTAATTCGTGAAAGGGGGTGAGCTTCTCTCTAATCAGACCCCTCTTTGTTGGCCCCACCTGGAGCCTATTCAATGGGCAGGAAAGATCTTTTCACTTACTGATTGGCTTTATAATAAAGAAAAAGCCAAAAGAATCCCTGCTCTCAGGAAGTTTATATTCTAATAGGAGAGACAGACATTCCTGCTAATATATTATAGATCACCACCCAGAAGCTAGGAAGGAAATGATAGAATTAAAAAAAAATTGTGATAAGCATTGTGGAGTATGTGGCGTAATGGAGAGCCCTGGACTTGAGTTAAAAGGAGGCCTGGGTTTAAATTCCAGCTTTGACATTTATTAGTCATGTGACTTTTCAACTCAATTTTTTAAATCTGTAAAATAGGGATAACAACACTTGCAACAGTACATGCTTAATAAACGATAATACCATTTTAAAAGACATTAGAGATGGAGAAAGAATATAATCCAAATGGAACAGGGAGTTATCCATATCAATCAATATAATACCTAATATTTCTCCTAAGTACATTCCAAGAAAGGTAAAAACTCCAGAAATTTTCCAAGGAGTTCTCAAACAGATTTATGATTTTATTGATGTGGCTATTTCCTTCAATGATATAGACTGCATCCACATACATCCATCTATCCTTTACTATTCTTGTCCACATCTTCTCTTAGTTGACCATATGGGTTCATCCAACATGGTGAGGAACAAGAATAGCAATGGCATATGTGGGCTATTCTTTGGTTGTCTCTCTTATCATATCACTAGCTCATTTTTTTGCTCATGTTTCCTTGATAACATCCTTTAAGTCAACAAACACATATTAAGAACTTACTATGTTCCAGGCACTGTGCTAAGTGCTGGGAATACAACTGCCAGGAAAAAGAAAGACAGTCTCTGTCCTCAAGGAACTTACATTCTAATGGGAGGAGAAAAAATATAAAAAGAAGCTGAAAAACAGGATGAGGGAACAGAAAAAAAAAACTACCTGCATGGGATATGGTGGAGAAAGAAGTATACAGAGTCAAGAACAGAGTTCAAAAAGATATAAAGAAGTGAACACGTTGGCCCGAGTACTTCCTTAAAATGCAGGTTCAGAGAAGAGGCAAAAGTATCTTCCCAGATGAGAACTGAGATAATATAGGGTTCAAGAAAGGGAAGGATCTTCACATCACTTCTTTGAAATCATTTGCATAATATTTTACAGCCTATTCACAACTACCATATACTTTTCCATTGTCCTTTGGGTGAACCTCAGTCTCAATCCTTTGGAGGCTGTGGTGTTACATGACTTGTAGTCATTCAAAAACACTGGAATAATACTGGTAAGAATTTGGCAACCCATTCTGGTGAGGAAATCAAATGCATTTTGATTTAAATTCCCCCACCATGCTTCCAAAAAGGATTTGTGAGGTAGTTTACCATATAAACATCAATTATTGCTTAAGAAAGTCTCGCATGATTTTAACCTTATTTTTTAAGCATCCTAGCATGGTGAAAAAAGAGGTGGCCTTGAGTTAGGAATATCTATGTAAAAGTTGCACCTTTGACACACAATGGTTACGTGATACAGAGCAAGTCACTTAACCTCTTGATGACCCACAAGTGACTCTCTAAGACTGTATGTTGTATTGGTACAGGGAGCTTCCTTACTGGTGATTTCCTATACCAATGAAATCATAAGTCTATTCCAAAGGAGAGGAAAAAACAGCTGTGATCAATGATAGAATGATTGTGCCTGAAGCCGACTTAGTCCATATGCTTATGAATTAGAATTAGTAATGCTGGCCCATTAGATAAAATGTAAGTGAAAATCCCCCTAGACTTACACAACAGGCTGCCATTTAACATTATTCAATTGTAGTGATAAATGAATTTGACCAAATATTTTCCAATTTGATTCTAGAAGATTCTATTCCCAAAGATATGGTCCATAGGGAAGCAATTTTCACAATCCAGATTTCTTATTGAAGAAGTTTTGGCAATGAAATTTCTAGTCTTGGAGTTCATCTCTCCTAAAAATAATGGTTGCTAATGGAAACTTGGAAAAGCTAGGGACACCAAGGCCAAAGAATACATGGAACCAACACTGAATCTCCCTCTTACTTAACCTATCATTTCCTGACAATCTATCACTATTTCTCTAGCGGGTCATTTCCCCTGTTTATCCTACCTATATCTACCATGGCCCTTCCCCTTGGGTAGGTTCTTTAGTCACAAGACCTCTACTATAAAAACTCATGTGTATCAAATTTAGGCCAATTGCTTCTGATTCTTTTGCCTAGGCCTCCTCAAAATTGGGAAACAGACTGGAACAAATTTCTTCCAGCACCAGTGGAGATGGATGGATGGGTCTAACTCATCTGAGCTAAGGGGCAATATTGTCATCCATTTGCCTGGAGTAAGGGAATTTAAAGGTTTTCTACTCTGGTCCATCTAAAGGGGAGAATGAGGACAACTTTGAAACTGACATGTTGAATTTATTACAT
The DNA here is from genome assembly GCA_028646595.1 of Phalanger gymnotis. NCBI lineage: Eukaryota > Metazoa > Chordata > Mammalia > Diprotodontia > Phalangeridae > Phalanger > Phalanger gymnotis. The sequence goes on along the minus strand of CM053624.1, from coordinate 191,125,403 downwards.
GCTTTTAAAAAAAGGAAGATCTTTGTAGTAGAGATTCAGTTTTCTATTCAGTCTTCTTTTTCCATTCTTTGTTTAGAGAAATGTTCATGATAATTGGTGTTCGTTAAGTTCAGAATAACAAAAAAAGTGTTTGAGGAGGAAAATTGTTCAATAATGAATCTATCAGATGCACAGGAAGATTATAGTCATTCCATGAGATGACTGTAGGGAGAGGAAGATTAGATGAAGTAATTCTGGAGGCAGAATCATTTGCTGAGAGAAGAGTTAAAAGAAGATGATCTCACCAAGAGATAAAGTACGTGTAAGGCTTCAAAAAATGGAACAAAATTCTCATTCAAGAGGGTAAAACAGAGGGACCTATCATTGGGAAAGGTAGGTTGGAAAATCAGATAAAGTTCTTCTTGTTGTTTCAGTCATTTCCAATTCTTCCTAACCCTTTTGAGGGGTTTTCTTGGTAAAGATACAGGAGTGGTTTGCCATTTCATTCTCCAGCTCATTTTACAGATGAGGAAACTGAGGCAAACTGGGTTAAGTGATTTGTCCAGGGGTCATACAGTTGTAAATGTGTGAGACCAGATTTGAACTCAGGAAGATGAGTCTTCCTGACTCCATGCCCAGCACTCTATCCACTGAACCACCTAGCTGCCAACTCAAATGTAGGGGAAGAATTTTGCGGTGCATTTGAACATTTATTTATATTTTCATAAGGATGAACAAGAAGTTGCCCTTGGTTGATTTGAGACACTTCAAAGCCTTTTCACCAACATGCAAACCTAGGCCTTAGCTCTATTTTCCGTATATGGATGTTCTCTGGGACAGCTAGGTGGCATTGAAGCGAGTCAAATCAACCCAAGGGAACTTCTTGTTCAGCTTTATGAAAATATGAATAAATGTCAATTGCACCCCAAAATTATTTCCCTATATTGAAAAAGCTTTCATGGAATATTGTAACAGTCAGGCATGCTTAGGATCATTTCCTTTCCTAGTGTGCCCCACAAAAACCTGGAGCCAATAACCCTTCCAGCCTCAGAAAGAACCTAGCAAGTGAAATTATGACCGTACTTCCTTTGTAACTACTTGGCTTACATATCCAAAGATATCTAGGATAAAACTTTAACTTTAATTCAATTTTAATAGAGCATTCTTTCTTATTCTAATTAAGCCAATTGTAGATGTCCTTTGGCACACATGAGGTTTTTCCTTTGATACTTAATTAGAAACTGCCAATTTATACCTGTGGCTAGCTGAGCGCTATGGGGAGGAGGACAGATAAATTATATTGCAAGTGCCTTAAATTACAGGAAAGATTACAAATGCTATTAAAGATTTAACAGTAGGAGGGGGATGATAGAATGCTAACTTTGAAAACTTTTAGACTAGTCATGCATCACTATTAATGTAATTGGAAATACGGTGAGAAGACAAGAACCACAAGAAAATTTGAGTAATAATGTTTCACTTTGTTGTGTGTTAACATTACACAGTCCCTTCCTTGTTATTCATGCTTCCAACATAGGTAAAATAATACTCTTGGTAGAACCTTAGAATGCTTCACAATCCTCAAATCTTTCTAAGTTTTCTCCTTCCTAATGTTCTTTTGATAGTTTCATGCTAGTCTTGGTCATACATTCTTCTCCATGTCCACCCTTCCATATTTGGTACATATATATTTTTTTAATTTGTAGCAACAATATATTCTAATGAGGTTAAAGTTTGAAATAAAGGTCTTATATACACTAAAATATTCATAGCAGCACTTTTTCTGTGGTAACAAAGAACTAGAAACAAAATAGACATCCATGATTCAGAGGATGGCTAAAGCAACTGTGATATGCTATATTCATGTAATGGAATGTTACTGTACTAGAAGAGAAAATGAATATAAAGAATACAGAGAAACATGAGAAAATTTATATAAACTAATGCAGAGCCAGCAGAGCCATGAAAACAATGTACAGAATGACTAAAATTGTGTAAATGGAAGGAACAACAAAACTTAGACCCAGAGAAAAGAGGAGAAAATGGACCTCACTGTCCTCTCTGGAAAAGCAGAATATTATGGCTGTGGAACATTACATGCATTGTCAGGTACAATTCATGTGTGGATTGATTTTGCTAATGTTTTACTTTTTTTCCTTTTTCTTTTTTAAATCTTTGCTAATAAAAGAATGTCTCCCTTGGTGAGGAGGAGCATATATTCAGAAATGAAAGTGAGGTCAAAACTAAAGATGTCAATGAAAATAAGGTTGAAAACAATTTCAGTTCATTAAAGAGCTTCCTCTATGATGACACTGGATTCTTTATCTGCTTGTTCCTCTTCCTTTTTTGTATGCTTCATGGTCATACTATGAAAATACCATTTTTTGGCATTCTCGTTCTTTTTAGGACATTTTTCCTTTTACAATTTCAACTCATGAAAACATATATTTTGCCTTTGAGCTTTTTGAAATACCATTTTCTAAAATAAAGAATACTTACCTGACTGTGAATAACATTCTCTTCTTTGACTCTAACAACTGAGATAATATTATCATTTTCTCTTCAAATTCCTATAACTTTCCCTTCAGCTGCCTGTGCTTGCTTATTGGTAGTATTTCTCCCTCATTGTGATCTCAAACTTTTGAGATGAAATTGTCCACAAGGCAAGGCAACAAAAAATTATCTAGTTGTCTGCTAGTAGTAGAGCAAGACTTCCAAGATATTTCTGGATAATTGAAGGCTAGCACCATTACAACTTGTTGTGCTCCTGGTTCTTTAATTTTATTATAGTCTATATCACAAAGTCCTACTTGGATATTTCACTATGGCATGGAAGTGACCCTCATTTCCCAAAGGCTGTGTATGACAGCAGATGATAAGGTCCAGCAGATTCCATAATGCCAAAAGGAGAGGGAAGGGAAAATTTCACATGGAGAAAATTACTTGGCTTCTACTCTCATCCATGAAGTGGGGATATATAATACTTGCACTACCCATCTCACAGGGTTGCTGTAAGGGAAGTACTCTGAAAAATATTTAGTACTACATAAGGATGAGTTATTATTTCTTTCTCAAATTTTATCTAGTGATATGGTGAGTATTGGTCAGTGGATTTAAAATGTACAGTGAAAAGAACACCAGATTTGAAGTCAAGTTCCAAACTCTGATATTTGGTAGTTGTGCAACTCCTGGGTTAGTTGCTTAACTACTTAACCTCAGATCATATTTCTAAAATAAAGAAAATACTAATAATAATAGCTAACATTTAGCACACCTACTTTGTGCCAGGTGTTGTTGTAAGCATTTTGAAATTATGTCATGCATTAGTTTTCTAAGCAGAAGGGTGTCATGAGGCCCAAGTGAGATAAAGGATGTAAAATACTTTGCAAACCTTAAAGTTCTATGTAAATGCAAGTTAGCATCATCATCATCATCATCATCATCATCATCATCATCATCATCATCATCATCCTGCAATCACCAGGCCTCCATTCTGGTGATGACTTCATTCCCTGAAGCCTTCTGCTGCATGCCTGCTTAGCTCAAGAAATGTTTATTATAGAGTAATACAGGGATATGCTGGTAAATGTATAAAATCAGGATCAAGGTGTGGAAAGTTTAATTTTTATTATTTATACTTTCTGAAGTCTAGACAATCAATAAAACAATAAATCACATCCTCATTTGTAAAGATTGATTTTGGAAGTGCAAATGCTCCTGTTGGAAATTTAACCATTGGCTGTTTAGAGCTGGCTACAGCACCTCCCTGGATCTTATAGCTACTATCTTATTTGACCCTCACAAGAACCTTATGAGGCAGGTATTACAGATATTCCTGTTTTACAAAGGAGGAATCTAGGATACAGGGAAATTAAGTGACTTGTCTATGGTGACATATCTTGGAAGGGAATTAGAGGCAAGATTTGAACCCAAGTCTTCCTCATTCCAAGTCAGTCAGTAAACATTTTTAAGCACCTAATATGTGCCAGGCATTATGCTAAGCACTCTGGATACAAAAAATAGGCAAAAGACAACCTCTGCCCTCAAGGAACTCACAACCTAATAATAGAGGAGACAATAAGCAAGCAAATATATACCAACAAACCATATAGAGGATAAATGAAAAACAATGAAGAGAGCGAAGGCGCTAGAATTAAGAAAGGTCGGGAGGGGGCCGAGCCAAGATGGCGACTGGAAAGCAGTAACTGGCGTGAGCTCCCCACCAAGTCCCTCCAAAAACCTATAAAAAAATGGCTCTGAACCAATTCTAGAACTGCAGAACCCACGAAGTGGCAGAGGGAAGCAGGGCTCCAGCCCAGGACAGCCTGGATGGTCTCGGGGTAAGGTCTGTCCCGCACAGAACTCCCAGCTCCCAGCTGAGGGGAGCCAAGCTGAGCCAAGCAGAGCCCAGCGCGCGCGCGGTGCGGCACGGCGCAGCACAGCAGACCACGGACCGATGAGACCAGGAGTGGAGCGGAGAGTGCCCTAACATGCTGAATTACTGAGCTGTGGCATGTACCAGACCTTACAACCCACAAACAGCAAATACAACAGAGAAGGTTAGTGGGAAAAGCTGCGCGACGAGACAGAGTTTGCGGTTCGCCTAGCACCCCTGGGGCAATGGAGGCAGGGCAGCTTTCGAAATTCAGCTGCAGTTGCTTCTGGCCCCAGGCCCACCTGGTGGGAGGAATTAAGTGGCTGATCAGAGCAGGAATACAGACCCTGCTGAAGATTTAAGCCCAGTCCGGGTAAGGGGTTCTTGAGGAAGGAGGAGTGCTGGTGAGGCAGCGCATCCGCCCAAGCGTGGAACATAGAACTCTTTAGTCACACCCCGTTGGAAAACTCAAGGGTTAAGTAAGTTGTCTGGGAACATGGCCAGACGGTGAAAACACACCCAGATTCAGTCTCAGACTCTGGAGTCCTTCTTTGGTGACAAAGAAGACCAAAACATACAGTCAGAAGAAGTTAACAAAGTCATAGAGCCTACAACAAAAACCTCCAAAAGGCACATGAACTGGTCTCAGGCCATGGAAGAACTCAAAAAGGATTTAGAAAAGCAAGTTAGAGAAGTAGAGGAAAAATTGGGAAGAGAAA
>CM053624.1:191093572-191119830 GCA_028646595.1 Phalanger gymnotis | reverse complement strand
GAAGGAAGGAAGGAAGGAAGGAAGGAAGGAAGGAAGGAAGGAAGGAAGGAAGGAAGGAAGGAAGGAAGGAAGGAAGGAAGGAAGGAAGGAAGGAAGGAATTTAGCTAGTAAACTCCAAGTTAACTGGGCAGCTTCAAGCTATCAAAATTTATCTTCCTTTGGAGAGAAGAGGAAGAGGGGGAGGATAAACTGAGTTACCTGACTGGCTGGGTCCCCATTCAGGCTGCTCAGACTATTCACAAGTTGTGTTTGTCCTTCATTTTCTGATGGCTATATTTTTGGGCCCTCCAGGCTCAGAGTGAATGTCAGCAGTAACTGCTTCTCTTTTGACCAACAACCCTGAGGGTCTTCCCCTCCCAGTTTGATTTTTTTTTTTTAATTGAAGGAGACACCCCTCCACTCACTTCTTAAAGAGGCTTATTCACTGAATAGTCATTAGCTCACTCAAAGTGAGAACCTAAAAAGGCCTTAGTCTAAAAGGGCCAGGGTCTCCCATTGCATCCTGAGCCATTTCCAGTCATCCTCATATCAAGCCACTGTACCCAGATGGCTCTGAAGGAGAAAGTGAGTCTGGTGACCTTGTACACTTCTTCCTCACTCAAATCAAAGTCAACTGCAAGTCATTTCATCATTTCCCTGATGTCATGATCCTCTTCAAAAACGAAGGACAAATATAATAACAATCCCCAGAGCTTAGCATAGTGCCCAGCACATAACTAGGTCCTTAATAAATGCTTATTGACTGAATGACTGGAGTGGGGAGGGATGTTAAGGAGTAATTCTTGAGTTAACAAACTTAAGTGACTGGAAGGATGGTAATACTCTCAAAAAAAGGAAAATTTGAAGGAGGGAGGAGGGAGAGATGATGACAGAATTGTTTTGCACATGTTAATATCAAAGTGGAGAGATTCATCAGGAATTTGGTAATGTAGGACTGGGGTTCAATACAAAGAACAGAGATGCACATACATACCTTCTCACACTTACATTATATATGTATATGTACCTAGTACATGTATTTCTATGTGTATATATACACACACATCCCTGTTCTCTCTCCTAAACATTTATGTGTGTAAATACATATACACCTGATGGGGTTTACACTGTAGGAGCCCCCTTGAATCTTCCGGAAGATGAGGTGTTTGCCTGAGGCCATAAGTCTTTCATTATTTCTAGGCCCAAATTTCTAGGTTACTCTTAACCTAGTCTAGCCCTAGTTTTCACCCTTGATCCTATTAAAGGGTCTACCCAAATCTGTTACCCTTAAACTAGCCCAGCCCTACATTGTCTGTTATCTCCAGGTAGCCTTCAGCTACTTCTCACCCTTAATCCCATTCTCGAGGTTCCTGGAGTCTGACCTCACCCCAGTCCCATCAAGCTCTTCCTTAGACTTCTCCTTAAGACCCTCCCTAAACCCCTCCTCCCATCCATCCCAGGACCACCCTAGATCCCTACCACAATTTTCTATATGTAAATTTTATCTTGCCTCCCTGAAGGTGCTCAGATTTAATCTGCCTCAGATTGAATTTGGCCCACTTGTGAAAACAAGCATCACAAATGGTGATATTTCTTAAGACTACCCGTTATGGTGAATCTGTAATAAACTTTGTTATTCTCTTTGGCTGTGAGAAGGTTTGATTCGAATTCTTTTGAGCAGGACCCAGCATGTTGGTATTTTGGGGTCCAGAGCACCCCTAAAAACGTATGGTTCTCTGACTTCATCATGTGGTTCCCTGACCAGGAAAAACTGCTAATCTCAAGTTCTTCTCCAGCTAGGACTGGAAGGCATGTATTCCCTTCTTGCTCTCAAGCAACATTGGAGGTGTTTTTCAGGCCTCACTTTGAAGGTCCCAGGAGTCAGACAGCTAGGAGGCTGTCTCATACTCAGCCTGATGCCCTCAGGTGGTTATTGGTCCAGTGGTTATGTTGGAGGCCATGGACGTGGACACACATTCTGAAGCATGGATGACAAGGCTGTCCTTGTCCTTCCAGATACCCCATCTGGAAATATATGCCCGATTCTTTCAATTCTCTCAGAGCTAGGGAATTGGGAAAACTTTCAGGTACCTTTGTGCAGTTTTTTTTTTTTTATCTTGTTTCATTTTGTTTGTTGCTTACTCCTAGTTTCTCCTTTATGGAGCCCCTATGCCTGTAATGAGTCAATACTCTTCAATTTCTGAAAGTTCACCTTTGGGCTGCCTTTTACAAAATTTGAAAAATCTAACTTCTCTAAAGAACTTAAAAGGAAAAAGCTAGTGTTTTTGTGCAACACTGTTTGGCCTCAGTATCACCTAGAGGGCCACAAAGCATAGCCCATTTGGGGGACATTAAAACATAATAAACTCTTGCAGTTAGAGAGTATTATGCTGTCGCAAAGAAGGAAAATGGACAGAAGTTGCCTACATGATGGTCTTCGTCAAGCTCTCTTAGACTCCCATCCTCAGAAAAGATTGTAAGATGCTTAGAGCTAAAGCTGCCCCACGAAGGGGCAGTAGGGGTCAACAGGACATTTTGGATGACCCCTTTATGGTCCCCTAAGCCAAAGCCCCTCCCCCTCAGTGACTCCTGCTTAGATCCCAGCCATGGGCATCACTGAGGCACTTCCCCCTTCAGCACTCTCCTCCAGGTGGCCCCTACTCAGGTTCAGGCCTCAGGGCCTGCCCCTACTGCAGGCCCTACAGTATCTACCACCATAGGCCTTACCCCTGAGGCAGTGCCTACTCAGGTCCAGCCCTCAGGCCCCATGGCAGTTTCTGTAGTATCTTCCCTTCTGACCTCTACCCCTCCTCAGGTGCCAGCTGATCTTTCCCGTTGCCAGCCTTGCAGTCTAATCCAGTTCAGCCAGCACCCCTCAGCTCCTCCTTCACAAGAAGTGGGACTCCTATCTTCCTCCCCAAGCTCCAGTCCCCACAGTGAGAAAAGTGCCTGCCTCCCCTAGCGGGACAATTGGAGTGCTTGTTCCATTCTCCATTTCGGATCTCATTCATGTTAAAGAGAAACTGAGGAGAGACTCATGAAGACTTCCTTCCTCACTAAGTTTTCTGAGTTGTTTTAGAGATCTGTTTCTACAATTTGAGCTTTCTTGGGGTGATTTGCATATCCTTTTCTCTACCTGTTGTACCGCTGAAGAAAAGAAGAGAATCTATATTCTTCTGAACATATCTGTATATAATATTACATATTTAAATATTTGCATATATAAATATTGTATGTGTGTCTAATTAAGCTACATTAAACCAGGAACCTTTATGGTATTGTGTTTCCAAACTTACAAACTGAGAAATTATGACCAAATAACTTAACCCCTCTGAGTATATCTGTACTGTGTGTGTATTAAAGAAGATAACTGAACCTGTGGGAACTAATGGGATCTCCAAGAGAAAGATTGTAGAGAGAAAAGAAGAGGGTTCAGGAAGATAAAGCCTTCAGGGGGTATTAATGCTTGGGGGCTGGGTGGGAGAATGTTAGTGCTGACATAACTGAATTTTTAAAAAACATGACAGAGAGCATATAGAAGTATCTCTCTTCCAAGAAGGGCTGATATTGTGTGCTAAAAAGGATACTTGATAAAGCAGTAAGAGACTTGAGTCCCAGTCTTGGCTCTGACACTAATTTTTATGGGTGCCTTTCACCAAGTCACTTAGACTTTTTCTGTGGTTAAGTTTCATTGACTATAAAACAGAAAAATTGACCTAAGTCATCTACAATCCAAATACACCTGTTTACCTAATTAGACCACATCCTGCTTCCACACTTACAAGCAACCACAATGAGTATGTGCTTCTTTATCAGTTAAAGGTGATAATATTTGTATTATCAACTTCACAGAGTCTCTTTATCAAGAAAACTCTTTAATAAAGTGACATATAAGCATGAGGTATTGTTACTTTATTGATAGGGTATAGGCTGTGGGAACCTCCTTGAGCTCTCCCTGAATCTTCACGCTTGGTCTAGTTTCCCATGCCCAAATCTGTTGTCTGCCACCTCCATTGTCTGGTTATCTCCAGATTGTCTAAGGCCATTCCCCACTCTTGATCCTATCAAAATATCTATACCCAAATCTGTTACCCTAGCCCTCCCTTGTTTGTTATCCCCAGGTAGCCTTCAGCTTTTTCCCACCCTTAATCCCATGCCTGGAGTCTGACCTCACCCCAGTCCCCCCAGTCCTATCAAGACTCTCCCTAAGCTCCTCCTTCCATTGCCCCAGACTACCCCAGACTACTTGACCACCCTATATGCTTCCCACAATCTTTCTTCATATAAATCTTGTCTTACCTCCTTGAAGGTGCTCAGATTCAATCTAGTTTAGATTGTTCTGACTCACTTGTCAATACAAGCATCACAAATGCTCAGGATCCTTAAGAGTCTACCAAATATGGCAAATCCTTAATAAATATTGTTTTTCTTTGGCTGTAAGAAGGCTTGGGTCAAATTTATTCCAGCAGGACCTGGCATGGTGTGTTGTTATTTTGGGGTCCTGAGCACCCTTAAACCCCCCAAAACCTCAAAAATCAGACCAAATTAAGAAAGAAAATAATGTATATAAATTCTTCCTTGTAGCTATTAAGTGATTTTTACCTTCTGCCCAATGGCTTATTATAACCTATTAACTTAGAAGACCCACCTTGCCCCCATCTGGTCAATTTCATTTCTGTGAATTAATCCCTCTTTGAACTTAGCTTGCTCTAAGTGAGAATTACCTGAGCTCTTTCTTTATCCCCCAGGGGTTATGTTAGCTTTGTTTTTACTTATAAGGGATTTTGCTATGTCTGTTTTGCAGGTAAAGGTGACTGAAACAATGAAAGACTAAAACCACGTCTCAACTTAGCTTGGTGAGTGGCAGATTTCTGTTCAGGTTGATAGGTCTAGGAATTGGAGGGACTGTAGAAAGTATTATGCCCAACTTCGTCTTATAGATACTTAAGGTCACATGGTGATAAGTGAAAGAACTAAGTCAAGCTCATGTTCTCTGACTTCAGAGCCAGCTCTTTCTACTGCTATCACAAGTCCTTGCCACAATGAATGAAGGAAGAAGGAAGGAAGGAAGAAAGGAAGGAAGGAAGGAAGGAAGAAAGGAAGGAAGGAAGGAAGGAAGGAAGGAAGGAAGGAAGGAAGGAAAAGAAAGAAACAAAGATGAAACCAGTACTAAAAACTCAAGGCCTCAACTGTTTATACACAAAATTGACAGTTTAGATAACAGGAGAAGCAGAGCTATTCAATTCTTATCTTACTCTGGTTTTCTCTGCAAAATAGAATGTCCTTTACAAAAGAAATGACAGAACAAAATGAAGATCAGAGAGTTGATATCCATAATAAATAAGGAGATAAGAGAAGTTCTGACTGCTGTCAATGAATGCAAATTAGCTTGGCTACTGTGATATGTGAAAGATAGTTAAGAATGAGAAGTGGCACCATCACATTGTTGAAAGAAAACTGGCTTGAAATCCAGGAAGACTTTGGTTCAAGTCTTTCCTCTGACACCTACTGGCTATGCAACCCTGGGCAATACACTTAATCTTTCTGTGCTCTAGCCAACTCTCTATGTCTTTAAATTGAAGAGAAGGTGTTGACCTGAATTGGTAAATGGAGTTTCTTCATCTGAGAATTCCCTATATCAAGGAAATCAAAGGTACATATTCTATCTCTGACCCTTGCAGAGAATGGGACAGGTTCCAGAGAACTGGATATAGGCAAAAGTAATAATTTTAAATATAGGGAAGAATACAGAGCCTAAAAACAATGGTCAGTTTGACCTTAACTCCCCCAAAATTCTAGAATGAATTATTAAAGAGATGGATTAAAAATTATCTAGAAAAGGACATGGTGATTACAATGAGCCAACATGGCTTCATCAAGATCTAGTCATGCCTGATTAACCTTATTTCCTCTTCTGACAGGGTTACTGTACCTGTAGATAAGAGGAATTCTATAGATAGAGTTACCTTAGATTTTAACAAAATATTTGCTAAAGTGTCTGGTACTAGTCTTGTGAGAAAGATGAAGAGAGGTGGATTAACTGATAATGCAATCAGGTAGATTCAGGACTGGTTGGATGATCAGGCTCAAAGCACTGTAGTCAATGGTTTAATGTCAACCTAGCAGGAAATCTCCAGTGCAGTGCCCCAGGGATCTGCATTTAACCTCTTACTCTTTAATAATTTTATCAATAATTTGGGTAAAGGCATAAATGATAAACACGCTTATCAAATTTGAAGATGACACAAAGCTGGAATTATATTAACACCAGGGATGATAGTTGAGATCCAAAAAGATCTAGACATCAGCATTAGGCTAAATTTAATAAGATAAATGTCAATAGAAAGAAATACAGAAGTCCTTAAAGTATTTGGAAAAAGCTTTTTGTTGTTACTCTTGTATCAGTAAGGCAAGATTAATGATATCGATGGTGACCATGAATATGCCTATATAGTTCAGAATTGCAAGGTATGTATAAGATATTCTATATATAGAAGGCAGAAGTAGTAAAACATTTATTCAGACACCAGAGGATCAAATTCCAGAACCAATAACCCCAATTCGACATAGCAGCAATTGTATTCCCAAACCAGTAAGTCTACCTCAATGTAGCAGCAAGGAGATTAAAACACAGTATCACAGCAAAGAGCCAAGCCATCCTATATCCTTCCCTTCTGCTAGGGCCTTCCCATAAACACTCATGAATCCTAACTGTCTGCTTGCTTGTGTGCCCTCCTCCCACAGTTCTGAAAGCCCTTGCAGTTCTCAGAGACCTGCCAGTTCTCTCTCTGTCTCTGTATGTCTATCTCTGCATCTCTTCCAGTTCTCCGTCTCTCTCACAGCTCTCTCTCTACTCTGCATCTTCTTCTTCTTCTCCTCACAGCTCTCTCATCTGCACTCTCTGCAGGTCTCTAGTCTGAGCTTAATGGCTACCCACAGGGTATATATACCTTGCTTTGGGCCCTGGGGCTTAGCACCTACTTTGCAAATGGGCCTTCATACAAATAGGCCTCTCCTAATCAAGCTTCCCTTAACTAGCTCTTTCTGAGGCCTATTAAATGGAAAGGGAAGATCTTTGATCACATTAGTACCAGTTTCTCAGTCATTTGAGTCCTGTCCAACTCTCCATAATCCCATTTGGAGTTTTCTTGGCAAAGATACTGGAATGGTTTGTCATTTCCTTCTCCAGCTCATTTTTACGGATGAGGAAACTGACACGAACAGGGTTAAGTGACTCACTCAGGGTCACACAGCTAGTAAATGTCTGAGGCCAGATTTGAACTCAGGAATATGAGTCTTCCTGACTCCAGGCCTGGAGCTCTATCCTTTGAACCACCAAACTACCCACTGGAAATATCTTTTATGCCTCTAATTAATCTCTTCCAGAAGCATACAATACCCCATTCTTCATTGTCCCTCTATTAATGTGGTTTTGAGATCCTTCACCATTCCAACAGCTTATCCACAGGGTATGCTTAGTTTTCCAATGTCCCTTCTAAAATGCAGCACTGAGATCCAAACCTCAAACTTAAGACTGACCTAGCCAATGCAGATTACAAAAGGCCATCATCTCCTTTCTTCCAGGCACTATATTTTTATTTGTGTAGCCTAAGGTTGGAGGCCCTCTTTATAGTCTTATTCTAATGACTCAGCATCTCTCAGGGACACCCGCAGATTCTCAAGAATATACCAATGGGGGCAACCTCTGGCATGTACTATCTAGAATGGCTTACAGTACAGACAGGCTTAGTGACAAACTATACCTTATCAGGCAACCAGCCTAGCTTATCTGGAGAGGTTTATTACTAGACATGCCTAGGGTGATGAATTTTTCAACCACAGCAACTCATGAAAACCAGCTACTAAGTTGAGAAGGGGTTGTGACCTGCATCAGTGGAGGGAGCACCTGCACCAATGAAATCACAAGTGCTTGAAGTATTGAATTATTGAAGAAGAAGATTGCATTAGCTTTTGTGGCTGCTGTGTCACCTTGATGACTAATATAGTCAGCAAAACCTGTGGGCTTTCATTTCAATTCCAGCAAAAGAAAATTTTACATTTTTAAGAAACTTGATAGAAAATAGTAACTCAAACCGTAGGGCCACCTAAAACCCGTTGGTCTTTTCTCATCTAAATTCCAACTGAATTCTCACCCTCTGTCTCCTATCTTACACTTCTGCGAATCCAAATGTATGATTTATGTGTGTTTCTATTCAATTTTACCTTCTTACTTTCAGTCCATTATTCCAGCCTGAGAAAATCTTTTGAAATCCTTATTGTCACAAATGTGTTAACTATATGATGTCTACGACTATGACAAGCACATCTTATATTTCTTCATTCATGTCATCAATATATTGAACAATACAGAGCCAAGAATAGAGTCCCATGTATACCAATAGAGAATTTAGTCTATATGGAGATTCATCACCACTCCAAGACAAAGTTGAAAGTTTCATAACACAGTGCTACCATTTAGTATATTTCTTAACTTTCTCCATCAGGATACCGTGTAAGAGTCTACCATGTGTTTTGTTGGATTTGAGATATGTTTTGTCTATGGAATGTCCCTGATCAAGCGATTGAAGAATCTATTCAAATAAGAAGTGAATTTTGTCCAGCATTACTTCTTTTGCAATCCTATGATGACCACCCCTTTCTTATTTAAAGACTCCAACTCCATCTGTATAATGAGCTGTTCTAGAATTTTCCAAGGATCTACATCAAGGCCCTGAATCTAACTTTTTAATCTTTTTGAAAAGGAAAGTAACGCTAACCTTTCCCAGAGTTTTGTAATACCACTCATATTATCCATCATCTCTCAAAGGTCAGTAATAATATTTCCTTGATCAAATATACAAGTTCTTTCAGTACCTTGGGAAGTAAGTCATCTGGCTCTGGAGACTTGAATGCATTAAAGCAGTTAAGCACTCTCCAATTTGCTTATAAAACTTAAGCTTCGTTTCCCTTGTTCTTCAAATTGAAGCCTTCTTGATCTTTCTCCCTGTTGGTATTTATATTTTAAAATTATTCTGCATTTATTTTGTTTCTGTTTTTGCATATACTTGTATAATATACCCACTGGAGTATTCCCTCAACTCACATTCATACTAATGGCTTATGTGCCCAGAAGCACACAGCTACCTCAGGTTCTAGAGGTAACCCTATTATTATAGCTCATGAACTCCCACCTAGAAGTGCCCCCTTAGCAATCAGACAGAAAAGTTAATTAGCTTTTAGAAAAATCATTTACTAATTACTATAATTATAATCATTTCCTTCAAAAATCTGGAGTATAATCTTCTACAAAGGTACACTGAATCCAGGAGAGTGTGGGCTCAAACTTAGATTAAAAATATGAAAGAGACATATGTGTAATATATTCTAGACTCTGTAACCACATAAAATGATGTGGGAAAGGAAACTATAATTAAATATGCACATGTTATATTCTCAGTAGGGTATAAGCTCCTTCAGGACAGAGACTGTTTCATTTTTATCTTTGCATTCCTAGTACCTAGAACAGTTCTTGGAATATAGTAGGCACTTATGTTGCCTCCACTTGTGATACATGTCCTTTCAAAAAGTGAGGTATCTAAAATATCCTTTAGCAGCTACACTACTAAGAAACCTCTCTTTTTTTTCTTCAATGGTATGATATGTTTTACTTCAATGGTACAATATGTTTTCCTTTCATTTCCCTTTATAGACCCTCTCATCATGCTTCATGAGTTTGTGGATTGATTATTGTTCTGGAGATACCAAAAAAACCTTTCTACCATTCTTCAAAAATGTTAGAAATGCACTTCCTTCTTATCTTTAAACTGACACTTTTTTTTTTCTTGAGGGGGGAAGGCAAGGCAGTCAGGATTAAGTGACTTGTTCAAGGTCACACAGCTAGTGTGACACTTTTCTGATAAATATCTATAATAACATTTATTATTATATAAATAAATATATAATAAAATAAATACATTATAATGACAAAATAAATATTTAATAATAATAAATATTTGTAATAGTATTTCTTCTGAGCCACATGCTCTACTGCCATTTGTGATACGTGACCTTTCTAAAAATGAATTATCCAAAAATCTCTCTTAGTAGCTACATTAGTTTCTTTAGAAGACTCCCTTCTTTCTTCATTGGAAAATTTTGATACTTTTCCCTTAATTTCAATTTGTAGAGCATTTCATTATACCTCATTGACTATCTTTTTACAATCTCAGATAATAATATTGATAAAAACAACTAACATTTCAATAACACTTATTATGTATCAGATACTGAGCTAAATTCTTATCTCATTTGCTCCTCACAACAACCCTGGGAGGCAGGTGCTATTATTAGCCCCATTTTAAAGATGAGAAAATTGAAGCAAAAAGAGATCAAAAGATTTGCCCAGGGTCATACAGCTAATAAGTATCTCAGGCCAGATTTGACATCAGATCTTCTTAACTCTGAGCCCAGTGCTCTACCTAGTTAGCTTGCTGTATTTTTAAAAACTTTTTCGAATATACTTCACTACAGTCAAAGATAACATCTGACTATAAACTCCAAAATGGCAGGGTAAGTTTCTTGCTAATTCTCCTTCCCTTTCATCATCTTGTGGGTCAGGATTAGTCTCAGAATGGCTCTCCCCCTGTTCCTTTTTCAAATTTCTGAGAAACAGAATTGTAATCAGACCTGTTCAAAAATTGATCACATGCTCTGATTTTAGCAGAATAAAACTCCTAGATTATGTCTACATTGCTGAATCTTCCCATCCATATTGTATCTGACTTCTGCACAAGTTTTGTAATTAGCATTAGGAAAACATCCTGCATATCTTCCATCTTTCTAGGTGGCAAATAATATATTTACACATATTTTTTCTTTACTTTAGTCCATATTAAAATGTTTCCTACAATGTTTTATTGAATCAATACTAGGCAAGGAGGACCATTTCATTTAAAATCACACAGTATACATTTGTGCAAATTTTACATGTGCAAAATTATAAATGTTTGTATATGAATCTCAATTCCTTCAAGAGAAAGACTGATATCGTACAACTGCATCAGTGATCTCTACCTATAGAAAACTACCAAACAATTAAAACTTTACGTAGTGATTCAATTTGTGGATAGAACCAGACGTGGAAAAAATATCTCATGGATTGTGCATTGTGCTTTGCACATAGTTAGAACTTATTAAATGCTTATTGAATCGAGTTGAACTAATTACATGGATTTGGCATAGAGCTACAAAGAAAGTGGTTTAAGACTGACATTCTGTTGGAAAGAATCTGAGATCATTTCAATTTCCCAAATATTTGATGATATTCAATTGGGAATTCCAGGAATTTTCATAAAAACATTAAAATCAGCATTATATTGCATAAACATAAATTGAAAGGCAAGCCAAGGAAAATGTTTCAGCCATTCTGGCTTCAATTTGGGGGATTTTCAGAGGCTTTCATGGTTTTCCTTAATTCTTACAAGAATCATGTGGTGAAATGTTTAACCATTGTAACAATGAAGTCCACTGAAACTGGTGATGCTTAAGGTGGGTTTATTAGTTGAGGGCCTGAAACCCCATCTATCTGACTCTTCAGACATAGTGTGTGAGGCAGGACTTATATTTCTAGGGCCTAACCCACACAAAAATATTACAATCTAATTTGGACATCCAAACCTTTTAATTACTATTTAATTTTGTGCTTGAAAGAAGAATATATGTCCAATTCAACAGATATTAAGTACTAACTGTGCAAGGAGCTATGCTAAGCAGGAGGAATAAACATATGGAGTATAAAATATATGAAGACAATGCAGAATGTTGTAATTATAATATACAAATAATATTGGGACTATAATATAAATTATGGTTATATTATTAAATTATAATACATAAACAAGATATATATAATTTTTTATTTACATGTTTATATATTCATCCATCCTGCTTAATATACTACATTTACCAATTATTATAATTATATATATATATGTGTGTGTGTGTGTGTGTGTGTGTGTGTGTGTGTGTGTGTGTGTATGTAATAGAGTTACATAGTGGGACAGTTAGGTGACACAATGGGTGGATCACTAGGCTTGGGAATCAGGAAGACTCATCTTCATGGGTTCAGATCTGGCCTCAGATACTTACTAGTTGTGTGTCCCTGAGCAAGTCACTTAACACTCTTTGCTTCAGTTCCTCATCTGTAAAATGAGCTGGAGAAGGAAATGGGAAACCACTCCACCATGTTTGCCAAGAAAACCCAAAATGGGGTCACGAAGAGTTGAACATAACTGAAATGACCGAACAAAATAGTTATATAATAATATAAATAATATGATATTATAATAATGTCATAATATAATAATTAGAAGCATTTCCTTCAAAAACCTGGGTACAATCTCCTACAGTTATACACAGAATCCAGGCAAGCAGGATCAGAGAGTACAAGGTGAATGAGACACATGACTAACTTATATTCTAGGCTCTGTTACCACCCCAGAAGCCAGTTCCCTCATCTGTAAAAACTAATTGGGTTGGATTGGATGATATCTAAGGTTCATCACATCACAGCACTAAATATGTGAACCTAACTATGAATCACAATTCATCTTTTAATTTCTTTTGCAGTTTAAAATTATCTCATTAAATCTTGAAAAAAAATTCTACAAAAGTAAAACAAGTATAGCATGTCTCAAAAGTCAGTGCAACTTTAAGTCTTAGTACCTTAAAGTAGTAGCTTTAGTAGTTTAAGCTTCAGTAGCTTTAAAAGTGCATTAATACTTTTGAGATATATTATTACTAATCTTCTACAAATGAGGAAATTGAGTCAAACTTAACTTGACCAGGCTTGCCATAAGGAAACACATTTGTAATCCCTACTACTGGGGAATCCATGATTAGCAAATCTCTCAGACTCCAGAGTTCTGAGGTGCAGTGGATGAAGCCGAATGGGCACATACACCAACAGGACAAGTTTTCAGCAGTGAGGGGCCACCTGGCAAACCAGAGCAGGTCAAAGATCCCATGCCAATCAATAGTGGAGGAGCTGTGAGTGGCTAATGCACTTTCAACTTGGACTATATAGAGAGACCAAGTTTCAAAAAAGAAATGAACACAAATAAAAATGAAAACAGAGGGATACATAAATAAATGAAAAAAATGGATTGATTAATTAATTTGCATTAATTAATTAATGCAAATGTTTTTCTTTTGAGTCCAGCTATGCTATTTCGCCACCACTTTTCCACAGACAGCAGAGTTCCTGTGTAAGTATTGTTGCTTTGATTATTGGTCCTAGGCAACAGTAACATGTGAATTAAAAAGAAAACAGTGATGGTAGTAATCAAGTAACATAATGTAGAGCTAGAAGGGAACCTAAAAACCATCAAGTTTAACTCTCATTTTACAGCTGAGGAAATTGGAGCACAAAGAGGATAAATGACATGTATTTCATGCAACTGGAAATTGTCTGAGGAAGGATTTGAACCTGGATCCTCCAGTAACCTATCTGTTATGCCACCTAGCTACCACCCAAGGCAGAAGCAATATTTTAACTAATCATAAAAAAGTTACATTCTCTCCAAAAAAAATTCCACTTGGAAACGTGGAATATTATGTAATTATGAAAATGAGTACCATACATTTTTGGCTAGGGCTTGTGATTTCAGCATCTTATAGGCTTAGAGAGTTACAGCAGAGTACCGAAAGGTTAAGTGACTACTTGCCCATGGTCACAATATGGCAGAGTTAGGCCTAGAACTCAGGTTTTCCTGACTGCAAGATCACTACATCACACTGCCTCAGGCACCTCTTAAGGGGCTAAGAATAAGGTTTCAAATAATTCAATAAGAAAATTAATCTTTTTTCTTAAGTAAAAAGCAAGCTGGTGTCAAGTATAGTAAGTCTTATAATTCTAGTCAGATAGAGATGGGAGGAGGAAACAGAGGACATCTGGTAACCCAACCCCTGACAAACCAATGTTTCCCAAAGATGTCTTTCTTCTAGATAATTTCCTTCTTCTCAGACCTAATTCATCATGGACAAGACTTCTTGCTATGCCAAGAGCAGTAATTAATTACAACTCCCTTATCTATAATAGTTTTGCATTCTGGTGCCATCAGCAAATCTCTATGCCAGCCTTGCTAGTAAATCCAGAAAAAACTTAACATCCCACACAGGGATTGGGATGTATATGTTCCCTGGCTGCCTTTCTTCCAGAAGGTACAGGAAGCTAAAACATGAAATCATCAATATTTTCTGACTTGCCAAATATAGAAACTTTGCTTTGCCTAAGGCAAGTATATATTCTCAAAATGCAAGGTTTGAATCAACAATGACATAGCACCTACTAGGCGCTAGGTACAGCGCTAAATGTTTTATGAATATTATCTCATTTGATCCTCATAACAACCTTGGAAGGTAGGTACTATAATTATTTCTATCTTACAATTAAAGAAGCTGAGGCAAATAGAAGTTATATAATTTACTAGGGGTCACACATCTCCTAAGTATCTGAGGTCAGATTTGTACTCAGGTCTTTCTGACTCCAGACTCAGAGCTCAATCTGTACCACTGAGCTGCTTTACAATTGACTTAGAGCTGGAAGAAACCCTAGAGGTCAGTTAGTTCAGCTTCCCCATTTTACAGATAAGGAAACAGACTCAGAGAGGCTAATTGCTCAGGGTCACATAGCTACTAAATGGCTACAGTAGGATTCAAACTCAAGTCTTTCTACTCCAAGTATAGTGTTCTATTTAAAAGGTAGTCTAGCTTGTAGATCCCTTATTATATCTCAAATAAACTAAGAAATAATAGAACCATCATAACAATAATGACAGGAAATACTGAAAGAATATATCACTAGGTAATTTTTATAGGAAAAAAAAATGGCTTCAGACTTATTCATCAGCACTTTATTCCTGGTTCTTTGTCACTGACCTGCCTTCCTATTTCCCATAGCAGAATTAGCCAAATGGAAAAGGAGGTCCAAAAGACAACTGAAGAAAATAATGCCTTAAAAATTAGAATGGAGCAAATGGAAGCTAGTGACTTTATGAGAAATCAAAAAAATTATAAAACAGAACCAAAAGAATGAAAAGATGGAAGAGAATGTAAAGTGTCTCATTAGAAAAACCACTGACCTGGAGAACAGATCCAGGAGAGAGAATTTAAAAATTATTGGACTACCTGAAAGCCATGATCAAAAAAGTATCTTAGACATCATGTTTCAAGAAATTATCAAGGAAAACTGCCCTGATATTCTAGAACCAGAGGGTAAAATAGAAATTGAAAGAATCCACCAATAACCTCTTGAAAAAGATCCCCAAAAGAAAACTCCTAGGAATATTGTAGCCAAATTCCAGAGTTCCCAGTCAAGGAGAAAATATTGCAAGCAGACAGAAAGAAACATTTTGAGTATTGTGGAAACACAATCAAGATAACACAAGATCTAGCAGTTTCTACACTAAGGGATCAAGGGCTTAGAATGTGATATTCTGGAGGTTAAAGGAGCTAGGATAAAATCCAAGAATCACCTACCCAGCAAAACTGAGTATAATGCTCCAAAGCAAAATGTAGATTTTCAATAAAATAGAGGACTTTCAAGCTTTCTCAGCCAAAAGGCCAGAGCTGAATAGGAAATTTTACTTTCAAACACAAGAATCAAGAGAAGAATGAAAACGCAAACAGGAAGATCATAAGGGATATATTAAAGTTGAACTGCCTTGTTTACATTCCTACGTAGAAAGGTGATTTTTGTAACTCATGAGACCTTTCTCAGCATTGGAATAGTTGAAGCAAATATGCATGCATATAGACAGAGGGCACAGGCTGAGTTGAATGTGAAAGGATGATATCTAAAAAAAAAAAAATCAAGGGGTAAAAGGAATATATTGGGAGAAGGAGAAAGGGAGAGATAGAATGGGGTAAATTATCTCACATAAAAGAGGCAAGAAAAAGCTTTTATAATAGAAGGGAAGAGAGGGCAGGTGAAAAGGAATGAGTGAACCTTGCTCTCACCAGATTTGGTTTAAGGAGGGAATAACATACACATTCAATTGGGTATCTTACCCTACAGGAAAGTAGAAGGGAAGAGGAAAAGAGGCGGGGATAATAGAAGGGAGGGCAAACACTTTTGAAAAGGGACAGGGTCAAAGGAGAAAATTGAATAAAAGGGGACAGGATAGGATGGAGGGAAATATAATAGGCCTTCCATGACATGACTATTATGGAAGTGTTTTACATAACAACACATGCATAACCTGTATTGAATTGCTTGCCTTCTCAATGAAGGTAGATGGGGAGGGAAGAAGGGAGAAAATTTGGAACTCAAAGTTCTTAAAACAAATGTTAAAAATATTTGTTTTTACATGAAACTGAGAAATAAGATATGCAGGCAATGGGGTGTAGAAATCCATCTTGCCCTACAAGAAAGTAAGGGGAAAGGTTATGGGCGTGGGGAGTGGGGTGATAGAAGAGAGGGCAGATGATGGAAAGGGGCAATCTGGATACATGCCATCTTGGAGTGGGGGGTATTTCAACAATCCAGCTAGCAACTGCTGTGGGGGTGTAAAACCAACAACAACCAGCTCACAGAATGCTGCAAGCCCAGATCCTTTTGATCTGCTTTACTAAAAAAAGCAATATTAAGGGGTTAACAATCTTACTTTAATCCAGCATACAAATATTATTTACTTAGTTCAGGGGGAAAAACCAGCACCCTGAATTACAGACCAAATACAATTTGTAGTTATCAACATCTGAGTGTTCAGCTGGGGAGCTTATTACAATGACTGGCCCAGAGTCACACACCACTCCTGCTGTGGCATAGAGCTCCAAGAGGCAATGCTAACTTCTGTGCTTATATATCCTGTTCAGGGCCCTGAGGGCCCCGACCTCACCCAGGCTAGGGTGGAAAAGTTCCCCACCCCCAATATCACATCAGATACAAATCAATGACTTCCAATTGTCTCAGTGCTGAGAAATACAAAAACACCCCATTTTATCTGCCCCATTTGAACAAAAGCCAGAATCATTAAAGGTCAGCAAAAAGTCCCACATTAATTACTATTACAGGGGAGGGTAGAGATGGGGAGAAAATTTGTAAATCAAAATCTTGTGGAAATGAATGTTAAAAACTAAAAATAAGTTTAAAAAAATAAAGTTTGACTTTCAATTACAAGACTCAAGTGAAGCATGAAAAAGCAAACAGGAAAGAGAAATCAAAAGGACTTTGTTAAAGGTGAACTCTTCACATTCCTACATGGAAAGATGATATTTGTAACTCATGAGACCTTTCTTAGTATTAGTGTAGTTGAAGGGAATACAGAGAGAGAGAGAGACAGAGAGAGACAGAGACAGAGACAGAGACAGACAGACAGATAGAGACAGACAGACAGAGACAGACAGAGACAGAGAGAGACAGAGCACAGGGTGAGTTGAATACAAAGGGATAATATCTAAAAAAATAAAATCCAACAGCTAAATAATCTAAAAAAACAAAATATATGAAGAAAAAATCAGGAGAGTAAGAATACGTTTCTGAGGGAAAACAATCTCATTTCCTCATTAATAAATCAATATTGTAGGAATTGGGAATATGCGTAGGATTGCCTCTTAACTGAGGAAAGGAAAAAATGTGACAGAAAATACTATTTGAAGACTGGACAGAACTCACGAAGACAGGTGGATGCATGTCTTTGAATTCCCGTTTCCCCATCTTTGGAGTCAGTGATAAAATAACAATGGAAGATTGGAGGCAGATCCTGATGGAAGACATGAACGTTTGGTCCCAGAAGCATAAAGGCAACTCCCTGTTAGCATCTTGATGAATGTGATTTTCCACATGCAAAAGGGGATGAAACAAGAGCCTTGTATCAAACTTTGTTGTAGGGATTTGGACAGTTTAGACAAACAACTTCTTTACATCAGGGTCATGCATCTCAATCAAATGAGATAATATATGTGTAAAGCACTCACCAAAGTTCCATAGTAGATGTTTAATAAATGCTCGTTTGCTTCCTTCCTACTTTGATTTGAGCCCCAAAAGGAAAGTGTAAAAACAAACAAGAGAGAAATAGAATTCGGAAAGTCATTGATAAGGACAGTGATTATAAGGGAGGAAACTGGGAACAGATGAGTATAACAAAACAAGCTATAGCCATTAGGTGCTGACATAAAATGTGACTATATATATATATATATATATATATATATATATATATATATATATATATATATATACAGAGATAATATCAATTAGCAGAACAGAGTTGCAGTTATATTTGAATATCAAGACAGACAAATTAGAAAATTATATTTCATTTAAAAGCACCATAGATAATTGAAAAGTGACACTATCAAATAAATATGTGCTAAAAGTCATGTTATTTAAGTTCTTAGAAAGTAGCTAGGTGAATTGCAAAGACTTTACCAGTTAATACAATAATAGGAGGCATTAAAATTCTTTTCCTAGAACTTGATAAATCCAACAGAAAGATAAACAAAAAGGAAAATATAAACCTGAACTGATTATTAGAAAATTTAACAGGTTTAATCTGTTCCAATTTCTAAATGCAAATATTAAGGTATATCCCTATATATTTCCATATATAGTGATATATATATGTACTTTTGCATATAAAGTACATGTAAAATACCTTTACAAAAATTGGTCATCTGCAAGCATATGAAAAAGAGTCAGAAATTTTAAAAGGTAGAAGCAGCAACAACAAAGAATCATTAATAGGCTATATTGTAATAAATATATTATTTAGTCAAAGAAATTAACAGTTAAAGATACTTGTTGCACATGGTAGGATCATGCCAATAACAATTTTTAAATTGCAATACTACCTCAATTAATTTATAGATTTTTGTGCCATTATAATCAATAACAACAAAAAAAAATTCACAGAATTAAGCTAAACACTAATTCAAACTCTTTGTGGAATAAAAGTTCTAGACTCACAAGGAAAATAATGAGATAAAGTGCAAATAAATGGGTTAGTCATTACAATACCTTAAAATATATTATAAAGTAGTAGTTGTCAAAATGATTTAGCACTAGTTTAAAAACAGAAATGTAGGTCAATGGAACCAAATGAATAAGCAAAAAAATAGATGCAATTAAAATCAGTGGTTGAATTTTTGATAAACATTGGAGCACAAATTACTTAAAGAATCATTCCTTTTTTGACAAGTACTGGAAAAAACCAAAAACTGTTTTTTATAAATTAGTTAGACAGCCATAAACCATATGCCACAACATACAATAATTATATAAAAGGTCATATCACAAAAAATTATTATAAGACAAGAAGATAAGGTACTTTTCATAATTATGACTAGAAAAGGACTTTAACGCAAACAAGGAAAGGAGAGAAAAAGACAAAATATACAATTTCAATTTCGTACAATCAAAAAGCTTAGGACTTAAATTGATAAAATCAACTAAGATAAACTCATAAGGTAGAAAAATATTTCCATCAAATGTCACCTGGTATTTAAAGATATACAGGGAATATGACACCAAGAGTCATTCTCCAATACATATAGTTAAAATAAATGAAGTTTTACTATTTTTAAAAAATTCAATATTATTTTTATTTTCAGTTCTAAATTCTCTCCCTTCCCCAGATTCCTCTTCCATCCACTGAGAAGACAAGAAAAACAAACCCCATTACAAATATGTATAGTCATACAAAACAAATTCTCACTTTAATGAGAAAGAAAAAGAGAGAGAAGGAAGGAAGGAAGAAAAAATTTGCCCTTCATTTCATGTATTAAGTCCATCAGTTTTCTATCCAGAGGTAGAGAGCATATTTCATTGTGAGGTCTTTGAAGTTATGATGGGTTGTTGTGTTGACCCGAGTTAGTAAGTCTTTCAAAGTTAATTATGTTTACAGTATTGTTGTCACATAAATTGTTCTGCTGATTCTACTCATTTGATTTTGCATCACTTCCTACAAGTCTTACTGGGTTTTTCTAAAACTAAGCCTTCCATTATTTCTCACAGCACAATAGCATTCTATCACATTCACATATCACAATTTGTTTAGCCATTCCCCTATTGATAAATACCCCTCAGTTTCCAATTTCTTTGCCACCATTAAAAAATAGCTGCTATAAATATGTTTGTACATATGAATCCTTTCCTCTCTTTTGAACTCTGATTTCTTTAGGTTATTGATCTAGTAGTGGGTCGAAGTATGTGCACAGTTTAATACCTTCGGTGGCATAGCTCCAAATTTCTTTCCCAACTGGTTGAAGCAGCTCATGGCTTCACCAACCGTGCATTAATGTATCAGTTTTCCCACAGCTCCTCTAGAATTTATGATCTTCTTATTTTGTCATCTTAGGGCATGAGGTGGTATCTCAGAGATGTTTTAATTTGCATTTCTCTAATTATTAGTGATTCAGAACAGTTTTTTTTCATAAGGCTATTGATAGCTTGGATTTCTTCCTCTGAAAACTGCCTACTCATATCCCCTGATCATTTTTCAATTGGGGATTGGCTCTAATGATATAAACAGTTTTCAAAAGAGAAATGATAAACTATAAATATCCATTTGAATATATGTTTCAAATCACTTACAAAGTTCGTAAAACAAACACAAAGTAAAACATAATTCTGAGATTTCACCTCATGCCCTGCAAAAGAGTAAAGATGAGAATGTTCAATGTTGAAGGGGCCGTAGAAAGACTTCAATAGATAGAGAGGGGTTGAGGTGGACCTTTGAATTGGTTCAAAAATTATTATTAATTCAAAATTGTATAAGTAAATTGAATCAGCCATTTATAAACTTTTACCCAACTGTCTCATTATTATACATACATATACCACACACCAAGGAAAGAAGTGAAAGAAAGAACCAAAAGTCAAATATTTATCAAATTATTCATAGCTGCATTCTTTGTGATAGTAAATAACTAGAAACTATCTGGCTACCCATCCATTAGCTGGAAAAAAACTACAATGATCTCATCGAGTATTAGCATGCAATGAGAAATAATGAAGATGAGGACTTCTGATAAACATGAAGGAAAGGTATGTATGGGCTGGTGCAGAGTAAAATAAGGAGAACTGAAAAATAATATAACAATATCTTTGACAATGGAAAAGATCATGAAAAGGAAGTCAATGTATATTAAAAGATTAAAGTATTAAATGAAAAATGAAGTGCCACAGTTGGGTGGAACAGTGGATAGAGCACCAGCCCTGTAGTCAGGAGGACCTGAGTTCAAATCCAGCCTCATACACTTACCAGTGGTGTGACCCTGGGCAAGTCACTTTACCATTTTTGCCTCAGGTGGGACTAGAGAGTTTTTCATACTTTGCAATTCTGAATCATTCAGGCATGTTCACGGTCATCCTCGAGGTCATGAATCTTGCCTTACCAATATATCCCCCCTCCCCAAGATGGTGTGCAATCTGATATCAGCTCTACTTACACATTCAACTTAAACATATTTTCACATTAATCATGATGTAAAGAAGAATTAGAACTAAAGAGAAAAACTATAAGAAAGAAGAAACAAAACAAAACAACAAAAGAAAAGGAGAGCAAATAGTATGCTTCCATCTGCATTCAGACTCTAAAATTCTTCCTCTGGATGTGGATAGCATTTTCCATCATAAATCTTTCAGAATTGTCTTAGATCCTTGCATTGCTGAGAAGAGCTAAGTCTATGAAAGTCAGTCATCACACAATATGCCTTTTATTATGCATAATATTCTCCTGGTTCTGCTCATTTCAGTCAGCATCAGTTCATACAAGTGTTTCCAGGTTTTTCTGAAGTCGGCCTGCTCATCATTTCTTATAGTATAATAGTATTTCATTACATTCATATACCACAACTTGTTCAGCCATTCCACAATTGATGGGCATCCCATCCAATTTCCAATTCTTTGCTACCACAAAAGAGCTGCTATAAATATTTTTGTACACGCGGGTCCTTTTCCCATTTTTATGATCTCTTTGTGATACAGACCTAGAAATAGTATTGCCAGGTCAACAGATATGAAACATATATTTTAAAAAGACCTTAGACATCTGGAGGAGAAGGAGGAGGACGATAATGATAAGAACAGCACTTATGTAGGACTTTTAGGTTTTCAAAGCACTTACAAATACTATCTCATTTTATCCTCATAAGAACCCTGTGAGGTGGGTGTTATTATTATCCCCATTTTACCAATAAAGGTTAAGTGACTTTCCCAAGGACATACAACTAGCAGAAATATGATGCTGAATTTGAACTCAGATTTTCATAATATGACAACTAAGATGATGAGGTGACTCAAAACCATGTCATGGGAGGATCTCTTGAAGAAATGAGATTATTAAATTTGAAAATAGAAAACAAAGGGGATGTTGTAATTGTAATCAAATTTTTGAATATTTTTCAGATGAAAAGAGAGTAGACTTGTGCTACTTGTCCCCAGTAAGCAAAATTAGGGGGTCAAAGTTAAAAGGAGGAAAATTCTAAATCAATATAAAAAAACTTCTTAATAATTATAGCAGATCGAAAGTTTAACCATTTTTCAGGGAGTCTGTCTATAGGATATGAGTAAAAATAGATGAGCTCTAAGGTTCTTTCCAACTATGTGATTGGATGATTTTTAATCCTATATTGCAAAGTGTTTACATAAGTCTAATACTATATGCAAATCCCAACAATAAAAGCATGGCTTTCTTACAAAAACTAATAAACAGGAGATATTTGAGACATTTATTTAGGTCTGGCACAACCTTATACACCTACATTTACATCTAAGGTATTTTTATAAGGATTGATGCAAAGCATAACGTCTATGCCATGTTTTCATTACGGATGACATGGTTTCTCACCCCTAATTTGGTCCAGCTAGATGTATTTTAAAAAAGACTATAGGTTTAATCCTGACCAAGTGCTAAAACAATCAGAACAAATCCTTACAATTGAGAGATAAATCCATAATTTAAAGATTATGGACTCTGATTAGTTTTGAATTTATATTGAAAATGCAGGGTTGGCTCAATATAAGGAAAACTAATCTGTCTAAAATCATAAGCAAATGTTATATGTTACAGAGAAAAGTTAGAAGGTGTTCCAAAAAGATCAAGGGTAAAATAAGAATTCCCCTTCCTTAAGGCAGTCAGACTTTTCTCTGTTCTTCCCTATTGGGATGCTAAGACTATCAAGTCTCCCTTTTGTTTGAATGGGTGGGAAACCATTTTGCTGTCTTTGTCTTGGAATATTATCTCAGCTATTTCTCAGCATTAAGACAATGGAGAGTCATTGACTTGTACATGATGTGATGCTAGGGATGGGGAACTTTCACACACCCAGCCTGGGTGAGGTCAGAGCCCTCAGGGATCTGAACAGGTTATAATCGAGGGGAGCTTCATGTTTGACTTTTGGGGCACACTCATGGAAGGAGTGTTGAGACTGTGGGCAAGCTGTAACTGCCCTCCGGTTTTGTAACCCAGATATTAGTGCTTCTCTGGTAACTACGAATTGTGAATTCATCAGACAAGGTCTGTCTGTTGATGTTTATAATTTGTTGGTATTTGCCTTGAAGTTCAGGGGGCTGATCTTTTCCCCCTGAACTAAGTGATTGATATATGTATGTTTGATTAAACTGAGATCGTAAACCCCTTAAAGTTACTTTCCTTAGTAAAGCAGATCAAACAACCTGTGTTGGCCACTTTCTGTGTGCTGGCTGTTGGCGGGTCTTATACCCCTATAGCAGCTGCTAGCAGATTGTTGCTACACTTTTACTACTCCTATTATTTTACATAGTGATAAAAAATGCTAGCTACAGAAAGAAGGTAGAGGAAAGAAATTGAGGAATAAACATAGGTAAAGAGATAAATCCATATGTTCTACTACTTGTTACTACTTTGACTATGTAAGACCAACAACACAATCACACAGAAGGGCTACTAGCAGAGGTTCTTTGATGTGCTTTTCTAAGGAAAGCAACTTTAAGGGGTTAACAATCTCACTTCAATTAAACATACTTATATCATTCACTTAGTTCAGGGGGGAAAACCAACACTCTGAACTTCAGAGAGAACACAAACAGAAATTACAAGCCGAAACTATATAAATAGAGCAAATAAACACAAGTCAACAGATAGGCTTCTATATGTTTGTCTAAGATATTACATACATAGTTACCAGGGAGAGAAGGAGCAACATCTGGGTTTTCAAAGCCAGGAGGCTCCAACAACTACTACCCAGAGTCTTGTCTGCCAAATCACAGGAACAGTCTTCCATTGAGTGGAAACAAAGCAAAATGCTAACCTCAGAGTATATATACCCTTTTTCAGGGTCACAGGGAGTCACTAGGATGTGAATCTAACTCATTGGACTTAGGCTTTCATGTGACTTAAGCAGGTCATCAAAGATTCCTGATTCAATCAAAGAATCTTGATTGAAACAAAGGCAAGACTCAATCAAAGGCACTGATCCCTTAGTTGCTTAGAAGCACTCAAACAAAAGACAACAAAAATCCCACTTTACTTGCCATTATATTTGAAAGATAAGAATCATCAAAGGTACTTGATTACCTCAGGGCTGAGAAGGACTCCAAAATAAAAAACAAAAGGTCCCACTTTACCTCCCCAACTCAATTAAAGGCACTTGATTTTCTTATCATTCCAAAAGAGAAAACAGCAAAAAAGTTCCACCCTTGTTACCATTACAACAAGTGGCTCAACATCAAGATCCCTTTATGGCTAGTCCTGCTTCGATTTTGTATCCCAGGTATAAAATTAAACTCTTAGCTAGTACATTAGGTTCAAGTCCCCCACATCCCCACAACCCTCAAGCTTTGTTCCATGCCTTTACCTCATGTCTAAGTGCTTTTCTCACTATCCTTTCTCATAGCTCCTCTGGCATCCCCAGCAATGCCTGCTACTGTCTCCCTGAATGGAACACCCAGGTACCTTGCTATACTTTACCCACATTCTAGGACATCCTTCTGATCTCTATGATGCTTACTAACCCACCTTTCTGGATCTCCATCTATGGCAATCAACTCTAGCTATCTCCCCGGTATTCTAACTACCAATGCATAATTCCTTCTTACTTACTGGTAAGACTTATCTGTGTAACTTGCCCCTTTTTGGGAGATACGATAAGTTTCTATCTCCTAGACAGTTCTAATCTCTTCTGCCCACTATCAACCAAATGGACACCTTAGGGCAATACAGAGCTTGGAGATATAAACTAGGTCTCCCGTATAGCACTAACCAGGAAGGCACTACAGGTCCATCACTAGATTGTCCACAAGGTAATAGATGTTACATGTTAGTTAGTTTGTTTGACAAGAGCAATTCAGTAAATACAGTCTACAAGGCATGGATGGGATATACTCTACATGTGTGATGGGGGTACCCGCACTCAGTAAAAAACAAATACTTTGGGGAACATAGCATTCATATTGAAGCGTGTGATAGCCCCAGTGTGAAAATACACATCACAAGTCCAGTATTCTAGGTTCTACTCCAAAACTATATATATTGGGCCAAGTCACTTAACTCCTCCAATCCTTAGTTTGTTCATTCATAAAAAGGAAGTGATAATACTTGTTCCAACCTACCACACTTTTTTTTATGAATCAACCCACATTTCTAAGCTTATATCACACTTCCGTGTGATGCACTATGCATCTTAATTTAAAAAAGACCTCTCTACATGCCAATCTTATTCTGCCTTTTTTGTAAAAGATTTTTCTTCACAGCATCTTACATGCCTAGAATTGGTGCCAACTGTGCTCCCCCTCAAGTCTCTTTAAAAACAATGATCTTTCTTTAAAGGCAAGGGTATCGTGACCTATATAAAATCTTCCATTGTCTGCCCATTTAAAAGTGATTTCTTACTCCTCAAATCTCTCAAGACAATTTCTTCTTACTTTTCCAATAATAAAAACTAGAATTTATATAGTACATGAAGGTTTACAAAGCACTTTATAAATATTATGTCATCTTAATCTCACAACAACTCTGGGAGGTAGGTGTTATTATTATCAATGTCATCATCATCATCATCATCATCATCATCATCATCATCATCATCATCGTCATAATCAAATACAACATGGCAGGCCTGGAGTCAGGAAGACTCATCTTTCTGAGTTTATTGTTTTTGTTTTTCAACATCTATTTTTTAAAATTTGAGTTCCAAATTCTCTCCCCTCTTCCCTTCCCACCCACCCTCCCTAAGAAGTCTAGCCATTCAACATGGGCCACATGCATATCATTATGTATAACCCTTCCACAATACTCATG
>CM053624.1:191049541-191093072 GCA_028646595.1 Phalanger gymnotis | reverse complement strand
GGCTGTATGTTTTGGTATTCTTTGTCACCAAAGAAGGATTCCAAAGTCTGAGACTGAATCTGGGTGTGTTTTTGCTGCCTGGTCATGTTCCCAGACAACTTACTTGACCCTTGAGTTTTTCAGCAGGGTATGACTGCTTGTAGACTAAAGAGTTCTGTGTTCCAAGCTTGGGGGGATGTGCCAGCTGTGCCTCACCAGCACTCCTCCTTCCCCAAAAACCCCCAACCTGGACTGGACTTAGATCTTCAGCAGGTTCTTCACTCCTGCTCTGATCAGCCACTTAATTCCTCCCCCCAGGTGGGCTTGGGGCAGGAAGCAACTGCAGCTGTAGTTCTGTAGCTGCCCCACCTCTTCTGCCCCTGGGGCGGTGGCCTAACTGCAAACTCTCTGTCCCCAGCAGCTTTTCCCACTAACCTACTCTGTTGTCTTTGGTGTTTGTGGGTTGAGAAGTCTGGTAACTGCTGCAGCTCACTGATTCAGGGCGCTAGGGCACGCTCCACCAGCTCCTGGTCATGTTGGTCCGTGCCGCCCACGCTGGGCTCTGCTCTGCTCAGCTCCTCTCCCCTTCCTTTTAAAACAAGCGAGCTCTGTGTGGGATAGACCTTACTGAGAGACTATCCAGGCTGTCCTGGGCTAGAGCCCTGATTCCTTCTGCTACCATGTGGGTTCTGCAGTTCTAGAATTGGTTCAGAGCCATTTTTTATAGGTTTTTGGAGGGACTTGGTGGGGAGCTCACGCTAGTCCCTGCTTTCCAGCCGCCATCTTGGCTCCCCCCCCCATCTTCCTGAGTTTAAATCTGGCCTCAGACACTCACTGTGTGACCCTGGGCAAGTCATTTAACTCTGACTCAGCTTCCTCATCTGTAAAATGAACTGGAGAAGGAAATGGAAACTACTCCAGTGTCTTTGCCAAGTATGCCCCAAATAAGGACTAGTGAAGAGTCAGACATGACTGAAAAATGAACAACAATAAAACAGATGAGGAAACGGAGATAGAGGTTAAGTAATTTACCCAATATCACACAGCCAGTAAGTATGCAAAGTCGGATTTAGACTCAGTTTTCTTCCTGATTCCAGGTGTAGCAATCTATCTACTTTATCACCTAGATACCCCTGTGATGCCAATGCATTAATTATATGCCAATTTACATTATAAATGTTTCTGTGCATGTTCTATCATTCCATTAAAGTATAAGCTATTTGAGGATAGGAACTATCACATAAGTTCATAAAATCATATATATGATAACATATGACCAAATCTATCACAATTACTTGCATTCAGTAGGTACTTAATACGTGTTGAACAGACAAGATCATATTTGTGGGAATACTGTGAAAGCTGTTACATTAGTATAAGGTGAGACAAAGAGCTAGTATGTTTTTCAAAAGCTTTGTCATCACAAATATGGAAATAAAGAATTTCAGGTTAATCAAAGGTTCACAGATCATGAAATCATAGAATCTTAGCTTTTGAATTATAAAAGAATTGGAGGCCACCAGGATGAACAAAATGGGGTCCAAAGAGGTTGTGACTTTCTCAGGCTCACATAGCTACTGAGTGTCTGAGGTGGGATTTGAACCCGTCTACTTGACTTCTAGTTCAGTATCCTATGCGCTATACCACCTAGCCAGAAAATTCAGTTAACCTGAAGAATCCCATTCTCTAAGCAGCCATGCTAGTGAAAAAGTTTGGTGATTATAGGAACATATTTGCTATCTTCTACCTAGAGGTGGCTAGGTGGGCCAGTGGATAGAGCACTGAGCCTAGAGTCAGGAAGACCTGAATTCAAACTCAGCTTCAAACACGTACTAGCTCTGTCACACTGGATAAGCCATTTAACCTCTGCCTGCCTTAGATTCTTCAACTATAAAATAGGAATAAGAATAGCACCCACCTTCCAGGATTATTGTGAAGATCACGAGATAGTACTTATAAAGCTCTTAGTATAGTACCTGGCACATAGTGGTTATTTGATAAATGTTTGTTTCCTTCCTTCCTTTTAAAACAAAAAGGATATCACTTTACTTTCAACTCCAGTCAAACAGACTGAGAACTGAGTGGGTCCAGAAACACAAAATAAAATTTGTGAGCTGGATTAGCAGTTGCAATCATTACAGGATCAAATCTCAGGTCCAAGATTTGGCCCAGACACATGCCTAGGGAAGGCTTTGCAGTTTATACACACCTAGTCAGGCAGAAAGTACAGATGGGTCATTTTTCCCACCAGTAGCTAGAGGCATTGGCAAACCTTCCTTGACACCAGCAGGACTACCGCAACCCCTGAGAAGGCCCAGTTAATTAAGACATCCACTCCCAAGCATTCCAAGATTACCCACGTAACATGGTACACAATAAAAGGAAACCTCGGCTGTCCTCACACAGCCATTTGGCGATCTGCTCCCAACTTTGTTCTGTACATCAGCACACACTGCCTAAAAGAGTCATTGCTCTCACACCAATTTTGTACAAGGGAGGGTCAATAACAACATTCAGTTGATTATAAAAGAAAGGGAAGAAACTCTAAATGATTATAGAATTCTCATAATATGCACAGTATTATTATGGCATGCTGCCCAGGGCTCATAAAAGATAAATGAGTTTTGAAGGAGGATTTTTTTCTGCTAAATTTAATAGACATCCCTCCTCCCGTTCTTCCCCCACCCCCCATACTGGCAAGGGAATGCGAAAGACATCAAAGCAGTTTTCCTATAAATCTATATGAAAATGAATTTCGGAGTCAACTTTTCTGCTTTTATTACTTATGGTTTTTTTGGAAGCTGAAAGGGAACATAATTCAGTACCTTTCAAATTGCTTTGGAGAAATATAATAAATCCAATATATATGGGGAAAAGTTTATAGGCTTTTTTTCCTTGGTTGGGCTAAACATATACAACTCCCAGATCTTTTCTCTGATTTATTAAGATTATTTCTTTAAAAAAATTGTTCGAGGAGCTGTTCATGCATATTTCATCATACTTCAAAAGACACACACATTAATTTCTAATTCAGAGGTCCTGTGGCAGGGGACAGGGCCTAGCAGTTTGGTTACATCAGGCTTTTATCTTTGTGAAGTTCACACTCCTGAACTTCTCATCCCTATCCTAAAATTCAGTGGCTATTTCTTATTTATTTCCTATGGCTCAGAATTTTGAGAAAGGGGAAAAGTGGAAAAGTATCCATAAATATTGCAGCATCCACCTCTAGATAGCATCCCAAGTGTATACTATTATATATTTATGATGCTTTTTCTGGTTTTGTGAGAATCAGCTCAGTAGAAAAACATCATGAGCCAATCCACAACCAGTGACTTCTTCTCATTGGCCTCTGCTCTTATAGGTGTTAGAATCCGTCAATTTAGAATTCCAAACAGGACTATTGAAATGTAAAAGTGGTTAGCAAAGGGTCCTAGTGCCCAATTAGAAGTGGACAGTTCCCTTGGTGTCCAAACACTAATCATCAACATGATATTGCTCCAGTATTTCTGTGCTTTCATCTGCATGGTTATTCTCTGCACAAACACAGATCATAAACCCTCTATAGCTTAGGAGATTAGCTTTCTAGGATAGTATGGTTGAAAATATTCATAACCTATAGGCCAGCCTTCTGGTGGTGAACCTCTAAAATGTTTCTAGGCTAATATTCAAATGACAACCCTACAATCCATGTCCTGTAACAATCAGAAAGACAAAAACACCTTTCCTTCCTATCCCTCAACCCGTTCTTATCTGCATCTAATTCAGTGCTTCCTCTCCCCAATTCCTAACAGCCTCTGCCATCTCCTACTGCTATGCCTCCTAGAATGACCACCTTGGTATTTTCCAAACTCCTCTTCAAAATAGATCTCTTCCTTTCACATTTTTTCTCTCTTTCATATAAGCCCCAGCTTTCTCCAAGTATGTCTTATCATTGGACATCCTTGCTAGTATCAATTGCTCTTTTCCTCACATATTGGGATCCAAAAAGAGACCAGCCTGCTGGAAGTAGTACTGCAAATTTCAGATCCAATCTCTCCTGCCATAATTCTATAAACATTTCTATTTTAGCAAAAAACTTAATGAATTTTTAATTAGCTGTATATATCACTCTTTCCATACCACTGATACTGTGTTTTATTGGCCTCCTGGTCATTTTCCCTTCTTTATCATGAAAAAGGCTCACAGTATTCCTCACCATCCCTAACCTCTGCTCTTCTGCCTGATGTCCCTATAAGCATTCTAACTCATTAGCTTCTTCATATCTAAGACCAATATTTTTTCATTGCCTCATTTACTGCAAAGTTAAATATCCCTTGGATTTCACCTTCACCTCAAATTATATCACTTCAGTGATCTTAAACTCTGAAATTTCCAATCTGATCATAATCTATTTGCAGTCAATTTCACCTTCTGTGTTACTCCTCTTAAACACATTCTTCATTCTCACTCCAACCTGTACTTCCTATATCCTTCCTTGTTCCCCTAGTTCATCAACCCTGTTTTAGCCTCACTTTCATCTCTTCAGTTTGGATTTTCTAGTCAACCTGTTCATATTTTAATCCCTTGACGTATTTCTTCCTGCTATTCACATCCTGCCAATTATCAACCTTGAGTGACTGTAACCATCCCCCTTCCCCCTTCCTTCTACTGAGATGATGAGTTATACTTGAAGTCATGCAGCTATCACAACTAGGTCCACAACTAAAATTCATCCTATTTAACATTAAGTGAGTCTTCACTATTTGAGAACAATCATTTTTATTCATCTGTGATTGATTAGCATGCTTCTGCATATGGGCTACTTGAAATTTTCACTTCTCTCAAGTCCCACAGTGCCACATCTACTCTCAGCTTCTTAGTAAATGTCACTTTTTATTTTACTGAAAGAATCAAGGTCAACCACCATAAGCTTTCTCCCTCTCTGACTCCATTTCTAAAAACCACTCTACATATACATCTCTCTCTATGTTCTTTGCTATATTTGCTGAGAAAGAAATAGCCATTCTTGCCTACAATAAACTCAATCTATGCCCTTGATCCCATACCCAATATTTTCTCTAAGAGGCTGTCCTTTTGATAATTTTCTTCATATGTTTACATATTCAATTTCTTTCTATATATTGGCTCCTTCTTTGTTACCTACAAATATTTGTATATTCTGCAAAAACATAAATTGTGTGCCTTCAGCCAGACTCAGCGTCTCTAACATTGTTTCTCCTTTTTCTCTTCCAACCTGTTTGAGTGTTTCTTAGTCCCCTGAACTGGCATAGCACCCCACTTCAATCTCCGAAATATTACTGTATTGTAGACATTTGCTAGACTTTAACAGCAGTATATTTAATAGCAAAATATACTGTATTATACATAATTACATCTAATTATGTGCATCTATGTGTGTATATGTGTGTGTGTACACACACACACACACATACATACATGATAGTAAGCAGTTAGGAGGTACAGTGGATACAGCACTGGCCTATAGTAAGGAAGACTTGAGTTCGAATTTGACCTCAGACACTTATATGACCCTGGGCAAGTCACTTAGCCCTGTTTGCCTCCGTTTCCTCTTCTATAAAATGAATTAGAGAAAGAAATGGCAAACTACTAGACTATCTTTGATAAGAAAACCCCAAGTGGGATCACAAAGAGTCAAACGTAACTGAAATGACTGAACAATAAAATATATTTATTTACTTTACATTTATATGTATATTATATTTATGTTTATATATTCATATATATTATCTCATGTATAATATATATATGATCTAGTTCTACATTCACACATATTTTTATCTAAATATATTTATATATTATATTTTATATAATATTACATATATTTTGTTTGTTTATTTATTGATATATTTTTCCCTCTTAGTGATCTCATCTGCTCCCATGGGATTGAGTATAATTTTCATGTAAGTGACTCTTAAATCTATATGTCTAGTACTCATCATTTTCCTAAACAGTACTTCTACATTGCCCAGTGACTTCTAGCCATTTATACGTTAATGTTCCTTCAGCATCACAAACTCGATATCCTAAAGTCATGATATTCTATGACTAGTCTCACTTGTACACTCCAGATTTCCTTATTTATGTTGATGGTCCTATCATCTTTCCAGTTACCAGATTCATAATATAAATGTCACATTAGACTCTTCCCTCTGTTTGCCCCTTCCATCCAATCAGGGCAAGTTTTACTAATTCTATATCTAAAACTGACTCCTTTATCATTCTCTCCCTCTGCTCACACAACCATCATACTAGTTCAGACACTTGGCAGTCTTCACCTGGATTATTATAATATCATCCTAACTGGTCTTCTTATTTCCTGGCTAACCCTTTTCTAATATATCCTGCACTTCCATATTCCAATGGATCCATGATCTTATAAATGTGAACATGCCCTCCAATAATGCAGATCTCAACACATCCTTGCCTTCCCATCCTGTATAACTCCCTTCTATATCCTACACATAAATCCACCACACTGTGTCCATCCAACATTTTCAAGGTCTTTTTCACACTCATTTGACATTGTGGAGATATCAATTGCTGTGAGCGGGAGGAAGGGCTGTCATTCTCACTGTGTAGTTGACCCCTATTTTTTTTCCTCTGGCCATACATTTCCTTGAAATCCTATACATCACTTCTCCTATAGTACCTAGCTCAAAGAATCATTAAATTGGAGAGCTGAAAGGAACCTCAACAACTATTTCA
The DNA here is from genome assembly GCA_028646595.1 of Phalanger gymnotis. Classification (NCBI taxonomy): domain Eukaryota; kingdom Metazoa; phylum Chordata; class Mammalia; order Diprotodontia; family Phalangeridae; genus Phalanger; species Phalanger gymnotis. The sequence continues at coordinate 191,086,367 of CM053624.1, read as the reverse complement.
GTCTAACACACACAAGAAGGAATCTCTACTATAATATAAGCAAAAAGTGTTCATCCAGGCTCTACTTAAGGCCACCAAGGAGGAGAAACCCACAACCTCTCAAGGCAGCTCATTCCATTTTTTTCTAGTTCTAATTGTTAGGATGATTTGTTAATTTTTCTGAATCAATCCTAAATTGACTTCTTGGTACCTTTAACCCATATCTCCAGGTTTTGCCCACTGGAGCCAAACAGTACCAATCTAATCTTTCTTTCATGTGACAGCCTTTCAAATACTTGAAAATATCTATCATGTTCTTTTGAGTCTTCTCTTCTCCAGGCTAAATATTACCAGTTTCTACAGAACTCAAAGACCTCCTCCTTCTGCAAATGTAGAACCTTATCATCAAAGTCCTTCTTAAACCATAGAACCTGGAATTAAACATAGTGCTCTAGATGAGATCTAATAAGGTGAAAGTGCAGTAGAAACATCGTCCCTCTATTTCTGAGATTTTGGTGCCTCTCTCAATGCAACCCATACTCACAGTAGCTTTTTGGGCTCTCAAACCACACTGCTGACTGATACTGTGTTCTTTGTTTATAATGCATTGTAGCCTGCTCATGCCCATCATCCGCCCCTCCATTATGATTTAGGTGACCCACAGGCTCGCCTTTGAAGACTTCAGCCTTCTATGATTCATATGATTTACACTATCACTGGAACTGTATGTGATAATAAAAGATGGACTTTCTTAGAGAAGCTTGGGGTTATTTAAAGAATCGTCAATTTTCCCAAAGGTAGCCCAGTCTGCTCTGCTTCTTCTGTTGAATTCAATTCTGGATGCATTATCATTCATGTGCAGTTCTATTATGCTGTCTATCGAATGGCATCTCATATTCTGTACAATAGACATTCTTTATCCACTTGGTTGGATATAAGAGCAAGGACTGAAAAATAATGTCAAGGCTACAGACCTGGTTGACAAAAATAATAGTGGTACATTCCATAGATATGTGAACTTTGGAAAAGAGGTGGGGTTTGGGACAGAGGAAGGGGTCGAGGGACAATGAGTTCTCTTTTGGCCATGATGATTTTGAAATGCCTGTGGGGAATCTAGTTTAATATATCAAATAGGCAGTTTGTGATGCAGAACTAAAGCTCAAGGGAGATACTAGGCTGGGCATATAGATCTGTGAATCATTTGCATAAAGATGATAAACTTGTAAATAAGTGTGTTGGTAAGCAAAATGGGCTCCTTAGCACTTAGTTCAACAGGTGCTTGAGGAGTTTAGCTTTTGTTTGCTTTGAGTGATTCAGCTATTTCATTGAATCTTGCTGAGTGCTAAGCCCCAGGCCCAGAGCCCTATTGGGTGTGGAACCTATGTGGGTGTGGATTGATGACTGAGGTGGGGCCCAGGGTGGGGCTGGCTGGGGGGAGGTGTTGACTCCAGAGCCAACCCAGAAGCAGAGCCACCTGGGAAGCAGGGCCGACCCGCATGTGGACCAAGGAGTACCAAGCAAGGACTTGAGGCCAGTGGGTAATCTTCTTACTGGAGAGGGGAAGCATGAATATGATTTGGTTTAATACCATCATGTTTTTCTGTGGCCTCCTGGTTACTCTTGTGAGGCAGACTTAATGGGTCTGGAAAGCTTTTGATCAAAATATCAAAACGAGGAGGCTGGTTCATGGGTCTGTTACTTTAGAGCCTGAATAAATGCTTTAATCCTTCTGCCTTCTACTTAGAGAATTCCTTATATCCTGTGGTTCTGAACCATTGAGACATATATATGATTCTCTTTGAAATCATAAATTCTGCCTTCTTACTACAATAAGTTTTTACATTAATTTGTAAATGATTGTGCAAGCATGAGTTTGAAGCGTAACTATATGGAAAATCTATAGCTAAGGCCCAAATATAATAATGTCAGCAAATGTCCTAGAGTGTCTGGTTCTGGTCCTGTTTTGTCCTGGTGACCATGTAAGACAATGCAAGTGATTTAGTAAATATAAACCTGGTGTTCTGTAAAATGGGGACAATCTAAATTTTCTGAAAGACACATTGTTATTCCACATAAGAATACCACTTCTTTTTTTAGCATTTGGACTTAGGAAGATGGGTTGTATAGCTTACCAGTCTTATCTTATACTGGGCAGGGCATCTCAGCAATATTTCTTCATTTATCCAAACTATTCTTCTCCAAGGAAGAACAAAACAACACATATAGGTTGGACCAGTGTGTAAGCTCAAATCTCCAAGTTAAGTACTAAGACATTAGCTCAGCAAGGAAAACATTAAATAGATATTAGAGAGTTGCAAAAAATGATTTCAAAAATCTCCTTTTTTGAGCCAACCTTCTGTGAGCCTGGAGGGTGGAATTGGCAGTAGTTCAAAGGTGTTCGATGCATACATACCATTACAGATTTAAAACAGGTCTGCAAAGATGACTAATGGAACACCTCCCCAGGGATTCCATCAAACTTCAATTTTGAATTATGTAAGACAATTTAGAAATATGCTCATTTAGATCACAACAATTCATATGGTGGTCCTGTTAGAAAACACATCCAAGAACATCTCTATGCCAATATATTAAAACACAGTCATCGTTCTTGTATAGTTTACACTAAATATTGTGGAAAAAGTAATGTGGTGAGTGGAATGAACGTATGTTAAGTATGAAAGAGAGTTCCAGACCTTCACTGTATTCAAGAGGAAAGATGATACAATTGAACCAGCAATGGAGTTATCCAAAGACTTGGATTCAAGCCTTGTCTCTGCTACTGACCAACTATGTGACTTTGGGCAAGTCACTAATCTTCTCTGAGCTTCAATTTCCTCATCTATAAAACAGTAATAATAGTACATGCCCTAGAAACCAGGAGATAATTGTACACTGTAACATTAATACAATATGATGATCAACTGTGGAAAACTTACCAATTCTCAACAGTACAATGCTCCAAGACAATTCCAAAGGACTTATGATAAAAAAATAATATCCATATCCAGAGAAAGAACTGATGGAGATCAGATATAGATCAAGGCATACCTTTTTTAACATCATTTTTCTTGTGTTTTTGGGGGGAGGGGTTGTGTTTTCTTTTGCAACATCACTAATATGGAACTATGTTTTGCATGATTGTACATGTATAATCTATATAAAATTGCTTGCCTTCTCAAAGAGAGGGAGAAGAGGAAGCTGGAGAATTTGGAGCTCAAATTTTCAAAAAGAATGTTAAAACTATTATTAAATGTAATTAGAAAAAAATAAATCACTTACAATAACACTTGCTCAACTTACCACACACAAAAAAAAGTTGTTGTTTTGGCTCAATAGTCTCACGATTAGGTACTTAAAGTACTTTGTAACTGTAACTCATTATATAAGTTAGCACTTTTTGTAGCAGCAAATTAGAATGAAAGTAGTTGCCCAGTCAAGTCATTCAGTCAACAAGTACTTACTGAGCACCTACCATGTGCCAAATACTATGCTAAGTGCCAAGGATAAAACACAAGAAAAAGAAATTGTCTAAGGATATGAACAGGCGGTCTATTAATGAACAAATCAAAACAATTCTAATCACATGAAAAATGCTCTAAATCATTATTGAGTAGACTTTAAGATACCATTTTACACCTATCAGGTTGACTAAAACAATTGAAAGGGAAAGCAACAAATGTTGGAGGGGATGTGGAAAAATTCGCTATTGGTAGAACAGTGAACTAATTCATCTATTTTGGAGAGGAATCTGGAATTGTGTCCAAAGAGTTAGTAAACTGCCTGTACCTTTTGACCCAGCAATATCACTACTTGGTCTGTTCCCAAAGATGATTGGGAAAAAGGAAAAGAACCAGTATGTTCTAAAATATTTATAGTAGCTCTTTTTGTGTGGCAAAGAACTGGAAATTGTAGGGATACTCATCAATAGGGGAAGAGCTGAACAAGTTGTCATACATGATTGTGATAGAATACTACTGTGCTAAAAAAAAATGATGATCTCAATGATCTTAGAAAAACATGGAGAGATATGCATGAAATAATGAAGAGTGAAATGAGCAGAACCAAGAGAACATTGTATACAATAACATAAATAGTGCTGTAAAAACAGCTTTGAGTGAATACGTCATTTTGACTCTTATATTAGCTACAAAGGACCATTGATTAACCCAAATTGACTTCAAAGAACCTATGAAGGAAGATGTTATCTACATTCAGAGAAAAAAATTGATAAATAGAAGTATGTATAGAATGATTGTGTGTGTGTGTGTGTGTGTGTAATGCTAACCATCTTTATGGTGGGGGAAGAACAAAAAGAAAAAGAAAGTTACATGATAACTTTATTATATATTTAAAAGGAATAGCAAGTTGTACAAAGAAGATTTGTAGTTTCATGTGCAATCATCTTTTTTTTTCTATTCTACTATGTTATGGAAATGCTTGTTTTATTTCTTAAGTTCTGAATAAAGTAAATAAAATAATGATAAAGAAATAGTCCCTGACCTTAAGAAAGTTACATTTTAATGGTGAAAACAATACATCTACAGAAGCTGAAAAGAGGGACTGAGGGAGAAGGTACCCTAAATGGAGGCATAATGTTCAGAGGAGTGCAGATTGATGAGATGAAGAAATGGATAAACTGGGAAGCCTCTTTAAATTGTAAGTTCTGGGAGGAGCCATCCAATCGGATAGAGGGGTCCCAGGGGGAAATGGTACTTTCAAGGTATAGGCTAAAGTGATCTTCCAGGATGAAGACATCACAGTTATCCCTTCCACATCATGAGGGTAAGGATCTCAGCATCCCTACTATCTGGAAAACCCATGTAAAATTTTTTGGCCCTCCTGTCAAACCAATAAGAGGCCTGAATTATTATGGTATTAAAAGATAAAATATGTGGATATTATTATTATTATGCAATAATATCCACATATTTTATGCATTTATGAATTCCTAAACTTTTTTCTTTGTTGTCTGCTGGCCTTCATATGCCATCTGCAACTTCCACAAAACTCCCTCAAAATTCCCATTTAATTTCTTAAGCACACCAGCAATATATCAAAACTGCAATGGGGAAATTTATGATGTGAAAGAGATAATTGTACTGCAGGATGGTGGAGAAACTCAACACTTAGGGAATAACTAAAGAAATTGTAGTTTGAATATCATCAAATATTGCTGTGCCTTAAGAAATAATGTATGTGAAGAATATAGAGAAGCATTGAAAAACATAAGAACTGATGCAAGTTCTTAATAAACATAAGTTAAATAAAAATAAATAATTTAAACAAAAACAATGAAATGGGAGGGGAGAAGGAAAAAAGGAAGGAAGGAAGGAAGGAAGGAAGGAAGGAAGGAAGGAAGGAAGGAAGGAAGGAAGGAAGGAAGGAAGGAAGGAAGGAAGGAAGTTGTGTATAATAACCAAGCCTGTCCTCAAAAGAAGAGATGAGCAGTTACCTCCATTCCTCACATATATTGTCAGACCCAAGTGATATTTTTGTTTCTCTCTCTCTCTCTCTCTCTCTCTCTCTCTCTCTCTCTCTCTCTCTGCGTGTGTGTGTGTGTGTGTGTGTGTGTGTGTGTGTGTCTGTATGGTTCTTGGAGGAAGAGAAAAGGAGGTTATATTTGGAAAGTAAGATAATGTAAATATAAAATACAGTGATTTTTTAAAAGAAATATTAACACTATTATTTCAATCATTTTACATTTAAGTTGACATTTCTTTTTATTCTGTTTCCTCTTTTTAAAAAATATGCAGACATTCAAGAAGTACCTCTAGATATGGTTGAATAAGGTTTAATGTCATTCCTCAGTGGATGAAAATCATTCCAGAGTTCCCTGTATGGCCATTCTTACCAATTCTTACCATTCTCTCCAATGTCATAAGATCATAGATTTAAAGCCAAAAGGAATCTTAGAGACCACCTAAGCCTTAATTTCACAGAGAAGAAAACTGAGGGGAAGGAACTTAACTAAAGTCACATAGGTACTAATTAGTAGTGGTAGAATTCCATTCTGATGTTTTCCAAAACCAATGTTTTCTTTTTAAAATGATGTAACTTCTATTCATGTTTTTATTATGCCACAATCCCTATCTTTCTTATAACAAGTTAGTATAGTTAAGCAAAACAAGTTAGCCCGTTGGCCATGGCTGGCAAAATGTATCATATTTATTATCTAGTGTCAAGAGGTAGGATGCAAGCTTATTTTACCAGTAGTCTTTTAAAATCACGGTTGGTCATTGCATTGATGACTGTTCTTTAGATGGTCTTTTCCTTTGCATTGTTACGATCATCATGTAAATTGTCTAGTTCTGATGATTTTGCTCTTTGCCAGTCAAAAATATTTCTATGAATTCTTCTCATTCATGACTTATCATGGAAAAACAATGTTCAATGTTTTATGCCATAATTCCCATATCAATAAGCACCTGTTCCCTTCAAATCTTTGCTATTACAAAAAGTGGTACTATGAATATTTTTATTGCTTATATAGAGCCTTTCCCTCAGTCTTTGATGTCTTTGAGGCATAAGCTTGTTTCATAGTAAATCAAAGGATATGTACAGTTTACTTATTTTTTTAATGTAATGTGAAATTGTTTTAGAGGACAATTGGATGAATTCATAGCTCCATCATCCATGTATTAGTGTATCTATCTTCCCAAAGTCCTGGCAACATTTATAATTTTGTCTTTCTTTTCTTTGACAATTCAATGGGAGTAAAGTAAAACTTAATTTTTGCATCTCCTACTATCCATGATTTGAAACATTTTTAATAGTTGCAGATTAATCGTAAGCCCTCTTTTGAAAACTACTTGGTTTCGGCATAGATCTTATACTTACGCGTTTGAATTAATTTTCAATATCTTGAACACCAGACCTTTATCATAGATATGGGATTTTTGTCTAATTAACTGATCTTCTATTTCTAGCTGTAGAGATATTTTTGTACAAAAGCTTTTTAATTTTTTGTAACTAAAATTGCCCATTTTATCTTCTATGAACACTCTTATATTTTGTTTAGTCAAGAGATCTTCCTTGAGGTACAGTTGCTCAAAGTATCTCTTTGCTTTATCCTCCTTTTAATTATGTAATCTTTTATATTTAAGCCATGTGTTCATTGTAGTACATAGTATAATAGGCTCAGCTAAACTTAATTTCTGATAAATTGCTTTTCAGTATTCTCATAAGTTTTTGTTAAACGTCAATATTTCTTATTACAGCATTTGGTGCCCTTGGGCTTATCAAACACTGAGGTGCTATGCTACTTTATAGCTTCTGGTCCTAACCTACTTTGTTACATTGATAAATTTTTTAACCAGGTACCAAATGTTGTGATGGGAAATATTAGGCCCTCTTCAATTCTATTTATTTTAGTTACTTCCCTTGGGATTCTTGACCTTTGGTTCTTTCAGATGAATTCAGTTATTGCGTCTAATACTATAAAATAATCACTAGATATTTTAATTGACATGTCACTAAATCTTTAAGTTAGTTTAGCAAATACAATCAATTTTATTATTTTGGTTTGGTCCAACCATGAGCGTCTCTCTAGTTATTTAATTATTCAAGTTCACATCTAGAATTCTCCAAGCAAAATATTATGCTATCTGCAAACAGAGATGATTTCACCTTCTGCTGTCAATTATTTCTACAATTTCTCTTTTTTACCATTATTGCTATAGCTAACATTTCTAACTATATCAAATAATCAGAGTGACACGAGATAGTCTTACTTTACCTTAATATTACTGGAAAAGTTTCTACTTTTTCTCAATCACAGATAATATCAATTCTTGATTATATATTAAGAAAAAACTTCCATATTCTGGGGTATTTTAATGTTTTAATATGAATAAATGGTACGTTTTATCAACATTTTGCATTTATTGATAAAAGTATATGTATTTTTAAAAAATATTCTTAATACAATCTATTATTTTTATAGATGCCTTAACACTGAAACATTCTGCATTATTGTTCATAAATCGAACCTGTTAATAATGAATAACATATTGAATATATTTTAGTAGACTCATTCTTAGAATTTAATTTTATATGTGTGCATTAACATTCTTTAATGATACCTGTGCATATTTTCTTTCTTTATTTTATCCCTCCCTGGTTGTTTATTAGGACCATTTTTAAAGGATTTGGTAAATGCCTCCCATTCATCCATTTTTGTAAACATTTAGATGTTACTGCTTGTTGGGATCAAGGTACGTATCTACCTAAAGTTCTCAAACTGATGGAATTTTAAAACTGAAAGAGGCATTATAGACATGTAATATAATTCTATCATCTGTATTAAAATACTAAGACCCAGAGATATGAAGTAACACACTCAAGATCACAGAACTAGTTGCTTAAAAGTCTGATATGGAATTTCACTAAATGCACTTTTGTTTTTACTATTGGTACTCTTTTCCTCCTCAAGATATTATACTATGTGCACAACTGTTGTATCTCCAAGTGGAATATTAATTTTTTGAAGCTGAAACTGTTTTCACTTTTGTCTTTGTATTCTGAGAGCCAAGTTTTACATGAAATACATACTTGATAAATGTTTGTTGAGTTCATATTGAGGAAAAGATCATTGCTCAGGTATAGATTAAACTAAATAGCTTCTGGTGTCTCTTCTAACTCTGAAATATCCCTATAACTGACCAGCTAGCAAAGTTATAGAATCAATTAATTGTCCTTGTTAGAGTTCTCCAAAATTTGAACAACTATGTTTTTAAAATATGCCAGTATATTAAAAATTAGTCACAAATGAGCAAACACCATGCATAGCTCTGAAAACCAATTAATATGTCAGGTCTAATTCACTGTTAGGCAAATAGTTTGAAATATTTGCAAAAGAAGCTGCATGGGAATTAATTCCCTTCAAGAGCTTTGTTGATTTCAGTCAATTCATCTTATTCTTGTGGGATCATTCATCAAAGATGGAGCTGCTATTTCCTTAACCTACTTAATAGCCTATGGGGGAAAAAGACTATGTTACAAAATGTCCCACTATAGCAAAAACATCAGCACTAGAAGAGATCTTAAGAGGTCACACTGGGCCCAGTATAAATTTATCAGGCCAACTTGCATATAAATGATACAAAAATGAATATAGTCTTTCCTACGCTTAAAGACAGCAGAGAACATTAATTTCACATCTTTTCACATCACGTGTCAATGGTCCATCAACTTTATTCACAAAAAGTTCTTCCTTCTATCTAAATAAAGCTACTGCTCTGACTTAAGACCATTTCTTTATTTCTATGACTACTGAACAATCAAGTAATACTTTTATTGCTTTACATTAAAAAGAAATTTACTAAATTGGTGAGTATCTACAAAAATATACAATAGTTAAACTAACAAAATAAGAAATAACAGTTATAAACAACCCAATTTTTAAAAGAATAATCAAACAAGGAAAAAATGAAATGTGAAAGGGAGTTTTGGGGGGGATGGAGGTAGTATCCAGATGGATTTATAAATGAAATCTATAAAACATTTAAGGAGCAATTAACACTTATTTTGTCTAATTTTATTAAATATTCTCTTGTTAATTTGATTATAACACAAATATATGAATTAATTTAAATAATATCATGGCAAGAAAGGACATTATTCATGATTTACAGTAGAAATAATTTTTAAAGCTTTATTTCATTCGTAGCTATAACCCAAGGCAAGAAAATTTATCAGCTTGCAAATAGAAAAAGGTGTCTCCATGGAGAAAACAGATTTCTTAATTGGGGCAATTCATATAAAATTATTCTCAGAAATAGATACAGAAGGCATTATGCCAAATTTCTTTTATTATACGACTGTCATCACAAAATCCAAAACATTCAGGGATAAAGTAGAGAAAAATAACTATGGGTCAATTTCACTAAATTAACAAAAAAATTTAAATAAAAGCATCATAAATAGACTATAGTAATATATCCAGAAAATAATTATTCAGCACAAGGGGAAATGAGCATAATTAATAATATCAATAACAAAGATATCTAAAAACATGATTGTTTCAATAAATATAGAACATTCATTTTCATGAAATTTATTATTCATTTATATTAAAAAGAAAAATTATAGGTATTGAAAGGACATTTTAATGTGACCCAAAACATATATTTAAAACTAAGATAAAACTTTGTCTGCAATGGAGAAATACTATAAAAAAAACCTTCCCAATAAAAACAAATAAATCAAGGATCATCAGCTATGTAATAAAAAAAGAGTAAAACTAAAGATACAAACATTGTCCAAAAAGAAAAAAGTATGTTACTATTTGCAAATGACATGATGGTATACTTTAAAAGTCTTAAACAAACAGTAAGGAAACTAATCAAGATGCTTATTGTAGTAGAACATTGAATAAATACACAAAGTAGTAGAACATAGAATAAACATATGAAGCATCAACAATTTTATATAGTATTAAAAACCAGAAATAATTCATAATAAGAGAAAATCTATTCAAAATAACAAGAAGTATGAAGCATCTGGAAGCTAACTCACCAAAATATAGGTATGTTTTTTTGTAAACACAGCTACAGACTACCCAAATTACATAAGACAAACACATAAATAATTAGAAAGATACACACAAACAATTAAAGAGATACTAACTATTCATGGCTAAATAATGCCAACATTTTTAAAGCACATGAAACATTCTTTATCTCTATTGTCTTCCACTCCTTTCTTTTTTAATGTTTAACAATGTATTTTGTTTTCACATTACAAACATTTATGGATTATTTCTATTCCATAGGAGAGCTCTTCTAACAAAGTGAAATGATTATATAAAATTAACAACATAATGACCTCATCTGAATGAGGATGCAATATTCCACATTTGTAGCATCCCTCACCACTCTGTCATTTTTAACTGTAAGTCTCAACTTAAATCCTATCCTCTCCAGAAAGCCTTTCTTACCCCCTTTTAGATCTACAGCCCTCTTCAAAAAAAAAAAATTCCTACTTAACTTATATATAGCTTGTTTGTATACATCTGTTTGCTTGTTGTATTCTCCATTAGACTGTGAGATACTTGAGGGCAAAGACTGTTTTTTCCATCTTTTTGTGCTCCCAGTTCTTAACACAGTGCTTGGCACATAGTAGATACTTACTAATTTTTTTTATTGACTAACAAATCTATTTTCTCTCCATCTCACCTATCATCCCACTGAGGGAAAAAGAGAGAAAAGAAAAACAAAGTCCTTGTAAGAAATATGGTCAAGCACAACAATTCCTTCATTAGCTGCACATAAAAATATTCCTATCTCATTCTGCAGCCTAAATCTATCACTTCTTTGTCAGGAGGTGGATAGTATGTCTCATTATTAGGCCTCTGGAATCCTGGATGGTTATTGAATAATCATAAGTTCTTATGCCTTTTAAAGGTCTTGGTATTTATAATGTTGTTTTTGTATATTTGTTCTTCTAGTATGGCTCATTTCATTTCTCACCAGTTTAAAAAGTCTTGAAAATTGTCTATTTTATAATACTGGTGGCAAAGTATAAACCATTCTTATCTTGATTACTTCTTTTTGTATAAAAGCTCATATAAGTCTTTATTTGCCCTTCAATTTCTTCACTTCTTACAGCATAATAATATTTCATTGAGTTCATATACTATAACTTGTTCAGCAATTTCTTAAAACGTGAAAATAATTTTAATTTTCAGGTTTTTGCCACCCTAAAAAGAGTTGCTATGTTGTTTTTTTTTTACATTATAAGACTTTTTCCTATTTCTTTGATTTTTTTGTGGAGGTAGTGAATAATAGGCTTAACAGTGATATAACTGAATCAAAGGACATGCAGTGCTTTGCAACTTTTTGTATATTATTCTGAATTATTTTTCAAATGGTTGTATCCATTCACAGCTTCCCCATCAGGGAACTAATGTGCCTATTTTCCTATACTTCCTCCAACATTGGTCATTTTCCTTTGTTTGTCATCTTTGCCAATATGGTAAGTTTGAGGTAGAAACTTAAATTTGCTTTAATTTATATTTCTCTAATTAATAATGATCAGGGGCATTGTTTTTCTTATGATAATAAGTTGCTTTGGGTCCTTCTCTTGAGAACAAACTGCCTGTTTGTATCCTTAGACTATTTATAAATCAAGAAGTGGTTCTTATCTTTACAAATGATTGAAATCCTTATGTATGTCAGAAATGAGACCTTTGTCAGAGAAAATTGCTTCAAATATTTTCCTTAGTTGTTTCCCACTTAATCTTATTTACATTAGATTTGTTCATGCAAAAACTTGTTAATTTCATGTAATGGAAATTTCATCTTCCGTGATTCTCTCCATCCCTTATTTGTGAATTTTTCTTCTTTCCATGGATCGATAAGTAACTTTTTCAATGTTTATCTGACCTATTATACTTAGAATGTATATTCATTTGGACCTTATATCGGCATAAGTCATAAAGAATCAGAAGGTGCTTTTAAAGAATGAACTGTTTACATTCTAATGAAGAAGGGGGGAGGTGTTAAAAGTTTATTTTAAAATCCTAATGTAACGGGGGATCATAAAAGAAGTCAGCTGAAACTGAAGACTCATAAATAGTTTTGTTATATTTTGAAGAGGCTATTTAAAAAAGAAAAAGTAAGGAGGTGAAAGATATATTGGGGAAACTGAAAAGGAAAAGTGGGGGAACTTATTAACCCTCATAACTGAGTTGTACAAATAAACTATAAAGAAACATAAGAGTAGGGAACAGAGGTCACTTAAACTTAAACTTAAATATGTGACTTTCCTTTTGTCTAAACTGCAGAACAGGGAAGAACACACACATACATTCACACACAAAGAGCCATAACAAGATGACAAAAATAATATTTATATGTGACAGAGATTGAAGAATATTGTATTTTGCCTTTCTTCACTTGAGTAATGCCATTTTAGAACAAGCCTCCATTTCATTGTTAACAGGCAATCATATTTAACAGTTATGTTTTGCCTTCCTTTTCCCAAGATCTTGGGAGAAGCCAACCAAAAGATAGCATCTTGGATTCCTGAGGCTAACAAAAGACTGACAGCTTAGGAATCTATTTTCCTTCTCAGGCCAGTAGCTGACTGGCTTTGATATTTTTTTCTGAATATTACATGTAACTAACTGTAAGAAATAGTTCACATTCAGAAGAACCATGGAGGTATCCTTCTTTGTGTAAAAGTCAAACATTTCTTTGACTGGGGTTGTAACTATGAGTATAAAAACAAAATATACAAATTTAGGTTTTAGTCTTTTTATTTTCTTTTACCCTAAATTGTAAAGTGTTTTTTTTCTTATGACATTTAAACTAACTTACAGATTTAGTGGCACGTCAATCCCATTGTCAAGGAGATACTTTATTAAGTTAAATAATATTCATTTGGAAAAATAAAAGGACCATAACCTCATGAGAAGCTATAAAATAAAATCCTAAGGATTAAGAGCCTAGCATTACCAGACCTGAAACTCTACTGCAAAGTGATAGTCACCAAAATTATTTGCTACTAGTTAAAAACCCAGAAAATCAGGCCAGAAGGACAAACTAAAAACATAAACCACAGAAACATATGCCCCCATGTTTGATAAATATGAAAAAATTAATTACAGGGGAATCACTAATGCCTCTTCTGAGAAGAATTGTTGGGAAAATTAGAAAGCAATTTGGCAGAAAGTACATTTAGTCCAGCAACTTACAATCTACAGTATGGCCAAAGTGGATATGTAACTTGAATATGTGAGGGTACAGGTGATTTATTTAACTGAGAAACTAGCTTCTCGCTCTTCTGTGTGAGCATAGTCAGTTTTGTCCTTTCAGGGTTGTGGAAAGGAAGTGAGTGTATTCCCTTTAGTCCAGTTAATACCATTAGGTTATTAGAAAACCAAGTTGGGGTCTGGTGGGAGTGGTCTTCTGTAGACCTCTACCTATGGATCTTCTTCAGTTCCTTACTCACTCAGCCTTCTTTGCACCACTTCAATCTATTGACTCAGATTTTTGTCAAAAGGAAATTTCAGATTCGGCTTTTATTCTGCCTTAGAAAGTTCACATGGTATCATAGTCTATGAGATTCTTCCTCATTTAGTCAGGATAAAATTCTGGAGACTTATGATTTCTGAACAATGCTCCCTCCCCCAACCCCTCCCCAAATACACATCCTCCATGAGTAATGAAATACACAAAGACAAGAACAGTTAGGACTAATCTTTATTTAGCCAAACCCAAGACTAAATTTAAAAGAAATGATAAATGCAACTTTAAAGAATAGGAGAACTTTGTTTTTACATAAGTTCTCATGATGAAATAAAAGGGAAGGAGGAAAAAGGGAAAAGAGTCTGTCATCATCCACAAGAGTTAATGGGTGGGGGTAGATAAGGGAAGGAGTTGTGCAGCATCAGACCTTTCTCTTGACTCAGCTCCAGACTTGCATCATCTTACCAAAGTGAGTGGAGGAAGCTTCAGTGAAGGTAAACTCTACCCTTACTTCTACAGTGTCCTGACTCACCATCACTGATATTCACCTACTGTGAACTATTCTGGCTTCCCATGGAATCACCCTCTTAGCATTTCCTCTCTGGGATCAGTGCACTAAGAAGGTTATCTCTTTGAGATGTGACCCCTTACTTGACAATGGATCTTAACAAGCCAAAGAATTCCATTCTACCCAGGAGAATTTTATTCTTGACTATATGTGTCCTTACCAGAGGGAACATTAAGTTATATTAGTAACAATCATCAAAGAAAAACCCATAAAGAGGAAAAAAAAGATAATGGGTCTAACTGAAATCTCCATTATTTATTTTATAGAATGTATTAATTTTGCAGTAACAAAAATATTTTGTTTCTGTGTCTCCTGAATAATTTTCTTCTGCATTTTTATTGTTTTCAGTGTGCATTCTAATTCTACATTGTCACTGCATTTGTCTATATATCTTGCCATATTTCTTTGTATTCTTCATATTTTTTATTTCTTTTAGTATAATAATATTCCATTGCATTAAATTTGAAGATTATATAAAGCTTATAAGATTTTTTAACATGTTGGCTGGCAGAAGCAGGATACAGAAAGGACCTTGATAGATTAAAGTGGTAAGTCAAATCAAACTTGATACTTAATCATGGTAAAAGAAAAATTCTGTATTTGAGTTAAACAAATCAATCACACTAGTAGAAGATTTACAGCATTTAATCAACTCCAACCTCAACCAGGGAATATAATAGCTATTTTTTCCCATTTATTTCCCAGAATGATGGAGATGTCAAACTATACCTGGAACATTGTTTTAAATTCTGGACAATATATTTTATAATGAACATTATCAAGTTAGATAATGTCCAGAGATAAGAAATCTTGAAATCCTCACATGAAAAGAAAAATTTAAAGTACTGGGATTGTATCAGTTTTAGAAGGTCAGACTTTTGGGGTGGGGGTCAGCAAGAAGAGAAATTAAGATTTGTTCTACTCACCCTATTGGGAAGAATAAGCATTAAGAAGGATAGAAGTTGCAAAGAGGCACATTTAGGCTCTACAGAAATTGATTATCCAATTCCAGCCCAATCCAGTTCCAGGCTTTTCTATCCCCTCACTCTTACAAGCCTTACCCATTGTGGGAGGACTCTACCCTGAAACCTACTTTTCTGATTGCTAAGTGCCTAGCTGGGACTTACATTTCTTTTTTCTATATCATTCTTAATTTTTATTTTTTTGTTAAATATTTCCCAATTACATGTAAAAAATTAACAATATTTTTTTAAAACTTTGAGTTACAAATTCTTTCCCTCTCTTATCCTTTCTGCCCCCCAACCAATGGGAAAGCAAGCAATATGATATCAACTATACATGTGAAGTTCAAAAGAAAATGAACCCAAAAAACCAAGAAAAATGAAGAAAGTTTAAAAACTCCACACTCGGAATTCATCAGTTCTCTCTCTGCCTCTGTCTCTGTCTCTGTCTCTCTCTATAGCATTTGTGGTCATGGGTAATTTGGAATGGTCTTGGATTGTTATCTTGATCAGAGTAGCTATCTTTCACAGTTTATCACCCTTAAAATATTATTGTTACTGTGTACCATGTTCTTGTTCTGCTCACTTCACTTTGCATGAGCTCATATAAATCTTCCTAGGTTTTTCTGAAACCATCCTGTTTGTCATTTCTTATAGTACAGTTGTATTCCAGCACAATTATATAACAGAACTTGTTCAGTCATTCCCCAATTGATGGACATACACTCAATTTCTAATTCTTTTCTCCCTCAAAAGAGAGTTACTCTAAATATTGTTTGTACAAATTAGGTCCTTTCCTCTTTACTTGGATTTCTTTGGGATTCAGATCCAGTAGTGGTATTACAATAGTATGTAAATTTTTATGGCCCTTTGGATATAGTTCCAAATACCTCTCCAGAATGGTTGGGCCAGTTCACAATTCCACCACCAGTGCATTGGTGTTCCAATTTTTCCACATTCCCTCCAGCATTTGTCATTTTCATTTTTTATCATGTTAGCCAAGCTAATAGATGTGAGTTGATATCTCAGAGTTGTTTTAGTTTGCATTTCTCCAATCATTAGTGATTTGGAGTGTTGTGTGTGTGTATGTGCATGTGTGACTATTGATAGTTTTGAATTCTTCTTCTGAAAACTGCCTGTTCATATTCTTTAACCATTTATCATTTGGGAAATGGCTCATATTTTTATAAATTTGACTCAGTTACTTTTATATTTGAGAAATGAGGCCTTTATCAGAGAAATTTTCTATAAATTTCTCCCAGTTTCCTGTTTTCCATTTAATTATAACTGCATTAGTTTTATTTGTGCAAAGTTTTTTAATTTCATACAATCAAAATTATCAATTTGATTTCCCATGATCCTCTCCATCTCTTGTTTGGTCATAAACTCTTCCTTTATTCATAGATAAGACAGGTATATTTTACATGCTCCCCTAATTTACTTATTATATTACCCCTTATGTCTAAATTATTGATCCATTTTGATTTTGGTTTGGTTTATGGTGTAAGATATTGGTTTATGCCCTGTTTCTGCCAAAGTGTTTTCTAGTTTTCCCAGCGTTTTTTGCCAAGTAGTGAGTTCTTATCCCAAAAGCATGAATCTTTGGATTTATCAAGTACTAGATTATTATGGTCACTTATTGCCGAGTATTGCATATGTCATCTTTTCCACTGATCCACCACTCTATTTCTTAGCTAGTACCATATTGTTTTCAGGATTACCATTTTGTGCATTTGAAACCTGATACTGCAAGGCTGCCCTCCTTCGCATTTTTTTCACTGGTTTCCTTGAGATTCTTGACCTTTTGTTCTTACCAATGAATTTTGCTATTATTTTTTTCTGCCTCTATAAAATAATCCTTTGGTAATTTGATATGGCTTTGAAAAAGCAAATTAACTTAGATAGAATTATAATTTTATTATATTGCCTCAGCCTACCTATAGGCAATTAATATTTCTACAATTGTATAGATCCATCTTTATTTGTGTGAAAAGTGTTTTGTAATTGTGTTCATATAGTCCCTGGGCTTTTCTTGGCAGGTAAACACTCAAATATTGCTTACTGTTGGTAGTTATTTTAAATATAATTTTCTAGCTCTTTCTACTGTTTTATTAGCAGTACGTATGTAATTCTTAGTGCATTATAATCTAGAAAAGATGCATTTGATATTTCTGCTTTTCTGCATTCAGTCGTGAGGTTTTTATACGTGCTTTTGTTGGTGTGGAAGTTCTCGTCTCCAATGCAAATTGAAACCAGACCCTAACTTCATAGACAAGTTATGTAGAAGGGCCTGACACTCAAAAAGCTGATTTGATCACCTTCATACAGCTAGCATTACAGGTAAGATTTGAACCCAAGCCTTTAAGGTCATATACTATGTCATACTGCTCTATGTTGTAAAGTATTTCACAACAGAGAAAAATATTTTATTAATCAACCAGAAATTCAGTGATAAGGGAATCACTGAGAAAGCAAATAAATTGAATTATAGGAAAGGATGCTCATTTCAATGCCCATTTTTTTCAGGTTTCTAATCTAGTCTCAACATAAACTTCACCTGTAGAAACAAAAAGGAGATAGCTTTAGAGTTAAACAACCATAGCAACTCATCTTAAGACAAAAGCCAAAATCAACTTTGCACCATACTTGGCTAAGTTTGTTGGGAAAACTTGCCACTATTGCTTCCCAACTCTCCTAAAAAGGCACAGGAGATTTTAGCCCACAAAGTATAGGACAATAACAGTAAATCACAAAAGGAATAGCCACCTTCCTACTATCCTTTAAATACTCAAATGGATCTGTGAGTACATTTATTCTAAATTTTTTTCAGCGATGATAGAGATTGTAGCCCTTTTATGCCTGCCTATCTCAAGTACAAGTACAAGAGGAATTGACTCTTGTACACATCTTAAGAGTTTGCCACTGAATGTCTATCCAACATACTGGAGACCTTCCTCTCTTTCTCCTAAAATCCACACCCACACCCACTACCCCTCAAAAATAAAATCAAAATTCCAGAGTCAAAACACCCAAAGTCATACACCTCACATGGAAACCCTGCAAAAGCAGTGTAAGAAAAGAGAGATTTTCATCTGGTTTTTCTATGAACCCTTGAATTATCACTTGCAGAGGAAGTACTTTCTCAGTGAGGCAGTCAGTCCCTGAGAAAGACCACTGACCCCAGAAGGTGAAAGCATCTAGATCAAATCTTCCTTCTGATACTTACTACCCATATGAGCCTTGCTAAGTCATTTAGCCTCAGTTTCCTCATCTGTAAAATGAGAAGGTAGCACTAGACTAGACTCAGATTTCTTCCAGGTCTAGATATTTCCCTTTTTCTGGGACAGCTTAATGAAGTGAATCAACCAACATGCAAAACTACAATTATTCTTTTTCTGGTAGCCAGTTTAACTATAACGAAGGCCTTATTAAATATGACCATCTCCCAAGTGGGAAGATGATGTTGCCCCTTCATCAAGGTTATGGTACCTCTGCCTTCACTTGCCACTTGGGATAACATATAATGAATGATCTTTTGGACATCTTTCTTATTCATCAATCAGTCTGTCTTTAAAGCTTTTCCCTTTGTATCTCATACCAAAAAATATTCACAAAAAGCAGTCATTCAAAATTTCTCTCTGAGAAGACTAGCAGTTTCAATTTATACAGTGGCATAAAGGCAGTGCCAGGATAGTGGTCACAAAGTCAAAAAGACCTGGGTCCCAGTAATATCTCTCGTACATATTGGCTATGTGTCCCAGCCTAGTAATGCCAAGGAAAACTCTCTAAGACTATAAATTTCTGAGATGATGATATACACTGGTGGTGGGAGCATCCTCATCCAGGAGTTCCCAATATCCATGGGAAGTATTCTTACACTTATATGTACTCCTCTATACCCATCCCTTAACAGCTAAAACAAAAAGACATGAATACCCAGGTGATAGCAACTTTTCACTCATTCTTCCCAAACTTTTGCTGCCCCACACTAAAAAAAATTCTATCTGGGTCAGAAAGGTTTCTTTTTTCTTCTGCCAAACCTAAATCCAAGTGTCCTCTAGCTTCATGGAAATGCTAGTTCTCTTTCTGTTATTTTTTCAATATTTTTATTTGAACAGATTTAATTATCTTTTTCCCCTCACCATTAAAAAAAAAGATCACTGTTGAGAACAAATCCTTAAAAATAACAATAAAAAAGATATACACAAAGGCCTTTCACAGACATCCTGCTGATGCTTGAAGTAAATCTGACAAAAGTGTTCTATTTAGACATAGTTCTGCTGATTTAGACTGTATTTTCTCATTTTTCCTTACCCTCTTTTTTTTTCAAGACCAGAGACATTTGCATGAAAACGAGGTCTGTTTCTTGAAGGGTTCAAATTGTTCTGTCTCCTCATTCCCCACCTGAAGTCATAATCTTCCTGTTGAGGCATTATAATCATGTTCACAGACACCTATTTTGCCACTGAAATAGAAGTCATGGATTTTTAAAACTGAAAAGAACTTTAGAAACAATCTATCCAATTTCTTCATGTTTCAGAAGTAGAAACTGAGTGTCAGGGGAATTAATTGATTTGCATCAGGCCACACAGCTAATTAGGTACTGTTAGAACCAGTTCTAGAACTCAGGACTCCTGATAATCTCTTCAGTGTTCTTTGTCCTATGTCTATATGTCTATGTCCTTAGTCCTACTCTACTTCTTATATCATTTCTTATCTTATATCTCATTTCTCCTGTTTACTCCACTGTAAGAACGACAGTAACCCCTACACCAGGTTAAAAGGAGAAACCCCAGTAAATTCCAATCTCCTGGGTCAATCTGTCAAAGTGAGACCAGGAATAACATCCAGAAGCCCAATGGAGCAGAGTTTGACTATCAACTAACTTCCACATCCCTGACTCTCTTATCTTCAGCACCAGTTAGCACCAGTCTCCTTTCCTCAATGCCTGGTCCTGCTCAACCCATGAGAACTTTATAAATACCCCCTGGATTTGACTAGTTTGGGTGCCCAATTCCACCCAGGGGCCCATTAGAGTTCATTTTCCCATTGGACTTGTTTCTATTCTTCTTTATTATGAATCTGTCCCCTCAAAAAACTCCTTGTTTTGCTTTTTCTGTTTCATTATATGCTCCACATTTCCTTGTGCTGAACTTTTGTTGTATTTCACCTTCCTAATCTGTACTAGACACCCACCAACACTCTCAGTGCTGGTCTCAGAGCCGGGGACCTCGTAAAAGTGATTGTCTCACCTAGAAACATTTTCTAAGCTAAAATCTTCATGTAGAGCTGACTTTGGCACATAACCTAGAAAGCCAATGAAGCCAGCCTTGAGTAGGCTATTAAGAGTTTCAAGGACAAGGAGTTTCCATAAGAAATAAAATACTCCTGGTCCTTTGGAGTTCAACTCCCAAACTCAACATTTGCACATCAGCAGGAAATCACTTTCCTGTGGAAGGGTGCAATAAAAGCATGACAAAAAAAACCAGAACATATATATATATATATATATATATATATATATATATATATATATATATATATATATATATATATATATATACAATTACATTGCAAGAGACTAAGTCATAAGAGTATAGGGCATGGGGCAGCTAGGTGGTGCAGTGAGTAGAGCACCGGCCCTCGAGTCAGGAGGACCTGAGTTCAAATATGGTATCAGACACTTGACACACTTGCTAGCTGTGTGACCTCAGGCAAGTCATTTAACCTCAACTGCCTTGCCTTCCCCCCTCCAAAAAAAAGTATATGGCAGAGGACAGATTTGATTCAATTAACACTTACTAAGCACCAACTCTATGCAAGGGATTGTGCTAGGTACTGGGAATACAAAGATAAAAAATTGGCCCAGCCCTTGCCCTTAAAGAGTTGGCATTCTACCAAGAACAGTATAGAATGTATAAATATAACTATAATGGAGTACACATGACTTTATTCCTGGTACCAACATCTGAGAAGATGCTATTTCTCCTCCCATGGTCCACACATCTTATAGTCTTCATCTCATTCAGACCTTCATCAGGGGTCAGAGACAAACAAATCTGGAAAGTGGCTGGGAGAGTAGTCAGAATATTGTAGGTCAGGAGAAAATGGTGGAAGGTAAGACAGTCTCTACTGAAGTCATTCTGAATTTCCTGCTACCATTGCCTTCACTCTCAGCCCTACTATCAAACTTGGTCTTATCTCAGCCCTCAAGAAATGAGTTTCATTGTCTATTCTCCAGAAGTTGAATTGATTTACTTCATTTATTTAGTTTATAAATTTAATTATAAATTGACTTGTTTTAATTATTCAGAGAGCTGCTTCCTCTTACTTAGAATTTAATTTGCCCTATAATTTGCCTTGTTCTCTTTCTGGTTAGCTCACTCTACTTCAGGTCATAAAAACCTGCCAGTGCTTCTCAGAATTCCTTATGTCAACTACATGCCATATTTTCTTCAACCATTCTTCAATCGATTGGCAACCATTATTTTGCTACCACAAATAAGTGTTGCTATGAATATTTTTTTAAATATTGGACTTCTTTCTTTCTCTGTCCTCTCCACAGCATATGTCCATTAGTCTAAGAATATGAACAGCTTCTTCATTTTTTCTTGAAAAACTTTTGTTATAGAGAATGGTTGTACTAAATCACAGGTCTACCAACTGTGTATCAGTATGCCTGTGTTCCCAAAGACCCTCCTGTATCATACCCATTTTTTGTCAACATCTCCCAATTTCCAAGGTATAAAGACAAAGTTCAAAATTGTTTTGATATGCATTTTTCTTCTTAATAATCATTTGGAGCATGTTTTCAAGTGGTTATTACAGACTTTCCTTTCTTGCGTAGTTCTTCCTTCTCAATCCTTGAATCTTCTATTGTTCACAGAGATCTAGCTTTCTTCTGAAAACATTAGATCTTTTGGAACCCTCTCTGAGGATGGCTGTTTCTCTCACTCTCTGAATGATAGGGCCAGGAGGAGTTGGCATACCCTTTGCTTCCAACTGACAGTTTCAGACCTTCCCTCTGCTACTCTTACTGCAACACTTCTTACTTTTGTAAAGTTCATTTTCTTGCTCTTGTTCTTGTTGCTGTAAGCTATGAGCCTCCAGGTCTCTCTCCTCAATATCCAGGATATTCAGTATCTAACTTAGAGACTCCTCCAACCTGAACCCTGTTAATTTCCAGTAACTCAGACTCTAGTCTTCCACTTCCTCAACTCTCAGGTTTATCTCCAAGCTACCTTAGTCATTCCCAGGAGTGGTCATGCCTAAAACTACTACCTTCACCATCCCAACTTTCAACTGAATTTGCCCCAACCATTAGAATCTTAGCTGTGACTATGAGTATAATGCAAAGTAGAATATGGTCAGGCCAAGAATAGATCCAGAAAAAAAATGTTTAATAATAGCAACCATTTGTATAGCACTCTAATGTTTTAAAAGTATTTCACATGTTATCTCATTCATATGAACTCACTTCCTTTCCCACCCCTCAAGCTCTTCCTTCTTCCCAACCCTTCTATTGCTATCAAGGACACTATCATCCTCCCAGTCACCCAGACTCCCAACCTAGGTGTCATCCTGGACTACAATTTTTCATGCTCTTGTATCCATTCTGTTATGAAGTCCTGTGGATGTTACCTGCACAACATCTCTTGTATACTATCTCTTCTCTCATCTAATACTGCCACTACACTAGGACAAGACTTCATGACTTTGTTTCTAGACTCTTTCAGTACCCATCTGGTTAATCTTCCTGACTCAAGTTTGCCTCTACTCCAGGCCACCCTCTACTCAGCTGTACAATTCATCTCCCTAAGACTCAGTTCTGACTGAGTCATCCTCCTACTCAATAAACTCTAGTACCTTGCTATTACAGGAATCTATCAAATATAAATATATCTAATCCCAATGATTACACATATAAAATTGCCCAACTTTCAAAACCCTTCATAGTCTCATCCCCTCCAACCTTTCCAGGCTTCTTACATCTTACTCCCTCACAAACACTCTATGATCCAGTGACACTGGCCTCTTTGCTGCTCCATCCATAAGACAATGCACCTCCGCACTTTCTGTATCTTCTCTGGCTCTTCTGGGAGTGCTATACGGTCCTCTCCTGGGAAAGACTTTAGCTTACAAAGACCAAGGTCTTCCGTTGCATCCAGGGCCATCACTATATCCAGGGCCAGACTATAATGACTCTGAAGGACAGAATAAGGCTGACAACTTTGCTTACCATTGCCACACTTAAATCTGATTCATTTGCAAATGAAGACATCACCTTCCAGTTGTTATGGGTCCTTTTGATAAAGGACAAACAACTATCTGTGAGTAGTAGCAGCTGCCCCCTGGGAACCCAACTAACCAGTTCCAGTTGGACAATGCTCCTTCTTCTACTGCTTCTCCTTCTCTTCCTTTTCCTCTTCACACTCTGTCCACATGGGAATCATACCTTTACATGTGGGTGCTCTACTCAAAGGAATATAAGTTTTGATCGCTTATACTTAACAAAGTACATTAGGGTTTGGAGACTAGATTTTTTTTCTTCTCTACTTATTTATTCTATCAATGTTTCTTTTCTTTTGTTTTTAAAGATGGGATAATTAAATCTTTTGTTTCATGTAGTTTGCATTTATGATTTCTTGTTTTGTGGAAAGCCAGGCTTTGCTAAAGTACATTGTGATTCAAGTGGAGCTACTGGACTTTGCCTTTAAACCCAAATGACTCTGGCTTTCACTGAATGGCCAATAATAGGATAAAGCCCAGCTTGCTCATTGTCTGGGTTTTGATGGCTCAGATTGAGTGTAAATACCATTTTTTTGTGTTCTGGACAGAAACTCTGAGGGTCTTTCCTCCCAGACTGATCCTTCTGTGAAGGCCAACTAGGTCGTGTGGGTTTTTTTTTTTTTTTTGCTTCAATTCTTCCCTACTTTTTATTTACTGAATGAGCATTGCCTCAGACCAGGGAAAGACCTTAGCTTAAAAAGACCAAGTTTGCCCATTGTATCAAGGGCCATTGTCAGTCATCTTGACCTCTCTTGCTGCTGGACCTCAATGACACTGGAGGTCACAATGGTGTTGCTGACTTTGCACAGCTCTGCCTCACTTAAATCCAATTCACTTGTAAGTCAAAACATCACTATCCTGACATCATTGGTCATCTTCAAGAACAAAGAATGAACAGTAACAACAATATGGTCCTCTATATCTCTTAGGACAGAATGCTAGGGACCTTGAAGTTCAACAGCCTGGGGTACTCCAAACTGACCACTGCCATTACTACCACTTCAAGTTGCTTTCAAGATTTCCATCACGGACTTCCAAACACCCTGGGTTTTTCTCTTGTAGGCCTCCACTCTTGCTGCCTCTAAAGACAGAGCCCTAGAGGAGACACATGTCTCCGGCCCATGTCCAAACTGGGATTCTACTGGATCGTATGTCTATGTCAGTCTTAGTTTTGCTAGAACCCTTTCTTGTTGTCTATGGGCTTCTGACTGACTTTTTGTGCAGTTCTGGGTGGAAGTCATTTAATTTTCTCATTGAATTTCTTGTTCATTATTCAGCTTGTTGTATCGCAATTTTTAGGTTTTTCCTGTAGAAGATGTGGCCAACTGATTTTGCCCACCTACTTCAGGAAGCCATTTTGTCTAGAAGCCCTCATGTCCAGTTTTTTGAAACATATTTTAAGAAAGAAATTGCTGGGGTTTGTCTATAGGAGAGCAACAAGGATCTTGAATGCCTTTGCTATGATGTTATATGAGCATCAACTTATTTTGCCTGAAAAAGACACAAGGATAACATGATAGCTGCCCTCAAGTATTTCAGGGGCGATAAATGTGGAAGAGATTAGATTTGTTCTATGTAGTCCCAAAGGGCAGCAACGAGTGTAAATTTCAAAGATAAGAAAATGGATTTCATTTAAGGAAAAAACAACTTTCTGAGTATAAGAGCTGTCCAGAAGTTGAATGAGCTCTCAGGAAATCACTTCCTGTATCAACAGAGTAGAACCTGGAAGACCACTTATTGAGTAGGTAACTTCCCATCGACTATATGTTGAAATAGGTAGCTACTGAGACTCGTTCCAGTTCTAAAATGCTTTGATTCTTTGAAAGAAGGATGAAAATGAAACTGTTGTTCTGAGACCAGAACTTTCTTCCCCAATGAATATTAGCAACTACTCTGTGACACAAAACGTTGCCTGAAATCTATGAGAGGTTAAATGATTTGACTATGGGCACATAGTTACTAATTGTCAGAAACTGGACTTGAACTCAGGTCTTCATTAAAGGTAGATCTCCATCCACTACAACATATTGTCTCTCTGTGTAGATATGTTAAAGTCGTGTTGCTATTATTTAATAGTAGGCTCCAATTGGGACACCCAAATAGATGATTCACAAGCCCAACAGGAGAAAGTTGATGTATGGATTAAAGTAGAAACATTGGTGATGCCTATGGTTAAGATGTCCAAAATTTTCCATTCTAACCTTTTACATTCTGTCACTACACACTTTGCGAAAAGTTCTCATTGGGGAAAAAATTACTCATTTCTTCCCTGTACCTCAAAGATGATGACATTTCAAGAAATCTGATAAAAATTAGATCAGCAAGTTTTCATCACTGCTTAAAAGAAAGGATGGAAGACTCGTCTTCAGAGGATAAGCCCGAGGGTCGGTCAAATGTCAACCAATCCAAAATGCTGGATTTAGAAATACCAAAAATTAGTTGAATAATACCCTTTGGAGAACAGCAAATGCCCACAGTGTGGAAGGGGGTCTGGAAACAAAAAAAAAAAAAAAGGAACCACAGTACATGTCAGTTTAAATATATGACAAAATGGATTGAAGAAAACCCCAGAACAGAGAGTGGTTAGGTAACTTTCTGCTGACAACAGTAAAAGAAATAACGGAAGGGGTTTCTTCTTAAACCATCTCACCTGTGAAACCATGCCATTTCTCCTTTCACTTTTTCTGTAATAGTCACTTCCAAAGAAGCAAGAGTTCTTTGTTCTTATAATCTTTTTTTATTTACATGTAAAAACAATTTTTAACTCATCTTTTTTTTCGATTTTGAGATCCCAATTCTCTCCCACATTTCCTCATTAGGAAGGCACGCAATTTGATATAGGTTATACATACGTAGTCATGCAAAATATATTTCCATATTAGTCATGTTGTAAAAGAAAACACAGACACCCCCTTCAATAAAAATATCATGAAAAATAGCAAAAAAAAACGTATACTTTGATCTGTACTCAGACTCCCATCAGTTGAAGAACCCCTGCTTACAAAAGTTCTTTAGTACCACGGTCTCTGATGTGATTAAAAAAAAAAAGTTAAAATAAAATGCCAGATTTGAAATAAGGAGACACAAGTTCAAATCTTGGCTCAAAAATGTCACTTACCCTTTCTGAACCACAACGTCTTCATCTATAAACTATAAACTATACTCATGCTGCCTTCTCAGAAGCATTATGAGGAAAGCATTTTGTTAACCTTAAAGCAATATGTATGTAGCCAATGTTCCACTGACCTCTGGATTCCTGAAAACTCTATTTAATGAAAAGGAAAACAGATGGCAATTGTACCTCATTTGACTTAAATGCCCATCCTAGTTCATCTGGCAACCTCTATGATCACCCAAACTTAGTATGCATAAGGTTATCTGACATGATAAAGAATGTGCATTTTAAAAGTAAAACACTGAATTTTGACAAAAATAACTGACAGTACACAATCCAATGAATTATTCCCAAGTTAATAAAACAGGAAATGATCTACTCCAAGACTCATACCTCTGGTATAGAGAATCAAATGAACCAGCTGTAATCTTCAATGCAAGCATAATTGTTTGAAGATGGAATCAAATAAGAGCATCAAACTATTCCAGTTTGCATTTCTGCTCTTGACAACTTCCTCTCCTTGCTCTGTAAGGTTTCCACATTCTGGCAAAACCCCTTGAGCTTCTGAACACCATCATCATACACTCCCCAACATGCTTTTTCTTCTCCAAAGTCCCTCCCACTCTAAAAAGAAACCTCATTTCATGATACAATCATGCTTCATCTCAAGCACACAATAACATGGGAAATAACTACTACCAGGCCCATCCTTGAGTCCCAAAATCTCATAGGAAATACATTATTATGTTTCAAAATATCCCCATTTATATGTATATGTGTATGAGTGTGTGCTAGCATGTATATATGTATGGATGTATATATGTTTTTATGAACTATTTATTGGAAGAGCCAAAACTACTGTACTGCAGTTGTGGAAATATTGTAAATTAAGCCATATATAAATCAAATAAATTACAAGTGCATATTCTTGTTACCTAAACTAGTTAGAGGCAAATATTAATTAGAGATAAAACATATCACTGCTCAAAGTTTTACTCTCAGGTTTGAAATATCATGATTATAGTCAATTAGAAAAGCATGGTTGTGCCTTCCAACAACTGGTCATCCTATCATACGTCTTCCATCTCCTCCAATTAAAATCCATTTTAGGTGCTAAACTATTACAGACCATTGAGAAGCTAAAGGGAAGTTGCTTATAATTATGTCAGTACTTAAATCTCAAGCAATTAAGAAATTCCTAGTAAGTGTAGGTCTCTCATGTACCTACACCGCGAACACAGGATGATCCTGGTCTGAAGTTTTCTTGCTATGTTTGTCTTGAAAAAATCCTTTTTTTCTTTTTAAAAAAAAATCCATTCCTTTGCTACAGGTAAAACTGTTTATTATGCACTTACTCAAACCTCATTTCAATGTTAATGGTTCTATTTTCACCTGTACTCTTCCTAGTTCATCTATATCAAGTTTATTTTCAATCATTTTCTCACTTATGCCTAATAACTAGGTCTCATTATCTAGCAAACTACACTAGTTTTTCTCAAAATAACATTTTATTTCTCTTCATATCTCCACATTTATGTGTTCTCCATTTTGTGAATCCTGACCTTTTATCTCTTTCTGTCAATAATCTTCTCCTCGAAGGATCAAACATTCAAGCCTTCCAATTTTCTATTTTATGCTATCGCACTTTCGCTGGCTTCATCTTCATTTCTATCTCCTCCTCAATCGATTCTCTCATCATTAATTTTTATCTTTTCTGTGTTCTCCCAGCTTAGCTTTCCAACCATAATCTGGCCAATCACGTTCTGACTCCTCCAAGTCAACTATCTACCTCACAAGTTCTCCCAAGCCAGAAACTCTGCATTCTCTCCAGCATCTATGCCCTCCAACTTCCCTTCTGCATGGGAAGGTATACTAAAGACAGTAGTTAGATCATCATTTCACAGGTTCTTCCTGTCTTCCTTCCACTCCTTCCTTCCTTCCTTCCTTCCCTCCTTCCTTCTATCCCTTCCTTCCTTCCTTCCTTCCTTCCTTCCTTCCTTCCTTCCTTCCTTCCTTCCTTCCTTCCTTCCTTTCCTTCTTTTTGGAAGCAATCTAAGTTAAGTGACATGCTCAGGGTCACACTAACTAGTAAGTACCTAAGGCTGAATTTGAACTCAGGTCCTCCTGATTGCAGGACCAGTGCTTTATCCACACAAGTTCTTTTCAAAGGGTCTTCTACAATATGGTCTCTCCTAGCTAAAACAAGCAAACAAAAACAGCTCAGTCCCTGCAAATTTCACCAGGGACATACATACATACATACATACATACATACATACATACATACATACACATAGTTATATAGATATGTGCTATAAATACACAGTACACATTATACAATACTCATGGATCATACATAGGATAGTCATATGTAGCTTATATAAATCATAAGCTGGAACTTATCATGCATTATAAAGTAGAGATATATTCAGTAGATTTTGTCTGAATGCCACCAGTCCCCAAAGGCAACCTACTTTATATTGAGCAACACTCCAGGCACATCTACTTTGACTTGCTTTTAACTTCTGAAAATTTGCTTCTCCCATCCTCTGTAGGTAAACAGATATCCTTTGGCCCAGTAGTCTATAGCTGGGCCCATGGGTGGCCTAGAAGAAGTGGAGCTGTGTTCAGTTGCTAAGGGATAACATTTTGAAGTAGATTCTATTATTGTGAACTCCATGCTCTAGTTCTAGTGCTTCTTGGCAATCTTCTTGTATGATTTCATGAAACATAGTTGAAGCTATTTGCTTCATCTTAATTTTCAGGGAGCCCATTGATTCTTAGATTCCCTGCCTGAGTTCTGTCTTTAAGATCAGTTGCCTTGGTTTATAGAGCTCTCATATATTTCCATATATATATAATTTTTATCACATATAATCATATATATTACATTTTATCATTATATATATATTTTATCTTATATAATTTTTATCTTTCGAGATTGCTCTAATGTTTCTTGTTCCTTATCTACATTTTTTTTAGTTTGGTCTCTCTTTTTTTCAGAATGCTTTTTCTTTTTTTCACTGCTTTATTAAAATTTTCAGCTTTTGTCCTCAGACACTGACTTCATTTTTACCTAATTTCATTCATCATTCCTAAAGGATAAAAGCAAAGTCTTACACCTGATTAAACAAATCAGCTGCATGAGGTCTACTTGGGAATAGTATGAATAGATAAGTTGCTTTAAAAAAAAAGATCTAAGGATTTTAGTGGACTATGAAATCAACATGAGTCAACAGTATGATTAGAGAAGCTCAAAAACTATTGAAATTTTGAGCTTCATAAAGCAAGATAGTTTCCAGAATGAGGGAGGTTAATAGTCCTGCTACATTTTCCCTTGGTCTGACCAAATTTGCAATAACATTCTATTCTTGGTACCACATTTTAGAAAAGATGTTAATAAAATACAATATGATCAGAAGAGGGAAACACACATGACGAAGGTACTGGAGACCAAGCCATTTGAAGATTGGTAGAAGGGATTGATAATTTTCAGCCTGGAGAAAAGACTTTGGGGGTACTGAAAACTGTCATCAGATAGGCTGTCTTTGTTAGGCAGGAAAAGGTGCTTAATTTGTTGTGCTATACTCTCCAGGGCAGAATTCAAAGCAATGGGCGGCAGTTGTAGTAGTAGACATTTCTGCTTGAGGAGAAGGAAAAATCTCGCTAATTATTAGAGCCACCCAAAGTGGAATAGGCTGCTTATTGGGGAGGGATGATGGGCTCATCACTTTTCATCCCTGACAATCTTCAAGTGGAAACTGAAGGACCATTTGTCAGAGATGTCCCATTAGATCTTGAGCTCCTCAGCAGGACTGTCTTTTGCCTTTTTTTTTGTATCCCTAGCACTTAGCACAGTACCTAGTACATAACTGGTATTTAATAAATACTCACTGATTGACAAGCATATGTTATTGAGGAGATTTCTGTTCAGATGGACTATATAACCTCTGAGCTCCCTTCAATTCCAATATGCTATGAGTTTGTGAAATTATGGGCTAGTCTTAACTTTTACTAAATTTCTGTTCTGCATTCCAGCAAATGGCATCCAACTATAGCCTCACAAATCTCCTTCTATTTCTCTATTTCCCCATTCTTTTTTTTTTTCATTTAGATGCACAACATATCTAAGACCCACCACCTCCCATAGAAAATGAGACCACCTATAAAGCATAGCAATAGAGATCCGGATTCAGCTGCCTCTGACACTATTTCTCCTGTCTGGAAAAGACTGGCTTCAAAGAGACAAATTTGGGGGCCTACCACCACAGGGGGCATAGCACTTTCCAAAGGAATAAACAATCACAAAACAGACATTTGTTTGTTCTGGGGGTAAAGACATTACTCCATTTTTATAGCTGTTTAGGCTAAGAGAGAACGAATTTCCCCAAAATTCCCCTCAGGGAGTAGCTTGCTCACCTGATGCTATTTGGGTAAAAAATGTTTCTTGGCCCATGCCACTCACTTGGAGGCTCCATAATCTTGTGATAGGTTTGAAGGTGAGTATTTCCACCGAAATATTGATTGTTGGAATAAGTATTGCAGTAGACATAGTCATCTTTAAAAACATCAGCAGATTCCAGGGCCTCTGACAGGTAAATGTTTTTTTCTGGATCATTTGTATCACATCAGTGGAATTGAGTTGGTTACAATAAAATTTTAAGAAATATCCTTAGAATCACACCCATAAATAAATCATGGCTTGCTAGGGATAAGAAAAAATCTGGCTTCTGCTAACTTTAGCCAGGTCACAACACAGCTAACTCTAAGAAAGTCCAGTCTTTTTATTGCATTCGCCTTATGTCCCAGATTGTATTTGCAGCCTTTTAGATTTCTGCACAAACCTTTCAGCCAGACCTAATTGGAAGTGCTATTCACATAGCCAGGAGCATTTCAGAAAAACAGAGCAGTGGATTAACACCATTTTTAAAAGTCAGGAAGTCTTTCTCCTCCCAGAAGAGAGTTTTTCAGGCATTAGGTTTGACTGCCAAAGATTATAAAGAGTTTCTCTCTCTCTTTTCTCCTCCCATCTCACCATTCCCCCTTCAACTCCCTCCAGCCTTCCCTCTCCTAACACACACATGCACACAAATTGTACATAGACATGAATGATTGTTTTCATGTTAACCAATATCATAAATGGAAGTAGCCTGATCTATTAGTTACTCTCTAGATTTTTCTAATGAGGTAAGAGGAGTTTGAAGATTCCAGATGGGTCATTGGTCTATAGAGAAATCTTTCAGAAATATGACTAAATGCTCAGCAAATAAATTGTTAGGACTGCATTTGCTATCCAAGTAAACTAATTATTTCCAGTTCTTTCTCCTATTTCTCTCTTCTTTGTCAGTGGTTTGATTTTTTAGTGAATTCAAATAATCTAAATGACTAAGTGTCTGCACATGTCCATTTTTAAAAGGCTCTTCTCCTCTGAACTTTTTTCAGAAAATAATTATTTTATCTATGCCTGATTGTATTGAGATTATTCTCCTACCTCTACTGGACCTTAGTAGTACAAGAGGGCATCCTCCTGGCCTCAACCTTCCCTTCCTTTCCCCATTCAGCAGCCCTGCCAAATCAGAATCATTACAATTTACTTCAAGAAAAACAGCAAAAGGAAAAGTTAGGAGGCACTGGGGCAGAGGAGAAAAAATCCCCAACTTGAGTAGAATTCATCCATAAAATGAGGGATTATGCTCCAGGGCATTGTGTTTCTCATTCATGATATTTGCATTGTGTGCAAGGGATTTGCAAAGTAGAAACCAGAATATTTTGATTAATCTCCCAAAGTCGAGGAGAAGGCAAGGGGAAGCAGAGACATACAAAACATTCAAAATGTGGCGGGGGGGGGGGGGGGGGGGGGGGGGGGGGGGGGGGGGGGGGGGGGGGGGGGGGGGGAGAAGAAGAATCCCAAATATTGATGTGCCATCAATATTCTTAGCAGCTCTAGACTTTGAATGAAAATTTTTATTTTCTCATCAGTGTTTCAGGATTTTCAGCACTCCTGTTAAGCAAGGAGGGGGAAATCATACCAACTGGGATAACACTTTATTTTAAGGTTGAAGGCATGAAATAAGCACCAAGAAGACAATTGTACACCTGTTTTCAAGAGTAAAAAGGCATCTCAAATCTGCTTTGCTTTTGAAAATTTGGCCAAGGAGTGTATTTCAAAGACCCAATAGCCCATAACATTATTCCCAGGGCTCTGTGCTCTATGCCTAATTGGGCTTCTACACATTTGCATAAGCATGATGCTTCATGGTTAATGCATAAGACCCAGCATGAAGCCCCTGTACCAATTCATCTATAGAGCCTCCCCCCACCTCCACTGTAAACAATCATTGTACCTAAATCCATCATATTTGTAGTTCTAGCTATGTTATCACATATCTGACTGCAGATATTTCATTATAAAGCCCTCTGCTGAATTACAAGGCTCTGTTGTCTGAGGAAGATGTTGATATTAGGATGCCACTGGCATTGTGTCTCTGAATTGTACTTCATGACAGAAATGGTTTTAACCTTAAAATGCCATGTCAAGGCCACTGTTTTATTCTCAAATAAGCCCAGACTGTCGGGGAAAAAAAGAAATAATTATTCAATTTACCACATCGTAGTTACTTTAGTGGGCACTTGTGGCCTAACAAAAGAGAATCACTATGACTTTATTTTCAGTACAATCAAAACCAGCAACAATGTGTTATAAAAGCAATGACCCAAGCCTTTGGAGATACAATACACACCAAAAAGAAAGGATAAATGGGGATTCCGTCTAGAATATTAGAAAAAGTTAAGTCAATCAGGTAAACCTTGTACTAATACAGTCTTTGTGCTTTTGTCCTAGCAGGTTCTGAGACCTGGCATGTAGTGCCACATGTTTCTTTCCTTCTGACTAGTTTATGACGTTGGCCAACTGACCTCCAGGTAGAAGAGGGGGATGGAAACTAAGATGGCCTTTAGCCAATAAAGGCACTTAGCCTCACAGAATGAGCACTGAATTTGGAGTAAGAGCTCCCTGGTCTGAATGCTAACACTGCTACTCATTACCTGTGTGATTTGGGAAAAGTCACTTCACATCTCCAGACCTATTTTCTCCTCTTTAAAATGAAGAAATTGGGCTAGTTGATCTGGAAGTTTCCTTCTAAGTCTAACATGCCAGAATTCTTCTCTAAGCATTTTTTCTACTTTGATAAATCACCCGTCTTTTAGGTGATAAACGTTTCTTTGTAGTCCCAATTTTTTTAATCAAATCCCTCAAAAAACAGGCTTTTCAAAGTGAAAAACATCAAGGAAAATTAAGAGTAAAACCTAAGTAATTTGCATATTTCCAATTCAGAGAAATCATAATTAAAAAGATAGATAGATGATAGATAGATAGATAGATAGATAGATAGATAGATAGATAGACAGATAGATAGATAGATGACAGATAGATCAATCAATGGATAGATAGATGATAGATAGATAGATAGATAGATAGATAGATAGATACCCACAAGCCAGTCAATAAATATTATAACCAAGTAGTAGTGACCAGATGAAAAATTGGATCTCATAGAGTCATCAAATAATTGAATGTTAGAGCTAGCTATAAGGGATCTTAGTCATCTTCTAGTCCAATAACCTCATTTTCTTGATAAGAAAATTATGCCCCTGAGATGTGAGAAAACTCACTTAAGATTGCACAGCTTAATAAATGCCAAAAGTGGGACTAGCTCTTGGGTCTTTTAGCCCTTACTATCCTTTGCAGTTGATTCAGAGTTAGGAAAAGAAGCAAGGAGAAGGACTGAGTCTGGGAAACAAGATTGGCAACTCTACCTCTGTACTTCCCATCAAGAAGAAATATTTCAATTCCCCTTCCCAAAGAACAAGACCAATCGCTTTCCAACACACGTTCCCAGCAACACAGCACTTGTTACCCAGAATAAACTATGGTTTTTTTTCCAAGTTATTAATTACAACTGTCATTTCTGAGCCCAGTGCCGGAGGCAGCCATCATGCTGAACACAGTACTGCTTCTGACACTAAGAATCTGGGAACCTGGGAAAGAGCCTGTAAACTAAACTCATACTTGCTTTTTTTTTAAATTTTTCGATTGGTTAAACAGTCAGAAGAGAAACTTGAATATATTACATATAAAACTTAAGCATTTGGAACAACTAGAAATTTCCTTTCTGAATTGCATAGAGAATTCCTTCTCTTTTATGTTTAAGAACTCCAAGTACCATCCAACCACAATCAGAATGTTAAAATGTCATTGTTATTGATGGGGATAAAGAAAATCCCTATTTACTCACTTCTTTACAGCTGAAAAGCAGCATAACTGAGGCAGATAGTACATTTCTGCTAATTAAATGGCAGTACTAATAGTACAATCCAGGCCTTCAGATTCACAGCACAGTGCATTTTCTCATTGTACTTCTGAGGCATGGAAATATTTAAGGCCAACAAACATCTTTTTATTGGATGGTAGAATATTTAAGCAAAGATAAGATGTCCTCTCACCACTTGTATGGCAGAAGAATCTTCATATGAGATAGCACGATTTCTCAACAGCAACCATTCAATTTTTTCAATGACAAGGTCTATATCTGAATATGCAATGACGTTACATTTGATCCTTTCATGTTGACCAACTGTTTTGTAAGAGAAATTTATTTTTTGAGATGGAATTAATGGGAAGCTATAACAACAACAACAATAATAATAATAACTTTTCTATAGTGATTTAGGATTTGTAAAATATTTTGTAAATATCAATTCATTTTAACCTTACAACAGCTCTGGGAAATAGGTACTATTATCATTCCCACTTTATAGTTGAGGAAACTGAACTAGGCAAAGGTTGAGTGACTTGCCCAGCTAGGAAGTATCCGAGGCTGGCTTTGAACTCAGGTCTTCCTGACTTCGAGCATAATACTGTAACCACTGAACCACCCAGCTGTTGGTAAGAAGTAGTTAGATATCTCTGTTAGCAATAGGACACCAAATGAGAAAGCGCTGACCTTTAGGAGTCCCTGTTTCTGCCAAATTTAGGCCATGCCTCTTGCAAGAAGTCTGAAGACCCCAAGTTACTAAATTTTAAGCTAGGCCTGGCCCTAATGGATTGAATCAAGCTATCTTGTACTGCTTGTACTTATTTTCTCACAAGAAGAATAATTCAGGACTCTACACAAAGTGAACTCTGATCTAGACTTCTAAAAAGCAAATCAGTGCAGGTAAAAGAAGAAAGAGGAAGAATTTGGGAAGAGAAGGACATCTGCTCATTGACAACCATAGATGTCTTGCAGGTAGGTGGCACAGTGAATAGAGTGTCAAGGCTGGAATCAGGAAGATCTAAGTTCAAATCTGCCCTCAGACACTTACTAGCTGTGTGACTCTGGGCAAGTCATTTAATCCTGTTTGTCTTATTTTCCTCACCTGTGAAATGAGCTGGAGAAGGAAATAGAAAATCATTTCAGTACCTTTGCCAAGAAAACCCCAAATGGGGTCATGGAGAGTCAGACACAACTGAACAACAAAACAATTTAGACTAGATATACATATGTGGTGATGCAGAAGGAAGTCAATTCAAATGCACGTAATGATCTGGGCAATACACATTCTTCATCCACTTGGACTTTCCTGTGTGACTGGTCTGTTCTGGGAGGCTTCACAATGTTCTGAGTTGTTCCCAGTTGTGAAGAAAGCAACCTCTTTGTACTCTCCTCATAGTAGGTTTCACAATTTTTGCCTTTTCAGTCAATTGACTATTCCAATTTTTTTAAAAGATAAATACTATGTGCCAGGAACTGTACTAAATTCTGAGGATGTAGAAAAATGGAAGGAAGGAAGGAAGGAAGGAAGGAAGGAAGGAAGGAAGGAAGGAAGGAAGGAAGGGAGGGAGGGAGGAAGGAAGGAAGGAAGGAAGGAAGGAAGGAAGGAAGGAAGGAAGGAAGGAAGG
>CM053624.1:190985497-191049041 GCA_028646595.1 Phalanger gymnotis | reverse complement strand
AAAGAAAGAAAGAAAGAAAGAAAGAAAGAAAGAAAGAAAGAAAGAAAGAAAGAAAGGAAGGAAGGAAGGAAGGAAGGAAGGAAGGAAGGAAGGAAGGAAGGAAGGAAGGAAGGAAGGAAGAAACAGTCCCTGAATGCATGGAGCTAATATAAGAGAGATGAGATATTTACTTAAGGTTAGAATTGAGCTGATTCATGAAAGATATAGGGAAAGTGGGAGGCAAAGCTGAGGAGGGAGAGCATATCAAGACTGAAGGACACCCAGTAATAAAGCACAAAGTCAAAAAACAGAGTGTCATTTGTGGGGAGTGGAAAATAGACCAGTAGAGCAGGACCATAGAATACCTTGGGGAAATAAAGTATAAGAAAACCAGAGAAGTTAGAAGGGACCAGTTTTTGAAGAACTTTGTATGTCACACATAATATTTTCTATATGATCATGGAGGGAATAGGGAGCCACTATAGTTTATTGAACAAGAGAATGACAGGGTCAGATCTGTTCCTTTAGAAAAATCACTTTGGAAGCCAAAAGAAAGATCACTTGGAGTTGGTAAATACTTAAAGAAGGAAGACCAACCAGAAGTTTATTGTACTAGACCCAGTATGAGGTGATAAGTGTTGCCTATGTAAATTGAGAGAAAGAGACACATACAAGAAATACTGAGTTGTGCTAAAAAGAAATAATGAGCAAGATGCTCTCAAAAAAAAAAAAACTGGAAAGACTTATATGAACTGATGAAAAGTGAAATGAGTAGAACCAGAGGAACATTATACGCAATAACTAAAAAACTGAAAGACAATCAACTGTGAATCAAGCTATTCTCAGTAAGACAATGATCTAAGACAGCTCTGAAGGACTTATGATGAAAAATGCTATGCATCCCTAGAGAAAGAACTGATGGAGTCTGAATATATATTGAAGCACATTTTTTTTACTTTATTTTTCTTCATTTTTATCTATGTTTTATTTCACAACATGACTAATATGGAAATATATTTTGCATGACTACATATGTATAACCTATATCAAAATGCTTACATTCTCCGTGAGGGGGGCAGAGAGAGAGGGAGATGATTTGAAACTCAATATTTTAAAAATAAATGTTAAAATTGTTTTTACATGTAATTGGGAAAAAATAAAATACTAACTACATAACAAAAAGAGTTATATAAAAAAGAAATGTTGTGAAGGTAGAAATAATAATACTTGACAACAAGTAGATATGTGGGGTGAGTGTCAATGAGAAACAGAGGATGACACCAAGCTTGTGAACCTACATGATTAAAAAGATATCTGGTCATGTCCTTAACAGTAATTTTGGGCTCATTTCAGTGTCCATTTGTACTATTTATACCAGATATATATGTGCTGATGGACAAGGTCAGTAGCATATCAATCGAAGCACATGGAATAGTCTGGGTAATAGATTTTCAACATTCACTTAGTCTTTCCTGTGTGGCTGTTCTCTTCCAGGAAGCTCCAATAAGTCTCTATTGAGACTTAATGCAAACGAAACAGTGTCATCCCCAAATAGGAAAATCTGGAAGATTTCACCATCCTCAGAGAATCTAGGTATATACATACAACATATTTACAGAGTGAGTGGAAGGTAATCTCAAAGAAGAAGGCACTAGTTTTCACTTTGGACTCTACAAAGGATCTTCTCCATCAGTGATATCAAACACCTTTAATGAATATACATGTCTCTGCTTTATGCTTTACCTAATGGTTAGGATCTGAGGGGTAGGGAATAAGGTTGTTTCTAATACGAATCTTTTAAGGACTTTGATGTATGGATAGGAGACACCTAGGCAACAGCCTTTAATAATAAGATTTGAGATTGTTCCATGCTTTCCATATATTCCTTTCTTTCACATACTTGCCCACCTCCCTTCGAAATCCTACGCCAGCATCTTATTTTGGTATGGAGGCAACTACAGGTTAGTTGTCAAAAACCATGCCAACAAAGTGCCAGCACTGGAAGGTCTTACTAACCAAGCTAGAACTGTTTCAAGTACTACCTGTCCTCTGAGCACCAATCTAGATGAGTACAAAAGCCACCAGAAAGTTGGCCAAGTGCTTAATGCTATTGGTTTCTGTGATCCATGAAATGAAAAAAGGAGCCCTTACATATATGAAAATATCCATTTCCTCTTATAGAGTAGCATAAAAGGAGGTAGAATATCCTAAGAATCATTCTCCTTAAATTATCTATTTTACCTGTTTCCTTTCTAATTTTAGTTGCATTGATTTCGTTAGTAGTACAAAATGTTTTAAATTTAATGTAATTGAATCTCCTAATTTTGTCTTCCGTGTTCCTCTTTATCTCTCCTTTTGTCCTGAACTCTTTCCTTATTCCTAGACCTAATAGGTAATTTCTTCCTTGTTCTAATTTGCTTAGGATTTAACCTTTTGCAGCATGTGTCCTTCCAAGTCATGTGTTCCTTTGGATCTGATCGTGGTATACAGTTTGAGATGTTAATCTTCCAGACTTATTTGTAGCTTTCCCAGTGGCTTTTGTGAAATAGCTGAATACTTCCCTCTGTAATTGGGGTCCTTGAGTTTAGCAAACCGGGTGATACTGCATTTGTTTGCTTCTGACTGTTGTATATCTAATCAGTTCCATTGGTCAGTTTCTCTGTTTTTTAACCAGTACTAAATCATCTTGATGACTACTGCTTTTCAATATAGGTTGTAGCCACAATAGCTCTTTAAGACTATTAATTAATTTCTGGAGAGGTCTTAGTCATCATTGGTAAAGACAGTTAAAATTACAGATATTTGAAGTGAAGCACAGCCATAAATGTTGACATATATTGTTTTATAGCTAAAGTAAGAGATAAGAGATGAACATCCTGAGTGATCCATAAGCAACTTTATTGACCTACCAAAATATCCAATGAATCAGATCACCAGCACATTGAGTCAGTTATATATAAAGTTTTTATACAATGACATGGACAGGACATTCAGAGTAGACCTGGAAAGAGTGTGATCTGTACTGATGGACAAAGTTTCCCACCGATAAAATTATGGGTCCATGAGAGGATCACAAAAAGTTAAGTCCCTAAATGTTCTTACCCTCAATCCAGCCATGCCTAACATTGGCTAACTAGTATGAGACTACATAAGCCATCTTTCCAAGTGACCCCAGGTGACAGGAGGAAATAATTCCCAATAATTCTCTAACTTCATTTTCCAAGTAGAGACATTTTCAAGAAATAAATCGCTGAATGAATTTTTATTACCTGCTTACTAAATAAAAGGCTATATACAGGGTGTTCCTAAAGTCTGGGCACATAGGGAAAAAATGCATATTTTCAAGAAACGAAATGAAAGAAATCTTCAGCAACATTTTATTTAATTGGAATATTAACAAATAACATCTTCAATATGACTTCCACCATTTGTGATGCAAAGATTTTGCAAGATTCACATGAACTTGATGCAATAAGGCCACATTGCTGTCAATTTTAGCATATTCACTCTTTATGCATTCAATCAAGTGTGTCACATCTGTGATTTTCATTGAGTACATCTTCTCCTTTAGCATACCCCAGAAAAAGAAGTCAAGGGGGCTAAAGTCTGTTAATATTCCAAATATTTCAAAATAGGCATTTTTGCCTATGGCTCCAGACTTTAGGGACACCCTGTATTAAGAGTTATGGAGGGTGGGGGAGATTCATCAAAAGATAATGCACAATTTCTTTTTTTAGTAACTTCATAATCTAGGTTTAGGGGACAAGACAATATATGCTAAAAACTAAACAAAAATATAAGAAGGAAAGAGAGGAATCAAAAATAAATCTGAGATTGTGATTGAGGGAAAGATTGTGCCATTGATAAAACTAAGGAAATGTCTCATACATTTGTCCTTAAATAGTTCTTGAAAGAGTAAACAATGAATGTTCAAAATTAGCAGAAAACTCATTTTTGGGGAGAAGGTGATGATTTTGGCTTCAGACATTTTCAATTTGAAGTGACAATGGAATATCCAAGTGGGAACAAATCAACATTTATTAAGTGCCTGTTATGGAAAGATTATAAAAGGTATGAGCTGTGGCTATAAGGACCAGGAAGCTCTGATATTTCATCAAAGTATAGGATTCCTGGGGAACTCCCACTGTAGCAAATGGCGAGCAGGCTATGACTTCTGGATGACTCCTAGGAAGTTGCCTGAAATATGTAGAGAGGTTAAGTGATTTGCTAAGGGTAACATGATTAGCATGTGGTAGGGGTAGGATTTTTTTTTATTATTTTTTTTTATAGACGTAGCATTTGAATCCTTGACATCCTGACTCCAAGCCCAGAACTCTATCCATGAAAATCCTTGGGGTATTCCTGCAGCACACTTAGGTTAAGTGACTTGCTCAGCCTGATACAGCTAGTATGTGTTACAGGCTTGATTTGAAAGTGGGCCTCCTAGATTTCAAACCTACTACTCCATCCACTACCCAAAACTGCATTCAGACCTATAGATACAGATTTCAAAGGACCAGTTTACTCCCTAGTCTCTTTGCCCTTGTCCTTTTCCTTCTAATCCCATAGACTTTTAACAAAATGGCTACTCTAAGTTTCATTTCAATTTATGTGACATTCTATATTTGCAACCTGCTTCCTTGCTGTTTTTCTTTCTTTTTTCCTAATAGCCTTGCGGTTTACATGGCCATCATTATTGAGTCAGCTTTACAAATGA
Organism: Phalanger gymnotis; assembly: GCA_028646595.1. NCBI lineage: Eukaryota > Metazoa > Chordata > Mammalia > Diprotodontia > Phalangeridae > Phalanger > Phalanger gymnotis. Next base: position 191,044,345 of record CM053624.1, on the reverse strand, counting down.
GGACCCTTAGGTTCGTGTGACATAATTATCGCAGACAGCAATGTGGATGATCCATTGAGTCTGTTGACTTCTTGTAAATGAATCCCATACTCATCAACATGCCTCACACTACCTTTAATCAGCTCTACACCTTTTTGGCAGGGCAAGCTAGAGGCAAAATTGTAAGTCAAGGACAAAAACAGTTATTTTGCCTAACTATATCCACTTTGTAACCCTCTTCTTTCCCCTCCAGGTGTCCCATGCTCCCACATAAATGTGTACTTCTTCCTTTTGATTGTCAAATAATCCTATTTCAAGTGGCAGATGGAATGATGCTTGAAATAGTTATTTCTCCTGGGATTGATTTAAATTTTAATATGGGACTCAAGGGGCAGCTAGGTGGTACATTGGAGAGAGTGCTGGGCCTGAAGCCAGAAAGACTCATCTTCCTGAGTTCAAATCTGACCTCAGACACCTACTAGCAGTGTGACCCTGGGCTAGACAGTTAACCTTGTTTGCTTCAGTTTCCTCAACTGTAAAATGAGCTGGAGAAGGAAACAGCAAACCACTCCAGTATTTTTGCCAATAAAATCTCAGATGAAGTCACAAAAAAGTGGACATGGCTAAACAATTGAACAACAAGGAACTCAGATTCAGAAAAGACTTAAGATTCAAAGGAATATATTTCTAATGGTAGGACTTCTGATCACCTGGGGCAGGCTGGGTAGGAAATGGTGGGGAGAGATTGGAGGGGGAAAAGGTGGGGGTTTATTAGTTGTTTTTCTTGGTTTTTCGTTTTTCAGGATGTAGTCTTCTCAAAGTCTCTCAAAACATACCATAGAGGTAGCATCCTGCTCGAAAAAGCCAGAGTTGCATTATAAGGTCTGATGTTAATAACATTTTATTCATTAAAGTCTCTGGTCAATTATCAGGGAATCCAAGAAACTAAAATGTGGCTGAAAGTTCATTCTACCTAGGGATCACATTTTCTTGACTTTAAGCAATTAAGTAATCAATGTTACTAATTTAGCACAGAAATACAGAGCTGTAACTAGTATAAGGTGGCTGGGGCTTTGCCTCAGGACATTGGAATTTAGAGGTAAAACAGCATTTAAACTCTTCGATAGAAAATAAAACAATGCTTGGCAAGAACTCAGTTGACAAGAAGAATTCATTAAAATAGGAAGCTTCTAGATTGTGTACATTGATCCCTGCCCCTTCACCAACTTCATAGTGGCTTCATAGTGTCTGATGTATTTGCCCATGAGGACCAGTGCTCCCAAGATCCCTATCTTCTCATCATCAGTTGGCGTCCTGGGATCCCTCCCCGACAGGGCTTTGTGACATGGAGAATCCCTCCCTCTACTAATGCATTTGTCTTAATAAATTGATTTGAAAGTTCATTTCATGAATATTTGCTTTCCAGGCAGCAAGATTATTAGTCCTGGTTATATCCTCAATCTATCTGAAAGGGCAAAAGTCACTTACCTCTTGTTATCTCTGTTTCCATTAAAGCTCAGTATTGATACTTGTATGCCTCTGCAAAAATACATTCATATAGCTATAGAGTGAAAACTAAAAAGTGGCCATGAAGTCTAACACACTCATTTTATAAATGAGGAAACTGAGGTCCATAGAAATTAAGTGATTTACCCAAAGTGAAAAAAATCATTGGATCAGAGGGTATAAATATAGTGCTAGAAGGGATCTTAGAGGTAATGTAGGCCAGTGCTTCTTAAACTGGGGGTTGTGACCCCACGTGAGGTCACAACCTGTAGTTTAAGAGCTGCTGAAGGGGTCATGAGTGGAAAAACTTTAAAAAGCCCTGAAATTTCTAGTCCAACTCCCTCATTTTACATACATGGAACCTGAGGTTTATAAGATAAATTGATTTACCTGAGATCCTACAGGTAATAAGTGGTGAGACTAGGACATAAACCTAGGCCCTCTGAGACCAGAGCCAGAGATTTTTTCCACAATAAAAGAGGAAGTTCTTGTGCCTTGTACAAGCAATCTGAAGCACTGCATCATTGTGGTAGCAATTTAGATTTGAAGATCTTTCCCAGCCATTAACAGACCATGTGACCTGCTTACATCACAGGAAGTCTAAGTCACATGTAGTGGGAGGAGCCACCTGACAGGAAAAGGAAGTTTTATGTCACAGGAAATGCTGAAAGAGAGAGAGAGAGAGACAGAGACAGAGAGACAGAGAGCAGTTATTGATGCTAATGGCTGCCATCGTGATAGTTAGAGCTGAACAGGCTGACTCAGCTGTACTGTGAGTTTGTCTTTGGGGAAGATCCCAACAGGGGTCAGAGAGGTTGGGGGATGGTGAGGTTCCGTGTTGTGATACTGCTTATTGAATGTTTTACTGCTCTGATATATTGGGCAGACAGCTTATGGGATATAGTTCTCTGGTGTCTGAATAAATGGTTCACTTCTTCTGCCTTCTATGTGGAGACTCTCACATACTTTGTGATACAGAACTACATAGGCATTTCGACAGTTATCATCTACATTCTTATTATTGCCTTACTGATACAATTATTTAATGATTCAACTATTCATTAATAGAGGCAAGACTTTCAACAATGCAGTTTAACTCCTTAATGGATGCTTTTGATAAATTTCTGTGGCCTGAAAAGCTCATCGTTCTGCAGCCAACCAAGCCTCTCCAAACTAACTAGGCTGGCTGATGCCCAAATGGTAGACAGGCAGTTAATCACCAGTTCTGAAAATTCTTGTGTTCAATAAAAGCCAGGATGGGGGAGTAGAGACAACATTCCCGTTGAATGCTCTCAACATTCTCCTACAAACAACTTTTTTAAAAATGCCAGATTGACAAAAACAAACACTTCCAAAAAGGGACAGGGTCAAGGGAGAAAATTCAATAAAGCGGGATAGGTTAGGAAGAAGCAAAATATAGTTAGTCTTTTACAACATGAGTGTTGTGGAAGGGTTATATATAATGATATGCAGGTGGCCCATGTTGAATTGCTTGACTTCTTAGGGAGGGTGTGTGGGAAGGGAAGAGGGGAGAGAATTTGGAACTCAAAATTTTAAAAAATAGATGTTCAAAAACAAAAACAAAAAAGTATTTGCATGCAACTAGAAAATAAGATACACAGGCAATGGGGCAAAGAAATTTATCTTGCCCTAAAAGAAAGGAAGGGAAAAAGGGGCAGGAGGGGAGTGGGATGACAGATGGGAGGGCAGACTGGGGAATAGGACAACCAGAATATATGCCATCTGGGAGTGGGGGGGGAGGGTAGAAATGGGGAGAAAATTTGTAATTCAAACTCCTGTGAAAATCAACGCTGAAAACTAAATATATTAAATAATAAAAAAAAAAGGAAAAAAAAATAAAAAGATTATAACCACAAAAAAAAAAAATATGCCAGATTGAACTCTAAAGCAGTATAACCAAAAAAGGAAATCAGGCTGAGGTGAGACATTTTTCCAGTCACATGCCTATAGAAGATGTATCAGCAATATCCATATCACATTAAAAGCACTGAAAACAGAGAAACTCTCCCTCCCCAGAAATAGCTGTGAAAACATCAGGTCAAAAAAGCCTCAAGTAGTGTATCAACAATCAGGCTAGCAGTTTCTGTGGGAGTGTAAGATCCACCAACGACCAGCACCCAGAAAGCTACCAACACGCTGCAAAAGCACAGATTCTTTTGATCTGCTTTAGTAAGGAAAGCAACGTTAAGAGGTTGACAAGCTTACTTTAATTCAGCATACAAATATCATTCACTTAGTTCAGAGGAAAAAACCACCACCCTGAACTTCAGAGCAAAATATAAAGTACAAACATAGACAGACAGACCTTGTCTGATCCCAGCATCTGGGTTACAAGCTGGAGGGCTCTTAGCTACAGCTGCCTGGAGTCTCTTCAAGCCACCAAAAGCGAGAGCCCTAAACAAATTATGAACATTGACAGACAGACCAAATACAGATTCATAGTTACCAACATCTAAGTTCAGCCCAGGAGCTCATAGCGTGGGCTGGCCCAGAGTCATGTGCACCACCACTGCTGTGGGTAAGAGCTCCGAAGAAGAGAAAGCCGACCCCTGGTTTTATATCCTTTTCAGGGTCAGGGATGAGTCACACATGAGACTCATCCACGTGACCTAGAATCATCACAAAGAGGCGACTCAAACCCATGTGGTCTAAGAGCCTCTGATGTCCCAAACCTATCTCCCAAACTCATGTGTAAACTAGACCCTCCCCTAGTTAGCCCCACCTGGGGCTCCACCTTAGTTACCAATCCATACCCGCATAGGTTTTACACCTAATAGGGGTTTGGGCCTAGGGCTTAGCACCTAGTAAGTTTCAATGAAATACACTGAATTATTCAAAGGAAACAAAAGCCAACTAAGTGCTAAGAGCCCATTTTGCTTACCAACACAAATAGGAACAGTGTCCACCCATTCCACCCTCCAGGTGATCAGAGCCCAACTTTAATACAAAGTTCAAAGGAGAGGAATAAGCTGGAAAATTAGTAAACAAGAAAAAAAGAAATAATTGAACATAAAAGACTACTGTGGTGACAGAGAAGCTTGAGACGCAAATTCAAAAGAAGACAATGTTTGCTTTTTTTTTTTTTAACTACAAGCAAATCCTCAAAGAAAAACACAAATTGGACAAAAGTAAAACAAGAATTCCTGGAAGAGCTAAAGAAAGAGTAAAAAATGCAATTTTATAAGCCAAATGAGTGGTAGAAGAAAAATTTGGAAAAGAAATGAGAGCAATGCAAAAAAAAATATGAAAAGAGAATTAATAGCTTGGTTAAAAAAAAGACAAAAAAAAATAGAAAATAACACCTTAAAAGATGGAATTAGCTGGGGCAGCTAGATGGCACAGTGAATTGAGAAAGGAGGACCTGAGTTCAAATCTGGCCTCGAACACTGAATAGCTGTGTGATGCTGGGAAAGTCACTTAACCCCAATTGCCTCGAAGAAGAAAAAAAAAAAAACAGAATTGGTCAATGGTACACAAAATATTACTGAAGAAAATAAGTCTTTAAAAAGAAAAATTAGCCAAAATAGTAAAAGAAGTAAAAACTTCACTGATGAAAATAACTCCTTAAAAAGCAGAACTGGCCAAATAGATAAAGGGGAACAAAATCTCACTGAAGAAAATAATGCCTTAAAAATTAGAATTGGGTAAGTGGAAGCTAGCAACGCTCATGAGACATCATAGAACGATAAAAGTCAAAAGAAGGGAAAAATGTGAAATAACTCATCAGAAAAACCAACTGACCTGGAAAATAGTTCAAGTAGAGTTAATTTAAGAATTATTTGACTACCTGAGAGCAATAATCAAATAAAGAGCTTACACATCATATTTCAAGAAATTATAAGGGAAAAGTGTCTCAATTTCTTAGAACCAGAGGGTAAAATAAAAATAGAAAGAATCTACCTGTGACAGTTAGGTGGTGAAGTGGATAGAGCACTGGTTCTGGAGTCAGGAGGACCTGAGTTCAAATCAGGCCTCAGACAGTTACTAGCTATGTGACCCTTGGCAAGTCACTTAATCCTGATTGACAGAAAGAAAGAGAGGGAGAGAGAGAGAAAAGAGGAGAGAATCCACCTATCAAGTTCTAAGATTCCAAAATGAGAACTCCTAGGAGTATCATGACCAAATTCCATAGCTCCCAGATCAAGGAGAAAATACAATAAACAGATAGAAAAAAACATTCAAATATTGTAGAGCCACAGTCAGGATCACACAAGATTTAGCAACTACTATGTTAAAGGAGCAGAGAATTTGGAATACAATAATCCAGAAGGCAAGAAAGTCAGGATTACAAGCAAGAGTAACCTACTAAGCAAAATGGCAAAATATCTCAAGGGGAAAAAATATTTAATGGAACAGAATATTTTCAAGCATTCTTGATGAAAATACGAGAGCTGAATAGAAAATTATATTCAAACACAAGACTCAAGCATAAAAAGAGAAATTTTAAGGGTCTTAATACAGTTAAATTGTTTACATTACTATATAGGAAGATAACACATATAACTCCTAGGAATTTTATCATAATTGGGGTAGTTAGAAGGAGTATGCATAGATAGTATACATGAGTACAAGTCAATTATGTTGGGATGATCTCCAAAAAATGGTGGGGTGAGAGAGAAGCACTAAGAGAAGGGGGAAGAGGAAGTTGGAAAATTATGTCACATAAAAGAGCCATGCAAAGAACTTTTACAGTGGAGAAGGAAAAGAGAAAAAAAGCTTGAACCTCATTCTCTTCTGAACTGATTCAAAGAGGGAAGAAGTGAGAGAGAGAGAGAGAGAGAGAGAGAGAGAGAGAGAGAGAGAGAAAGCTAGCTCAATTGGGTAATATAAATCTAATCCAAAAGGAAAGTAAGAAAGAAAGGATATGTTAGAAGGGTTAGAAGGGGAGGGAGTAATAAAAGGGAAAAGCTGATTAAGGGGGGCAAAACAAATTTTTGAGGAAGGACAGGAAAAAAAATTATGAGAAAATAAGGAAAAACAGAAGAAAATAAGATGGTGGAAATACACAGTGATCATAAATATGAATGTGAATGGGATAAACACCCATAAAAAGGAACCAGACAGCAGAATGGATTAAAGACTAGAATCTACCAATATATTATTTACAAGAAACACATTTGAAAGAGGCAGAGCCAATATGGCAAAGAAAAAGCAGGGAATCCCCAGAGCTTTTCCTAATTTACCCCCAAATAACTTTAATTAATGGCTCAAAACAAATTCTGGAGAGGCAAACCCACAAAAGGACAGAGTTAAACAATTTTCCAGCCCAAAACAACTTAGAGAGTTGGCAGGAAAGGTCTGTTGTATCAGGGTGATAGTGCAGCACAGGCTGTACCAGCAAACACTAGGCCTGAGCAAACCAGAAACAGGCCTTGGTAGTGACTGAATCAATAGTGGCAATGGCTGCTTCTGGAATTCTCAGCCCACAGAGGGTAAGGGGGTTGGACAACTGGTCAGAGAGATTACAGGGTTCCTTTTGCTGGCATTTGGGGCAGGGGTGGGGATCCTTACTTGGATCTGGGTCACAGTCCTAGATGGCACATCAGATCTTGCAGCCACAGTGGAACAGTAATACTGCTCACACTTCCATGGAAGAAAAGACTGCTTGTCAGTCAGAGATGAGACCACTGGCCAAGAAAGTACTAAATGCTCTACTTCTTAGATCTTACCACCTTGGAAAAACTGAAAACTTGCAGGTGCCTAGAATCATCTCTGAAAACAGCTACATAAAATTCTGAAGCTTGAGAAAGTGTACCCTCTGACCTAGAAGCAGGGCCCCACTTTACCATAGTGTTAAAAGTGGAAAAAAATAGGCTGGGAAAATGAGCAAACAACAGAAAGAAAAAAAAACTGACAAAAAAGTTACTATGGTGACAAGGAAGATCAAAACACACTCAGGAGAAGACAGTAAAGTCAAAATTGCTATATAGAAAGCCTCAAAGAAAAATATGAATTAGTTTCAGGTCATGGAATAATTCAAAAAGGATTTTAAAAATCAGGTAAGAGGTAGAGGGAAAATAGGGATGAAAAATGAGAGTGATACAAGGAAATCATGAAAAATGAGTCAAGAGCTTGGTAAAAGAGGCATAAAAATAATGAAGAAAATAATACCTTAAAAAAAAAAAAAACAGAATAAGCCAAATAGTAAAAGAGGTATTAAATCCAATGAGGAGAAGAATGCCTTGAAAAGCAGAATTAGCCAAATGGAAAAGGATATACAAAAATTCACTGAAGAAAAGTAGAACTGGCAAATGGGAAAGGATATACAAAAACTCACTGAGGAAAGTAATTTCTTAAAAATTAGAATTGGGCAAGAGGAAGCTAATGACTTTATAAGATGTCAAGAAAAAAATAAAACAAAATCCAAAGAATGAAAAAATAGAGGAAAAAGTGAACCATTTTATTAAAAAAAACAAAAAACGAAATGGAAAACAGATCCAGGAGAATTAATCTAAAAATTACTGGACTACCTGAAAGACAGAATTTTAAAGAAAAAGAGTTTAAACATCATCTTTCAATAAATTATCAAGGAAAATTGTCCTGATATTCTTGAACCAGAGGGTAAAATAGAAATGGAAAGAATGTACAAATCATCTCCTAAAAGTAACTCCAAAATGAAAACTCCTAGAATATTATAGTGAAATTTCAGAGCCCCCAGGTCAAGGAAAAATGTTGCAAGCAGCCAAAAAGAAACAATTCAAATATCATGGAGCCACAGTCAGAATAATACAAGACTTAGTCATTTCTAAATTAAAGGATCATAGAGATTGGAATATGATATTTCAGAGGGCAATATTGCTAGGATTATGGCCAAGAATCACTTACGCAGAAAAATTTAGTATAATTCTTCATGGAGGAAAATGGATATTCAATAAACTAGAAGACTTTCAAGCATTCCTGATAAAAAGACCAAAAATTTTGACTTTCAAATACAAAAATCAAGAGAAGCATTAAAAGATAAAGAGGAAAGAAAAATCACAAGAGACTTAACAAGGTTAAACTGTTTAAATTCCAATATGGGAAAATGATACTTGTAACTCCTAAAAAATTTTCTTATTGTAAGGTCAGTAATTCAAAAAGGTTTTGTACACACAAAACCAATGAAGCCAAAATTAGAGGGAAAGCAGGAAATGCAGAAAAATTCTACAGCAAGTTTCTCTGACAAAAGCCACATTTTTCAAATGTATAGGAAACTGAGATAAATTTGTAAAAATCAGTCATTCCTCAATTGATAAGTAGTAAAAGGCAGAAGAAATTCAAAATTCAGAAGAAATCAAAGCTATCAATAGTCATATGAAACCATGCTCTAAATCACTATTGATTAGAGGAATGCAATTAAATTAACTCTGAGGCACCTCCTTACATCTATTAGTTTGACTAACACAACAAAGGAAAATAACAGATGCTGGAGAGGATGTGGAAAAATAGGGACATTAATGCACTGCTAGGGGAGTTGTGAACTGGTCTGACCATTCTAGAAAACAATTTGGAACTTCTCCAAATAGCTATTAAACTGTGCATACCTGGCTTCACTCTACTTTTCCTAGCTGAAGTCTGTTTGGGTCCTGCTGCTACTTGCACCATGGCCTTGGTTTGCCCCATGCTTTGATGCTTAGGGAGTGATGGGGGCCGGGAGCCTTGCTGCTCTTAGCTTCCTATCTGTCAGGGAGCCTCGGACTTCTGATGATCTCTTCCCCCACTACGACTTTCCTTCATCCCACTTCCTCTCCTCAAAGACACCCAGCTGTCTATAGAGCCTCTGCATGAGAGCTGCCTGGGACTGTTCGCTATTTCATCGCTAGCTGCAAAATGTTCACTTTTGACATTTTTGTCCTATCTGCATAACTTTTGTAGATTTTCACCATGGGGATCAGAGTTCTGGATATCTATCTAGAGAAAAACCTGGATCACAGTCTTTTATTGCATCATTCAGAGAGCCAGATGTGCCTGCTATTGAGGACAGTACAGGTGGGATTCTAGGCAAGATGTCTTTCCCAGTTGGAATGCATTTTGATGATGTCTTGGAGGAACTCACACCAATAACTCCACTGTCATCTGACATGTGTCATAAGGTTCTGTAGAAAAAGCCGGTCATCCCAGTTAGAAGTACCAACAGCTTTCCAAGGATGAAGAAGGAGAAAATAGTTTCTCCCTAACATCCCCAGCTTCCAATGACCAAATGAACAAGGCCCCAGTGTCGAAAGCCAAGCTATCATCATGAATTCTCTAATTATAAAACAGCCAAAAGAAAACATCGAGGGCTTTGAGCAGCAGGCAGGCATGACAGACATGGGATACATTCCCCATAAAAGCCTCACCACAGAGGAAACCAAGTACCACCATGTAGCAGAGGCAGTCCATAAATTGAAGTTGCAAAATGGAGAAAAGACCAAAGAAGATAGACTAACTGTTTCAACACAGTCTTCTCCAAATAGTACACCCCCTTCTTCTCCCAAGCAAAAGCCCAGTAGCTGGTTACTCAAAAATCTAGATGTCATTAGCATGGGCTCTGGAAATAGAGATAGGGAAAAACCCTCATCTGAAAAATGGTGTCTTTTTTGGATCAAGAAGCCTTCAGACAGTGTCTAGACCTACAGAGGTACTCTCAGAAGCCATCGCCAATGGAGCTCATTTGGATTCAGGCTACTAGAATTGAGAAGACCCAAAGCCTTCAAGCAACCTAAGATGGACCTTCCAGTGATGGAAGGAAAGAAACAACCTCAATGAACCCATAAAATAAAACCAAAGGTCGTGAAGGTCTTGACTCCTACAAGGTTCTACATCTCCCTTCTTGTGTGAGCAAAGTTGCTTTCCCTGGTGAACCACTGTTATGTAGAGAGTATCTTAGACTTTTCTTTCTTCCCATCTACCTTGCACTTGACGTAGGAAAGATGTCATTCGTTTACAATTCTGCTGAGGACAATATTCCTAGGGCAGTAGTGATTCTTGCTTTAAATATTTGTAGCAAAGCTTGAATCTTTCTAATGCAGTAGGACCTATTCTGCAATGTCCCAAAGTTGATCTGAATAACTTCTCAAAGTACAGTCAACCACAGCCAATTACTGATCTATAGAACAAGATTGCAGGGGGCAGGGAAATAATTAAAATCTAGTAGACATTGTTCTTAAAAAAAAAAAAAAAACTGTGCATGCCCTTTGACCTAGCAATGCTACTACTAGGTCCATATCCCAAAGAAATCAAAGAAAAAGGAAAAGGACCTATATGTAAAAAAATATTTATAACACCTATTTTGTGGTAGTAAAGAATTGGAAATTGAGGAGATGTTCATCGACTGGGGAATGACTGAACAAATTGTGGTATACCATTGCGATGGAACACTATTGTGCTAGAAGAAATGAACAAGATGGTTTCAGAAAGACCTGGGAAGACTTATATGCATCAGTGCGAAGTGAAGTAAGCAAAACGAAGATGTCATTGTGCACAGTAATACCGACATTATAATGATAATTAACTATAAAAGACCTAGCTACTCCGATCAAGACAATGATCCAAGATCATTCCAAAGGAGTTAAGATGAAACATGTTATCCATGTACAGAGAGAACTAATGAGCTCTAAGTGCAGACTGAAACATTTTTTTTAACTTTATTTCCCTTTTTTCCAACATGGCTAATATAGAAATAAGTTTCGTATGGCTTCACAAATATAATGAGTATTATGTTGCTTGTATTCGCAATGGGAGTTGGAGGGGCTAGAGGAAGAGAGAATTCAGTGCTCAATATTTTTTTAAATGAATGTTTAAAAAATCTGAACACCAAAAGAAAGAATATTTTCATAAAATTTTTTAAAAATTCTATATGAAACTGTAACTCTCAATTTCATACTGTGTTTTAAAAGCTTGTAATAAATTTAACACACTGCTTTCAAAACCAAAAGAAAAAAAAACTTGTTTTCCTCTGAAAACCAAGGATCACCTCTATAGCCTGATGAGGCACTGGAGTAGGATTTCAGTGGAGGTTATATGCAGTACTCTTAGAAAAAATGTATCGCTGTGACTATTAGTAGCACAAAGGCATCTAGAAGGCTGAGAATAAACTCTGTGCTTGCCACGGCATCAGTGGAATATAAAACTATCCACTCTATCTATTGTATAAATTATGGGATGAACTTTTGTAATTTATATGCTTAAGGCACAAGTGAGATACTGCTTGGTTCCCATTTCAATGTGACCTTTCCTAGTTTCTCATGCCTTCAGGGAAAGGGATAAGAAGTAGAAGGTGGTTTGTATTAGTCCCTACTGAATATCAAAGAGCCCTCAAGGAATGTGTTGGAGCAGGATAGGGTGTGTCTTATGAACAATAGGAAACAGATACTCTCATTTGCCAAGTCCAAAATAAGTAGTGGCAGTGGCAGGAGCCAAGGAACTGTCAGCTGTTATAAGAAGAAAGGGAAAGGTTCTAAGTTACCCCAAGGTGGGAAGAATGAGAAAGACTCTGTGCTAGTAGGAGGCACATGCTTTGATTCATTCATTCAAGAAATACTTATTGAGCATCTGCAATGTACAAGATATGATTTTAATTCTATTAATAGCATAATCTTCCACTCAATCACAAAGGCTCAAAATTCAGAATGGTTTTTTTTTTAATTATCCTTCCTTTCTCGTATTTTGAAACAGGCAAAGTTTACCTTTCCCACTTTTCTTTCAGAGCTCTGACTGTCTTTTGCCTCTATCTCTTCCCCAATGAAGGCATTTAAGAGTGTTGTGTTTCATCCCCAGAGCCCTTGACATGGCTCTGTCTCCCATCCAAAATCTCTTTCCTCCAGGAAGTGTCTGGATTGCTCTCTATCTCCAAACTTTTCTACTATCAAAATATACCACTATATATCCAGGTTAGAGAGGACCTGCTGCAGCTGTCACATGAAGTATCTGTTAAGTCATTCAATAAGCATTTTTAAGTGCCTACTGTGAGATACTAATTGTACCAAGTTCTATGGACACATGCAAATATATATTCTTCTCAGCTATTCCTAAAACCCCAGTCAGAAGATCAGAGATTTAGATTGGAAGAGACTTGAAAGATCATCCTTTCTGAACTCTTCATCTTATAGATGAGGAAGTGAGGCCTAGAGAGGTTAAGTGAAATAACCCCAAGTCACACAGGTAGCAAGTAGCAATAATAATAGTAACACTAATAATAGAAGCTAACATTTATTTAGTGCTCTCACATATGTTTGTGCATGAGTGTGTGTGTGTGTGTGTGTGTGTGTGTGTGTGTGCGTGCTATCTCATTTGGCCATCCCGACAACCCTGTAAGGAAGGTGCTAGTAATAGCCACATTTTTCTCATGATCAAGCGAAGGACACTGAGTTTCTCTCAGTTTCATAAATAACTTGCCCAAGGTCACACAGCTAGTAAATAATTAAAACAAGATTTGAACCCCTAGCTTCTCTGTTCTATTCAATTACCAATAATGGTTCCATATACGTTAGCTTGCCTAAGAAGGGCAAGGGTAGCTGCATTTTAACAGCCTGGTATAATGGAAGTAGTACTGGAAGTCACAGAAATCTGAGTTTAAATCTGGTCTCAGACACTTTTGAGCTGTGTGACCCTAGACAAATCACTTAATCTTTGCTTGCTTCGGTTTGCTCATTTGTAAAATGGGTATAATAATAACCTACACCCCAGGATTGACGTAAGGATCAAATGAGATAATAATTGTAAGGTTCGTAGAATAATTCCTGGTACATAGTGTTATATAAATGTTAGATATCTTCATCTTCATCATCATCATCTTTATCATCATCATCATCATCATCATCATCATCAGTACCACATACTGTTGGAATCAGCCTGAGTACGAGTTCTGTCTCCAATACTTAACCTTTCTATGGGATCCCAGAAAAGTTACTAAATCATGCTGTGCCTCAGTTTCTTCACTGGTAAGTTGTGAATGATACATTTGTATTTCCTACCTCACAGGTTTATTTGGAACAAAAGCAATTCTCCATCCACTACACTTCTGTGCTTCTCACCAGTAATAATATAATTACAATTTTCACAGTTCCCCGAGATGGTCAGGAAGGATAGGAATTTAGTTGTGCCCAAAACAATGCCTAGAAGACTGGAATCATGGGGATATGCCCATATCCGGCCTGGTTTGTGGGGGTTGTCAAACCCTGTTTCTCACCCTCAGTTTTTATGGACCTAGGAATGCAAAGAAAAATGAAATATAGTTATGCAACAGGCTATAGCTTTAATTTTCTAGATTGTCCCATTTGTTTGGCATGAAATTCTCTATGGAAAGTCAATTTTAGAAAGTTCCAAACTTAATTAGATCTTGCAGTTTTGTGATCTTCATTATAATTATCAGATATTGAAGAGCTAATAAAGGATCAACCTCTGGGTTGCAGAATAACCCAGTCTATTCATACCTAAGTGACGTACTGTATAAGAACAGGGGCTGATTAACTCTGGTGAATCCACCAACAAACCGTTGTCTGCAAATTGCCATACATTGTAGAGTCCTGATCAGAGTAGATGAATACATGATGTGGAAAATAATCCAATAAACTTTATCAGTAATACATGGGCACTTTGGATGATATATATGCTAATATAGCTACTCTAATCATGGGCACTCATGCCAAATCACAAACCTATGTCACCCCTCATTCCATAATATGATTGTTCTCTTTTGTTCTTATAGAACAATAAACGAGGTTCTTCCTCATTAGAGCCCCCTACTTTTTTTCAATGGCTTCTAGTTACAGCCAGGTACTACCTATCGACCTTTCATTATTCCCAAGGATACTGGGATATGTAGGAATTACTTCAGGGAAGACAATTTTCCAAATGCAGATAGTGCTGAAGATAAAGTTAGAAGTTCAAGACCTCTGACATTCTAAAGGAGGCTTTTGAAGATTGCTGCCAAAACTCTTCAAGATGCATTTCTCTAACCTTTCCAGGCTAATAGGATCATGGAGGCAAATTCTAGCAGAGTAGGGCTGACACTTATAGAAACCGCATTAACTCTTTCAGGTCCTTAGGGTGATGCAACTGTTCCCAAAGGAATAATTAACAAGGCTCTTGAAGACTGATTGATATACAAAGTGTTAATGCAGAATTTAAGCTGGAAGAATTTCCAATTTCATTTCAATGATCCCAAGCCGGATTTTGCAGCCAGTATTGTATGAGATTCATGAATAAGTTCAAAAAAGGAAGTACAGATTCAGTAACCTATTAAGCCAAATAACATTGACCCCGGGTCAGCACCTCACTTCGCTCCAACTCCGCATTTTAGTTAAAATGCTTATCAGAGAAGGAAGCTTCCATTCACTTCAAAGCATTTCCTTTGCTCAGCTCTGGGGGTACTGCACAATAGTTACTGTGCTTGATTCAGCCAAATTGATCGACTTGCTACCCACTGAATCTGCCTTGAGCTTTCCTGCCTCTGGATTTCATTCATTTCACACTCTTACCTTTCTTTCCTTCAAGGCCTGACACACATTCCACCTTTTCTGTGGATCCTCTCTGTCCATCTGAGCCCAAATTCTCTTCACTCCTTAGAATTCTGAATATATTTTTTCCTGTGCTGTTCACTGACTACTTATTTAGTGTCATATTTTAAGTTATCTTTTTACATGTAAATTGATGATGCTGTAAATTAATTGAGGCCACAAAGTATGTCCTATACTTCCACGAAATCTTAACCCAAAGCCTTTCAACTAGTAAGTATTCAATCCATCTTTGATTGTTCTGGCTCCTACAAATTGCTTATCATTATTATGTGATTCAATAAAGGAAGAGAGAATGCCAGTTTTGAGATAAAAGGAAAGGGATAAAATATTGACCACAGCTCAGCACAAACATTGCTCCCTTTTGCTGTACAGTCATTTCAGCTGTGTCTGACTCTTCATGACCCCATTTGATGTTTTCTTGGCAAAGATACTGGAGTGGTTTTGCCCTTTCCTTCTCCAGCTCATTTTAGGATGAGGAGACTGAGTAAACGGTTAAGTGACTTGCCCAAGGTCACACAGCTACTAAGTGTCTGAAGCCAGATTTATACTCACAAAGATGAGTCTTCCTGACTTCAGGCCCTGCACTTTATCCACTGTGCAATCAATCTAGTTGCCTTATATTGTCCTCAACATGAAATATTTTCTGCAGTTGTTAGTGTTTGCCTCAAAAAAATTTATTTTGTATTCATCTTGTGTAAACTTTGTAAATATTTATATATGTTCATATTGTTTCCATAAATGAAGTGTAAGCTTCTTAAAGACAGAGACTATTTGATCTCTATCTTTGGAAACAGAGGGCATATGCATCAATTGGGGAATGATTGAACATATCACGGCTATGATTGTGATGGGGTATTACTGTGCTACAAGAAACGGGGAGCAGTGGGGAAGGAGGAAAGGAGAGAATCTGTAACTCAAAACTAAAAAAAAAACAACTGTTAAAAATTGTTTTTATATGTAATTGGAAAAAAAATGTAAAAATTTTAAAAATAAATTAAAAAATAAAAGAATTGTATGGCATTTTCAAATGACTTGCTGAAATTCAGATAAACTATGTTCAGAACACTCCTCTGATCTGCCAGTCTAAAAACTCCATTAAAAAAAGGACATAAGGTTAGTTGAGTTCATTATAATGCTCACTTCCCTTTCTAAATACTTGCCTAAAATACAAGTGAGGAAGATAATCCCTGTCGTCAAGTTTCATGCATTTTAGTAAAAGAAGAAAATATATGTAAAGACAATCTAGAAAAAAAAAGAGGAAGGAGGCAGAACTATGTACCCCCTTTCCTGCACATATTATCCCTCCTCTAAAATCATCATGTTGGAGGTTGGTGAATTCCAGAGTTCCTCAAATTTCTGAGTTATTTTTGTTTTTGTCTTGAAAGGACTTCTCTAGGGAAGTCTCATGGATAGACAAAGAAGAAGAGTTCCATGAGTCCAATATGTCTGGCATCTATGTTGAACCTCCTTATTTTCCAGATTTTACAGGTTGGGAAGTAGAGGCACCAGAGAGGAGATTAAACTAAACATGAAACGCTGACTAGGTATAAACAAGAACAGACAGAATACAAAGACCAAGGAAGATGTCGAAGTCCAGGCCACAGTACATTTCTTCTGCCCCTCTTTCCCTAGAACAGGCAAGCCAGGCTTCATTTGGCTGACCACTCATTTCTTATTTTTCTCTCAACCTAATGTGAGGAGTGTGGAGGGGGGGAAATGTCATTTGTTTTCTCTTTGTAGCAGTCAGAGCAGCTGACACTTGGTGACTTTTTTATAAATTGATTATTCTCTTTTCTGTGCTATTTGAAGCTGTTATGACAAAACTAGATCTATCCTAAATCCATCTAGCTATGAATGAACAGAATGAGAACAAAAGGAAGAACCAAAACCCAGCGTGAAGACATTTGTGCAAGCATAGGTTGGATGGGAAAGGATCCAATGACAAAGAGAGAGAATATTTTTTTCAACGATAATTTTCATGAGGACTTACATATATGTGTACACATATTCACATATGTGTGTACATTTACACATACATACATACATACATACGTGTGTGTTCCAACAAACATCTCTGGACCTTTTTCTTTTGGAACCAGAGAGAGACTGATAAGGAAAAGAAGTAAAGGCCAGAGAGTGTATGATGAGTTGGTATATCAGTAAGGCAAGATTCATGATATCAATGGTGACAATGAATATGCCTGTATAGGTCAGAATCGCAAAGTATAAGAGACTCTCTGTATAGAGGGCAGAAGAAGTAAAACATTTATTCAGACACCAGAGGATCAAATCCCCAAACCAATAACCCCAATTCAACATAGCAGTAATTGTATCCCAAAACCAGTAAGTCCACCTCAGTGTAACAGTATGGAGATTAAAACACAATATCATAGCAAGGAGCCAAGCCATCCTGTAACCTTCCCCTCTGCTAGGGCCTTCCTGTAAACACTCCCTCAGGATTCCTAACTGTCTGCTTACCTGCGTCCTTTCACAGTTCTGAAAGCCCTTGCAGTTCTCAGAGCCCTTCCAGTTCTCTCTCTGTCTCTCTGTCTCTCCATCTCTTCCAGTTCTCCATCTATCTCACAGTTCTCTCTTTCCTTGAAGTTCTGTCTTCTTGGAAGCTCTCTCTACTCTCTGAGCTTAATGGCTACCCACAGGGTACATACATAAACTTATACATAGGGCCCTGGGGCTTAGCACCTACTTATCAAAGGGTGCAGGCCTGGAGTTTAGTACCTAGTAGCAAAAGGGTGTGGGCCCACCTACAAACAAGCCTTGTCTAGTCAAACTTCCCTTAACTAGCTCCACCTGAGGCCTATTAAATGGGTGCAGAAGATCTTTAATCAAGATTAGCACTGTAGTTGGTATGGTTTTTGCCTGGGGGTACCTTTGGCACTGTAACAGTTGAGTCTGCTAAAGCTGCCGTTAAGCTTGTTGGTCATTGAATCTTCAGTGCACATATCCTACAGGATCAGTGTTTCTCATGGCCTCCCGGCCAACTCAAGACACTAACTCTATCCCCGTTACCGCCCCGCCCCCCCAGGACCTTTTGCACACACTCTAATTCTGTCAGAAATTGAAATTCAGCTCCATGGTCTATGATCTCTTTCTTTCAGAAAAGTGTAACATGGGCTCTTCTCTATAAATTTTCAAAGATCATTAACATTGGCTCAGCAATCACATCCACCGGTTATTTTTAGCATCCTGTATACTATAGCTGGTCCTAGGCTTGAAGACTTAAATTGTCACACTGTCATAATTTTCTAATTTATTTTCCCAAAGATCTACATACCATGCTGCCTCCACTCCTGCCATCATCATCCTCATTTCTCTTCCCTCTCCTCCATAGGAATCCTGTACTCTCCCCCTGGGTTTGGGGGCTACAGTAGGGCAGTTTTTTACCATACCTTGCCCAGAACCAGTTCTCTACAAAATTCTTTACATATAGGAGGTCACCTCAGTACTTCCTAGCACATCATTATTCCTCTTTCCCCAGTCTTTTCCAGATACCTTTCATATATTGTTTTCCTGAACTGGAATGTAAGCCCCTTGAGGACAGGGATTATCTTGCTACTTGATTGTATTTGTATTCCCAGCCTTAGCATAGTGTTTGGCATGTAGTAAGCACTTATTAAATATTCGATTTCTCCACCAATAGCCTAATAATTTTTATTTATCTTTTGTGTTCTGAGGATCATTCTCCTTGCTAGAGAAAAGACATGCAAATGAAGAATTAAGCAAATTTTTTTTCCTCTATGTTACCTATTATTGTTATTCTTTGGACCTATAATAATTACTGATATTATTTCACAGGGTTGTTGCAAGGATTTATTGAGATAATAATTGTAAGGCACTTAGCACAGTGCTTAGCACATAATAAAACCCGATCTGTTGGCTAATATCATTATTATTATTATCAGTTTATTTGTTTATTTCTTCATGCATTTGTTCATTTTTTTTCTACCTAGAACTAAAAACAGGAATATTTGCTTCACTTTCAGCATCCACTTCTCCCTGAACTCATATCAGCATTCTACTCAGGTAAGTGTCCAAGGAGATTTATCCTCTCTGGATAGTTTCAAGTAACCAAATGGTAAATGTCACCCTCAGGCTTTAAACTAAAAACTGCTGAATTAAATAAAGAATCTTTTCTCTAATCAGAGACTATATGCCCAGTAAGCAATTGTTTTCTTTGTTGCATTCGTATAAATATATGCAAGATTACTCAGATCCATATCAAAATATTATATCTAGGCTACAATGACTGGATTTACTGCTAATCGTCTTATGAAACTAATAACACATATGAATGTATCTTATATAAGTAATTGAAATATATATCATACACATCGTATATATTCATTGTATATATATATTTGTATGTGTGTATATGCACACATAAGATGTGTATAATGTATATATTATGTACATTCAAAAGAAAGAGAAGATGATTTTCAACTGAGTCATTGCTATTCATATGACATTATAGTAATGAAAGGGAAAGTTTTAGATGAAGAGGAAATTTTAATTTGTTTTGACAACACAAAACTATTTCTTCTCAACTAACTTTTAGATATCAATTGCCTAACACAAATGCAGCCTTCTCAATGAAACCTCCCCTGAACTACCTTCATTAGTAAAAATCTTTCCTGTTGGACCTTATGTAGATTTTGTTTTGCAACTTTCTGATGAAGTTATCATATATTATCTTGTATTATGGTTTTGTGTATAAATGTGTCCCAATGCTTCCCTAGTAGAATGCAAGTGCAATGAATGTGGGGACCACAATTTGTTTCAACTTTGTGTCTCTTCTGGGTACTAGTTCCCTTCTGAATACAATAGACACTTAGGAAGAGTAAATTCGATTGAGTTTAATTCTGGCACTCCAGTTCTGTTAATTGTTTCCTATTAATCCTGCTCTGTATATATTTGTTTGCATTAGATTGTAAGCTCTTTAAGGGCAAGAATTCACCTTACCACCTCATTTTACATTTATTTTTTGTATCTCCAATACTTAGCACAATGCCTGTCACACAGTAGGCACTTTAAAAAGTTTATTGATTGATTGAATCCTTAGTAAAGCACTCTAGATCATTATTTTGTTGGTGTTTTTTCAACTCTTGTTTTTTTTTTTAATTCATTTGACTGAGAAATTGCCATTCTGACCTCAGTATTAGGCCTCATCCACTCAACTAAGATCTTGAAAAGTCAGGATATATTCATAATAAACAAAACCCCAAGGATAAAGTCTAATTTTTGTTTCTGATCCATCCTCACTTCAGCCAGTAAAGGTAATTTTAGGATCATAGATTTTGAGCTAGAAGGGCAGCATTTAATTTTACAGATGAGAAAACTGAGGTTTAGAGTGATTAAGTGAGTTGTCCAAATCACAGAGCTAGTAAGTAGCAGAAAAAAGACTTGGTCTTCAGTTTTTTGTTTTTGTATCACCAACACTTAGTATGATGCCTGGGACACTTTAGGAACTTAATAAATGCTTTTTGACTGATTGATTGTATATATTAAGATGAGCCACACAATTATTACCGTGTCTATATGTGTATGTATCTGCCTTAGAAGAACTAATACAATTTTAAAATTCAAATTATTTTTATTTAAATATTTATTTTATTTATTTTTTATATTTTAATATATAAATTTATATATTTATATATATATTTTGGGTCCAAATATATTATAGGTCCAAATATAAATTTATATATATTTATAAATTTGTATATTTAATATATAACTTTATATTTTAATATATAAATAATATATTATATTATTTATTTAAATATTTCCCAATTACATGACAAAAATTAACAATCTTTTTTTTTTTTAATTTGAGTCCCAATTTCTCTTCCTCCTGTCTTTCCCTTTTCCTTGAGAAGGCAAGTAATTCGATACTAATTATATGCATGAAACATACATACATATAAAACAGATTTCCATATTGTTCACACTGCAAAAGAAAACACAAACAAAGCGAAAGAATAAAAATAAAGTTTAAAAGTATGTTTCAATCTTCATTCAGAGTTCATTCAATCATGGCTCCTTTGAAATTGTCTTGGGTCATTGTCTTGATCGGATTAGCTAAGGCATTGACAGTTGGTCATGATTACAATACAGTTATTATTGTGTACAATGTTCCCATGGTTCTACTCATTTCACTTTGCATGAGTTCATATTATTCTTCCCAGGTTTTTCTGTAATGATCCTGCTCATCATTTCTTACAGCAGCCATAATTGTTGTTCAGTTGTGTCTGACACTTTGTGACCCTATTTAGGATTTTCCTGGCGAAGATTCTGAAGTGGTTTGCTATTTTCTTTTCCACCTCATTTTACAGATGAGGAAACTGAGGCAGAGTTAAGTGACTTGCTCAGGGTCACAGAGCTAGTAAGTATCTGAAGCCAGATTTGAACTTACAAAGATGAGTATTCCTGGCTCCAGGCCCAGCATTTTACCTACTTCACTACCTTGCTGCCCCATAGTACAACATTCCAAATAGTCATACACCCCAACTTTTTAGCAATTCCCCAAATGATGGCCATTTGCTCATTTTTCAATTCTTTGCCACCACAAAAAGAGTTACTATAAATATTTTTGTACAAATAAGTTCTTTTCCTTTGTCTTTGATCTCTTTATGATGCAAACCTAGTAATGGTATTTCTGGGTCAAAGGGTAAGCCTAGTTTTATGGTACTTCCCAATTGTTTCCCAGAATAGTTAGACTAGTTCGCAACTCTACCTACTCCCAATTTTTCCTCATCCCCTTCAGAATTTGTTGTTTTCCTTTTCTGTCATGTTAGTCAATCTGATAGATGTGAGGTGGTATCTCAGAGTTGTTACCATTTGTATTTCTCCAACAATAGTGATTTAGGGCATTTTTATGTGACTATTGATAACTTTGATTTCTTCTTCTGAAAACTGCGTGCTTATATTCTCTGGCCATTTATCAATCAGGAATGGCTCTTATATTTATGAATTTGGCTTAGTCCTCCATACATTTGAGAAATGAGGCCTTCAAAAGAGAAACTTGCTATAAATTTTTCCCCATTTTCTTTTCTCCTACTATTGGCTCTATTAGTTTTATTTGTGCCAAACCTCTTTAATTTCATGTAATCAAAATTATACATTTTAATCTTGTGATGCTCTCTGTCTCTTGCTTGGTCATAAACTCTTCCCTTATCCATAGATCTGACAGGTAAATTTTTCCATGATGCCCTAATTTATTTATGATATCACCCTTTATGCCTAAATCATTTATCCATTTTGACCTTACCTTGGTATATGGTGTGATATGTTGGTCTATGCCTAGGTTCTGCCAAATTATTTCCAGTTTTCTCAACAACTTTCATCAAATGATGAGTTCTTATCCCAAAAGCTTGAATCTTTAGTTTGACTAAATGCTAAATCGCTGTGGTCATTTACTACTATATTTTGTTCATAATCTATTGCACTGGTGCACCAATCTCTTTCTTAGCCAGTACCAGATTCTTTTCATTATTACCATTTTGTAATTTAGTTTGAAACCTAGTATTGCTGGGTTACCTTCCTTCACTTTTTTTCATTGATTCCCTTGATATCCTTGATCTCCTGTTCCTCCAGATAAATTCTGTTATTATTGTTCCAGTTCTATAAAGTAATTCTTTGATACTTTGATTGATATGGCACTGAATAAGTAAACGAAGTTAGGTAGAATTTTCATTTTCATTATATTGGCTCAGACTACCCACAAGCAATTAATATATCCCCAACTATTTAGATGTATCTTTATTTCTGTGAAAAGTGTTTGGCAATTGTGTTCATGTAATCCTTGGGTTTGTCTTGGCAGATAGACTGGAATTTCCTTTTCTATCTCTTCCTGCTGGGCTTTGTTGACAGTATATAGAAATGATGATGGTTCGTGTGGGTTTATTTTATATCCTACAACTTTGCTGAAGTTGTTAATTGTTTTCATTAGTTTTTTAGTTGATTCTCTAGGGTTATCTAAGTATACTATCATATCATCTGCAAAGAATGATAATTTTGTTTCCTCATTATCTATTTTGGCTCCTTCCTTTATTTTTCTTGTCTTATTACTATAGCTAGTATCTCACACAAATCTCATACAAAATTGGAGATTTTTGTTTCACTCCTGATCTTATTGGAAAGGCTTCAAGTTTATCCCATTATAGGTAATGCTTGCTCTTGGTTTTAGATAAACACTTATTGTTTTAAGAAAGGTTCCATTAATTCCTATTCTTTCTAGTGTTTTTTTTTAATAGAAAATGGTTGTATTTCATCAAATGCCTTTTCTGCATCTATTGATGTAATCATTTTTTTGTTTTTGTTATGGATGTGGTCTATTATGTTGATAGTTTTCTTAATATTGAACCAGCCCTGAAATCCTAGTGTAAAACCAACCCAGTTATAGTGTATAATTTTGAGATATATTGCTGTAATCTCCTTGCTAATATTTTATTTAAAATTTTTGCATCAATAGCCACTAAGGAAATTAGTCTATGTTTTCTGTCTCTGTTTCTGCTTTCCCTGGTTTAGGTATCTAAACCATATTTCTGTCATGAAAGAAATTTGGTAGGACTCCTTTATGTATTTTTTTGTTCATATAGTTAGTTTATATAGTATTGGGATTGATTGTTTGTTAAATGTTTCATAGGATTCATTTGTAAATTGATCTGGTTCTGGGGATTTTTCCCTTAGTCAGATCATTGATATCTTGTTCAGTTTCTTTTTCTAAGATAATTTCATTTAAATATTGTATTTTCTCTTATGTTAATCTAGGCAGTTTATATTTTTGTAAATATATATCAATTTCACTTAGGTTGTTAGTTTTACTAGCAGATAATTGAGCAAAATAACTCCTAGTAATTGCTTAATTGCATCTTCATTTGATGGTACATTCACTCTTTTTACTTTTTGATACTGGCGATTTGATTTTCCTCTTTTGTTAAATCGAATTAACCAACATTTTATCTGTTTTATTGTGTGTTTTTTTTTCATAAAACCAGCTCCTAGTTCCATTTATTACTTCAATGGTATTTTTATGCCTTTTTTTTTTGCCAAGTTATTTATTGTCTTTTCGTAATTTTCTTCCTTTGCTTTCATTTCTTTACCTATTTTCCTTTTATCACTCTTATTTGATTTTGAAAAAAAAAAACAGCTCTTTTAGGAATTCTTTTTGAGCTGGTGTCAAATTCACATTTTTTTTTCCTTTGAGGCTTTGCTTTTAGTTATTTTGACTTCATGTCTTCTTCTGAGTTTGTGTCTGGATCTTCCTTGTCATCATAGCAAATTTTTATGGTCAAGTTCTTTTTTGTTGTTGTTTTCTCATTTTTCCATCTTAATTTTTGATTTAGAACTTTATATTAATGTTCGGCTCTATTCCATGGTTTGGGGTGGGGGAGGGGTTGTCTCAAGCTTCAGACTTTTTTGCACTGCTTTTTTTTTCCAAGCTAGTTCTGAGTGGTTCAAAGTTTTTGGTTCTTCCAATGGGCAGGAAGTAATACTGTCCCTCAGGGCTTCCACTCCATCTTCTCTGAAAATGCTCCTCTCTGCCCTTGAACTATGACCCAGAAGTGAGTATAGGCAATGGAGCTGCCAAACAGTATCTGGTCCTATGTCCAGTACTACTACAGGGGTCCCCTTAAATCTCTTTCTGATCAGTTGCAAGTTCCCCTTACCATCTCTGACTTGAGAACTCTTGGAGCTACTGCTGCTTTTGTCACCACCACTTAGTTCAACCACTGGCCTTTCACCCACATGGAATCTGAGTCAGCTTCTTTCTCTGTGTCACAAAACTCTCTTTCTGGCTGGAGGAATGTTTCATTCTGTCTGTCTCTTGGCTCTGATACTCCAGAATTTGATTTGAGGCATTATTTTAAAGTCGTTTGGAAAGGAATGTTCAGAGAGCTCAGCTGAGTGCTTTCTCTACTCTACCATCTTGGCTCTGCCTCCCTGTAATGGTAATTTAAATTCGAAGATCTTTCCCACCCACTAATAAGCCCATGTGACCTGCTTATGTCACAGGAAGCCTAAGTCACATGTGGTGGGAGGATCTTGCTGAATGGAGGAACAGGAAAGGGTGGAGCAGGAAATGCTCAGAGTGGTTAGAGCTGAGGGAGAGAGCAGAGGTGTGCTAGCTGTACTGTGAGTGTTTGTTGGTGGCGAGGCCCCAGCAAGGGGTGGGAATGGTTATGGGATGGCTTGGCTCCCTGCTGCAATGCTGTGTTTTAGGTTCTTTGCTGTTATTATAAAGTGGACTTACTGGTTCTGGATTTGCTTGTTGCTTGGATGGGTCAGACTTATTGGTTTTGGAATCTGGTTCTCTGGTGTCTGAATAAATGCTTTACTTCTTCTACCTTCCATATAGAGAGTATCTTATATTTTGCAATGCAGAACTACATAGGCATATTTACAACATTGTGATTATTGCCTTCCTGATATACTCCTGACTAATAGACTTAAAAAAAAAAAACTATTCTTACATGCCTCCCTGCAGGAATTTACTTGTATGATTCATTATTCTTGGAATGTCCTCCCTTCCTTCCACCCTGCCTATAGCATCTCCATCCATACTCATCTTGCAAGGCCCATCTCAAATGCCACTTCCTTCATAAAGCCTGAGGTAAGTATTCTTTGCCTCTTCTTAACACTCAAAGCATTTTGTTGATACCATTCATGATAGTGTGCTGGATTATGAATCAGAAAGACCTTGTTTGGAATCCTCTCTGTTGACATTTATTTGTTGTGTGACTATGGGCCAGTTCTTACCTTCTCTGAACCAATGTCTTTATGATAAAACAGGGATGATAGTGTCAATGTCCTTGACACTTACCTATGGAGTTACTATGAATATCAGTGCTTTACAAACATTAAAATACCATGTAAACAACAGATATTATCAGTTATTATTACACATTTGTTATACTTCATCTAGTGTTATAGTTATTTATGAACATACTTAGAGTCCCTTTTTAAATTTTTGCATCTTCTTCAAGTACCTCCACATTGTGGTGGCAATAACAAGTACTTAAGAAATGTTTCAAATTAATGCAATCTCCTTTTCTGAGATCATTGAGCCATCAGAGGTTATCTTCTCTCTCTTCTTAGCTAGAATTGAAGTTAAGCCACAGAGTTGTCTCTCAAATTTTTACACTTCCAGAGCGATTTCATAGTGTCAAATGTGACAGTCTCACAACCTCCATTTTGAAACCTATTGCAAACACATGCATCTTGATACCATTCTTTCCCTCCTCCAAAAAAACTTTTAAATTAAATATTAGAGAATTGTATATGGTATCTAATAATTGAATCACAGTTAGTTCAGGTTCAGTACAATTTCCAAATCTCTAGTCTCCAAGGTAACCTGTTCCCCCCTAAGCTGATGGCAGCTAGAGACACATAAAAGAAGTGAAAAGTTGGAGGTGTGATGAAGTCGTAGCCAAAGAGAAGTTGGCCACTGGCTGATGGATTGGTTCTGACAATAATAAAACAATTCATAGCAATCAATGTCATAGGCCTGTAGGTATACCTCAGATAGAAGTGCTCCAGTGTCTGAGTGTGTATGTGAGGTGTGAATATTATACAGTTTCTATTAAGGATGTTGGTGTTCCATAGTAGTATTAGAACCCAGCTATTAACTCTGTGCTCTCTGCTGAAAGTTTCCTTCAGAAGATGACAAATATTTCTAGATTAAGGTAGTCCCCAAACTCCAGATAGGCTACAGAGGAATCTGAGGCTTTTGCTAGAAAAGGCAGGGATTTTCTTGGGTGTTAAAACATTGCAAATATTACTCAGAGTACCTATAACATCTCCTTTCAGGGGGGCCCTTGAAAATAAAGCAGCTGGATTAGGTAAGAGTCCTCTTAGACTGGAAAATGACACTACTTGGGGGCAAAAATCCTTCCAATGGCTGTAGGTTCACTCAAGGTCGATGCAGGATATGTAGACTTATACTAGCCAGAACTGACTCAGTTCTCAGGTTATGGATACAAGGGTCTCTGTAACCTTTTCAATCTAGCTGGCCTTAATGCCTGGCTACCAAAAGTCCAGGGCGTGTGTGCCTCATGTTTCAGAAGAGCCTGGAAATAATATATAGAGCCCATAGCCTTCAGTAATTATGCTCCCTTCCCCAAACCTTAGCACCTAGAAAAAGCCCAGGATACTGCTGCTCCACCTTCATGTATTTATGAAGGGAAGGGAACTAAGAGACAGGTACTAAGGACCATAAGATCATAGGTTTTTAAGTATCTTTAAAGATGACCTAAGCTATCCCCTCATTTTACTGATAAAGAAACCAATGGACTAAGAAGCCAATCAACTTGCCCAAGGTCAAACAAAAAAGATTGGCAACTCAGGACTTGAAGTCAGGTTTTCTAACTCTAAATTCATTGTTTTTATCACTACTGTCCCTTTAGAATTACAAAACTTCTCCATCTTTGGGGGACTTCAGAGGCTGAAGTGTGCGTGTTGAAGTGAGTAGAAAGCTAATAATATGAGAGCTTCATGGATAATCTTACATAGGAGATATTACAGAGATCTAGTACAAGCCACATGCACACTTTGAAAACAATTGCTAATATCTTGTCATTTGGCTACTATAAATTCACCAAAGGGACTGGGTGAAAAATTTTTTAGAATCTACCTAGGAGTTAGTACTTAGAAAAAAGTAGGGAAGAGTAAATAAGGTGAAGTGGAAAGAATGTAAGAGTGGCAATCAGAAGGTCTGAGTTCTAATCCAGGTCTACCACTAACTTGCTGTGCGACTTTGAGCAAGGTATTTTTCCTTTTTTTTTTTTCCCCCCTCCAGACCTCAGTTTCCTCATCTATAAAATGAAGAAGTTGGACCAGGAGGATCTCTCAGATCCTTCCAGCTTTGCCATCCGGTAATTCCAGAAAACTAATAAAGGTTTTCTGAGATCTAGTTGCCTTGCTTTCCCAGAGCATATTCTCTCTTTCTATCAACAAAGCAATATGATGAAGCCCCTCGAGGCTCTGAAAGTTTCCTCATAAGTGTCACAAGAAGACATTGATTACTCAGCTTGGTTGCCTGTTAGAGCCTCCAAGCAGCCATGGTGCTTATGAACCTGTGAAAACTCTTCAACACTCTCCTAAGAGTAATTCTACAATAAGCAGGCACCAAGGCACACTGTCATTGGCTCTGCAACAGGCCGCTTCTGAATAAATGGATCACTGCTACACTTTAAGAGTATATAGTGAAACCAAATTGAGACTGAAACCTCTGAATTAAAAAAAAAAATGGATTTGAGAGCTTCTGTAGCAGACTTCTCTAATTTCTGCCCTAGAAGGTGGTTGTTTTGT
This sequence comes from Phalanger gymnotis, assembly GCA_028646595.1. NCBI lineage: Eukaryota > Metazoa > Chordata > Mammalia > Diprotodontia > Phalangeridae > Phalanger > Phalanger gymnotis. The sequence goes on along the minus strand of CM053624.1, from coordinate 191,016,038 downwards.
AAAGGGCAATGTTTTTTGTCCCACTGGTTGATGTCATCATGAGACATGAAATAAGCAATTTTAATTGCTAAGACAATATTAATTACAAGGATAAGAGTAAATCATTAATAATGATCTTTTTATAGGAAAGTTGGTGAATGAGTTGTGTTTCCAAAGAATTGTGGTTTTAAGAGACATTCATTTCCATGGAATGGCTAAATAAAATCCAAGAAACATGGAAAGACTCATATGAATAGATGCAGATTAAAGTAAGAAGAACCAGGATGACTATATATATATATATAAAGGTTACAATAATACAATTGAAAAGAATTCTAAAAAAAACAAACTTTAAGTAGTTGAAATGAGAAAACTTTACCCTCCCCTCTCCCAACAGCTGATGAAATGTACTTCTCTCCTTTCAAAAGGAAGGTGAGGGATTCTGGGTATGTAAAATTGCATACACTGTTATTCAATCACTTTGTACATTGTTTTTCTTTGTTACAAAGGAAAACTTATTGGAGAAGTATATCTAGAAAATGACTATAATTTAAAAATGAAAACCAATAATAAAGCTTTTTAGAGTTAATTTGCTCATATATGTCTTTACTCCTTGCTTAAGAACAGGGGCTGGAATAAAGAATTTGTCTGATTGTGGTATACAGAGAAACTAGAACCGCGAATTATGGTTTTGAGTTCATAATCTCCCAAATGTTGAAGATCATAAAATCTGAGATGAAAAGTACTTTAAAGGTCATCTGGTCTAAACTCCTGCCCGATGTGTGAATCCCCTTTATGACAATCTCAACAAGTGGCTGTCCACCCTTTAATTTCTATTTACCACATTTATTTTTTAATTGATTGGCTTGCAGTACTCTGTACTGAGATTGAAGAAGTCTTCCTTCCTAATTAACCCCTGCCAGTAGAATGTAAACTCTTCCAAGCAAGTAGTTCCCTGCAGCACTCAGGGTAAAGTGTCTTGCCCAGGATCATACAACCAACACGGGGCAGAGATGACACTTAAACCTGGGTCTTCCTGATTCTGAGGTCAATTCTTTATTCAGCATTTTGAGCTGGGGATCCAAAGATTTGCTTTCAAGTCCAGACTCTGACCCATGTCGGCCCTGTGACCTTAGATGAATCACTTAATACCTAAGTACTCCCAACTGACTTCCTCAGACTACAAATTGCAGAATAATTGCTGGGCTGAATGGATAAAGGGAGTTTCTGATAGTGAGTTCCCTAGAGCAGTGAAATCATATGTCTAGAACAAAAATCAAAATGCTCTAGATCTAACACAGTGTCCTGCACATGGATAGAATGAATGAATTCACGTACCCTCATATACTCTGGAGTCAAATTCTCGTCTCTGGAGCCACATCGTCTACCTGGTAGCACACATAATTGTGGAATCATTTGTTCCCCTTGGAGCAATTTAAATGCTTTTAGTTTCTTATCTAATGTTAATTACCTTAAATATTTACCAAAGCCACAAATATTTGGTAAATATGGAGAAGGAAGAATATTAGTGGTTTCTTAGGGGAATGATCTGCCATTTCCCATACTGTGGAGAAATAATTTGTCATTTCTGTCATCTTAATTTTCTATAGAGGAAACCTGTTATATACAATAGCTGTGTTCTTGCCATAAATCAAAACTCCACATGTTGAGCCCTATATTATATGTTTGAAAATATTTTACCTTCCGGAAAAATTTAGGTTTCATGGTCAAATAAAGCCACATTCAATAACATAGAAAACTATTTTTAGTAATACAGTGACACAAAAATTTGAAATTAAAAAAGAACAATTTTCCAAATAAATCATGAGATAAAACTATGGAAACCATAGTGATGATTAAAGGAGATAAAGGTGTGGTAAGAAAGGAAGTAGCAGAGTAATACTAATACTTTCTGACATTTGACTTTTCACCATTTTAAATAGAAATATAAACTGGAGAGATAGACTGTCAGAGCTGGGAAGGACCTTACAGATCATCTCTTCAACATCTTCTTGCATAGGAAAGAGAGGCTCAATGACTTATGCAAGGTCAAACAAGTAGTCAGTGGCAAAGCCAAGTTTCTAACCTCATTAGAGGCCCATATTTCAACAGGTACTCCCCCTCCATTTTACTAACAGGACTGAAGACTTCCAATATTGAGGAACCCCCTACATGCAGTTTCATTTTTGGATAGCTCTAAATGTCAGGAAATTTTTTCATTATATCAAGACAATATATCTACTAATCTCAGCTATAAATATCCTCTCTATTTCTACCTATGGCCCTTAGTTCTGTCATATGAAACCAAGTGAACAATTCAGTCAACAAACATTTATTAAACGTTTTCTATGTTCCAAGAACAGTGCTAAATTCTAGAGTTATAAGGACAGGCAAAAATATAGTCTCTACTCTCAAGGGCAGTGACATTGGCCTCCTGGCTGTACCGCAAACAAGACACTTCATCTCTCAGCCCTGGGCATTTTCTTTGGCTGTCCCCCATGCCAGAAATACTCTCCCTCCTCCACTTGACTACTGACCTCCCTGGCTTCCTTTAAGTCTCGACTAAAACCATGCCTTCTACAGGAAGTCTTCCCCGACCCCTCTTAACCCTCTTAATCCCAGTGCCTTGTGTCTTAATTATTTTCTATTTATTCTGTATATAGTTTGCTATGTGAGTGTGTATACACACACATAGTCACATTGTGTTTCCCATTAGACTGTAAGCTCCTTGAGAACAAAAACTGTTTTGTCTTGCTTCTTTCCATCCCCAGAGTGTAGCCCAGTACCTGAAACATAGCAGCTGCTTAATGAACATTTATTGATTGATTGATTGATTGATTCAGTTCTTCCTTCCACATGACAGCCTTTCAAAGACAATTATCACACATCCATCTTCACATCCCCTTTCCCTCTCCAAATCTTTACTTCTGCAGACTAATCATCATCAGTTCCTTCAAACAATTCTTATTTCTCTAGCCTATCCTGGCCACCCTTCTCTGGACATATTTCACTTTATGAATATCTTTCCTAAATTCAAACATCCACAATAAGGCCAATGAAATCTGGCCATTTTCGATAGTAGAAATTGTACATGTGAAATGCACCCAGCACATGATAGCTAGGAGGTACAGTGGATAGAATGTTGGGCTTGGAGTTAGGAAGCCCTGAATTCAAATCCCACCTCAGACACATACTAGCTGGGTGGCCTTGGGCAAGTCACTTACCCTCTGTTTGCCTGTTACTTTGACTAAAATGGGAATGATAATAGTACCTACATCGAAAGGCTGTTGGGAAGATCAAATGAGGTCATATTTATAAAGCTCTTGGTACAATGCCTGGAACATACATGGTAGGCACTGTTTAATTACTAGGCAGTTATTATCATCGTTATCATTATAGAAAGAAGGGGAGGGAGGGAAGGAAAGAAAGACAGAGAGATGAAAAAGATAAAATTGATGCTTGCTAACTGAAAAAAGTAAAATAAAATAAAAACTACATTTAAAGTTTCTTTTCTCTTCCCTTTTCTCTACTTTGTAACACTTGCTTGTCTTTTGTCCAGTGGCACTTCTCTTATTATACATCATTTTTCAGAGATTATTTCTGAGATTATATCAGAATTATCTCATAGCGGTTTCTCAATTACATCCATCTGCCATGTCATTCAGTGTCCCTAGATGTAGTTCATCTGGACCTTGTGACTTCAACCTGTAGAGGATGGCTTGGTGCCCTCTTTTCTTATCTTAGGTTTCAATTCCTTGAGAACTATTTTTGTTCTAGTTCTCCCAATTCAAATCATTAAAGGGAAGGGGGCGGGGGAGAGGGGCGGCGGGGAGAGAGAGAGAAAGAGAGAGACAGAGACAGAGAGAACAGCACACTGTGTACTTCTACTTATCAGTCTTTCCCTGGAGGCAGATAACAGCCTCCTTCATAGTTCTTTTGTAGCTCACTTAAGTACTTATAATACTCAAAATTTCTTAGTCATTCAAAGTTGTTCTTTGACCAAATGTTTTTTGGTGTTACTGTGTACAAAGGTCTCTGCTCATTTCACCCTTCATTATTTGATGATTTAGAACATTTTTATATGACCATGTATAGTTTTGATTTCTTCATCAAAAAACTGCCTGTTCTTATCCTTTGACCATTTATCAGCTGGGGAATGAATCATATTCTTATAAATTTGACAAAGTTTTTTTATATATTTGAGATATGAGATCTTTATTTAAGAAACTGTCTGTAATTTTTTTTCCAATTTTCTGTTTTCTTTCTGGCCTTTTCTATAATGGTTATTTGTATAAAAACTTTTTTTAACTTAATGTAATCAAAATTATCTACTTTACACCTCAAAATGTTCTCTATCTCTTGTTTATTCATAACATGTTTTTCTGTCCATAAGTCTGATAGGTAATATGTTCCATGTTCTTCTAATTTTCTTGTGATTTCTTCCTTTTTATCTAGGTCATGTACCCATTTGGACATCATCTTGATAAATGGTGTTGGATATTAGTCTATACCTAATTTCTTTCATACTGCTTTCCGGCTTTCCCAACAATTTTTATCAAATAATGAATTCTTATCCCCAAAACTTAAATCTTTACATCTGTTAACACAAGGTTACTATGGTCATTTGCTACTATGTATTGTGTGTTTACTCTGTTCCATCGATCTACCTTTCTGTTTCTTAGCCAATACCAGATACTTTTGATAATTACTGCCCTATAATAAAGTTTAACATCTGATACAACTAAATCTCCTTCCTTTATTTTTTTTAATTAGTTCTTTAATATTCTTGACTTTTTGTTCTTCTAAATGAAATTTAAAAGAAAAAAGTTTTTCCTAACTCAGTAATTTTTTTTTTGGCAATTTAACTGGATGACGTTGAATAAGCAGATGAAATAAAATAGTAATTTTTATTATATTGGCTCTGCCCATCCATAAACAATATTTCTCCATTATTTAAATCTGACTTTATTTGTATAAAAAGCATTTTATAATTATGTTCATATAGTTTTTGTGTTTGCTTTGGCAGGTATACTCTCAGTATTTTATACTATCTACAGTTATTTTAGCTGCAGTATCTCTTACTATCTCTTTTTTGCAGGGTCTTGTTGGTGATATATAGAAATGCTGATGATTTGTGTGGGTTTGTTTTATATCTTAACCCTAATGCACTATTTTCCTAAAATTATTACTTATTTCAACTAACTTTTTAGTGGAATATTTAGGATTTTCCAAGTATATCATCATATCATCTGCAAGAAGAGTTCATTTTATTACCTCATTGCCCATTCTGTTTCCTTCTATTTCTTTTTCTTCTCTTATTGTTAGGATTTCCAATACAATAATCAATAACATTGTTATCAAAATGAGCATACATGTTTTACTCCTGATTTTATTGGAAAAGCTTCTAGCTTATCCCATTACAAATAATGTTTAATGATAGTTTTAGGTATATGCTTCTTATCATTTTAAGGAAAAATCCATTTATACATATACTTTCAAGTTGTCTCCTGAGAAACTTGTATATGAGCTAAGAAGCAACAGCTAGAACTTAACATTGAACAACTGATTGGTTTAAGGAAAAGGAGTATGATAAACCTATATATTACATTTTATTTAGTTAACTTATTTGAAGAGCACATCTTCTAAAATATTAAACTAGATGAATTCAAAGTCAAAATTAAGGAGAAATATCAATGATCTAAGATATGCAGATGATGCCACTCTGATGGCAGAAAGTGAAGATGAATTAAAAAGCCTCTTGATGAGGGTGAAAAAGGAGAGTGTAAAAACTGGCTTGAAATTCAATAAAAAAAAATTAAGATCTTGACAGCTGGTCCCATCACTTTTTGGGAGATTGAGAAGAAATGGAATCAGTGTCAGATTTTATATTCTTGGGCTCAAAGATCTTTGCAGGCAGTGACCACAGCCATGAAATTAAACTATGCTTGCTCCTTAGAAGGAAAACCATGGCAAATGTGGAGACCATACTAAAAAGCAGAGATACCACCTTTCAATCAAAAGTCCATAGAGGCAAAGCTTTTTTCTTCTTTTTCTACAGCAATGTATGACTATGTAACTCAGACTACAAGAAAAGCTGAGTACTACAGAATTGATACATTCAAATTGTAGTGCTAGAGAAGACTTTTATGAGTCTCTTGGACAGCAAGTGATCGAATTAAAGAAATTAGTTCAGACTATTCATTGGAAAGTCAAATATTGAATTTCAAGCTCAAATACTTAGGCCATTTACTGAGAAAGCAGGACTCATTGGAAAAAACCTTGATGTTCTAAAAGATAGAAAGCAAAAGGAAAAAGGTGAAACAAAGGATGGAATGGATAGATAGTGTCATGGAAGCAATGAATGTAATCTTGGACAGACTTTGGGAGAGAGTGAAAGATAGAAGGTCCTGGAGTGGTATGGTTTATGAAGTCATGAAGAGTCTTACACTACTGAACAACTGAACAACAACAACAAAAGATGGTAAAGTGAATAAAGTGATAGGCCTGGAGTCATGAAGATCTGAGTTCAAATTTGGTCTCAGATACTAACTAGCTATGTGTCCCTGGGCAAGTCACTTCAATTTATGCTTCAGTTTCCTCAGCTATAAAATGTGGATCATACTGGTATCTACCTCATAAGGTTGAGAAGATAATATTTGTAAAGAATTTAGCAGAGTGCCTTGTACATAATAGGCATTTAATAAATGCTTGTTCCCTTCCCTTTACCCTATTGTGCATCTTGGGTCTATCACCCCTCTCAGAATCTGAGTAGCATACTTCATCATCAGTTCTCTGGAATAATGGTCATCACATTGATGAAAATGCTTGTCTTTTAAAGTCATTTTTCCTTTATAATAGGGTTATATAAATTGCCCTCCAAGTTCAGCTTACTTCATTCTATATTAGGTCACACTAGTCATTCCATATTTCCCAAAACTTTCCCTTCCATAATTTCTTCAGCACAATAATATTTCATTGTATTTATATGCCATATTTTATTTGGCCATTGTCCAATTGGTTGGCACCTCTTTAGCTTTCAGTTCTTTGCTATTAAAAAAAAAACTGTTCTAAACACTTTTGTACATATGGGTCTCTTTTCACTATCTTAGATTTTAGTTGTGTCTTCAAGGATAAAAGAGATTCTAAGTGGTGGAGGTAAGGAGGTGTGTTGGTAAGCAAAATGGGCTCCTTAGCACTTAGTTCAACCAAATGCCCTTGAAGAGTTTGGCTTTTGTTCCCTTTGAGTAATTCAGTGTATTTCATTGAGCTTTACTACGTGCTAAGCCCCAGGCCCAAACCCCTATTAGGTGTAAAACCTTAGTGGGTGTGCATTGGCAACTAAGGTGGGGCCCAAGGTGGGGCTAACTCCTGGGAGGGCCTAGTTTACATGTCTGGGACAGCGGAGGCTTTTAGACTACATGGGTTTAAGTCACCTGTTTGCGACATTCTAGGTCACGTGGGTGAGTCACATGTGTGACTCACCCCTGACCCTGAAAAAGATATAAAACCAGGGGTTGGTCTTCTCTTCTCAGGAGCTCCTATCTACAGCAATGGTGGCTTGCGTGACTCTGGGCTAGCCCTTGTTCTGAGATCCTGGGCTGAATCTAGATGTTGGTAACTATGAATCTGTATTTGGTCTGTCTGTTGATGTTTGTAATTTGCTTGTATTTTGCTCTGAAGTTCAGTGTTCTGGCTTTTCCCCCTGAACTAAGTAAATGATATTTGTGTGCTGAATTAAAGTAAGCTTGTCAACCCCTTTAACCTTGCTCTCCTTATTAAGGCAGATCAAAAGAACCTGTGCTTTGGCAGCTTTCTGGGTGCTGGTTGTAGGTGGATCTTACACCCCCACAGAAGCTGGTAGCCAGATTGTTGAAACAGGAGGAAGACATAGGGAATGTCCAATGCAAAGGTACGAAGAAGAGAGAAAGGATGGTGTCTATGTATCACAGAGTACAATGAAGCTGGAATGGTAAGTTGCAGCAACATCTGTGAAAGGTTTTAAAAACCAAGTAGGAATATATATTTTATTCTGACCTGGAGAAATATGGAGCCATGAATGAAGGAACAAGACAATTAGATCTATGTTTAAGATTTGGTAGCTATGTGATAGATAGACTGGAGTCAGTAGAGATCTGAGGTGGGGAGAGCAATTAAGAGGCTATTTCTTCCAATAATCTAAGTGAGAAATGATGTGGGCCTGAACTAAAGTGGAGACTTTATTGTAAATGGTAGGATGAAGTCAGATGCAAGAAATTTTAAGAATACAGAAACAACAAAAGTTGGCAACTTTCTGGATATGTGTGCAAGTCATTCAATATTTTGAGGCCTCATTTTCCTCATTTGCAAAATCAGAGGGTTGAACTAAATGTCTAAGTTTCATTTTAGTTCCAGCTCTACACTTCTATAGCAAAGGGCTTCCTGCTACTATGGTAGTTATGTGCCTATTATGTTTTATTTTCCATAATGTGTATCAACATCGTGGTGCTATGTTAGTTTTCATCAACTACTTAAATTTGGGCAAATGGAAAGAGACAGTTTTTGCTTGTTTAACAATGGATATATTTTCACTCTTTTCCCTGCTTCCCTTCCCCCCAGATCATTAGAGCTGAATGGGAACCCTGCCTAGACAGGGAAAGATACAGTTCAGCTTTTCTAATTCATCCCTGACTACCCTTGTCAACAAGAGTCCTTTCAGCAGGGTGCATTAGAAGAGCATTCAATGCACTTGTGTGCACAAAATACACACACACACACACACACACACACACGACAGTGCCAATCACTGCTTCCTTTTATAACCTCATGTCACCAAGGACTCAAGATGAACAATCAGACTGAATACCTAGAGCTAACTTTCTTTTAACAGAGAGAAATGTACTCTGCTCTTTACAATTCAGCTATGACTGTATATCAACCTTACCTATTTCAGAATGGAAGGTTAAGGACATTATACATTTTTACACACACACACACACACACACACACACACATACAAACACTAATTATTCTCTCTGTTAAAATAGCCACCTGTAGGGAACTGTTGTCCAAGGCAGGCAGAGATCTGTGGCCATTAAGCTTATGTGCCACATTTCAACTTTTATTTTTAGACTTCCCTTATCACAGTGGGATGCCCATTTGCACACCACATTTTCCCAGTGACTGAAAGGTGATGGCCACAGCTTGGCTGCCTGTAGTACAATTAGTTATTTTTCACAGCACTCCCATTTTGGACGTCTCCATTGAACACGGAGCCTTTGAAGTCCACAGTGCATATGATTCAGCCACTGCTAAACTGGATTGGAGTTCATCTAAATAAAGCCCTAGCCTGAGCAGACATCAAAATATCTCCCCCATAATTGGCAAGGCCTATTATCCTAGTGAGCTATAAATGAAAGAAAATGACATTTTCCTGGCTACATGTTTTATCGACTTTCTGGTAATGTATTTTTTTCTTTTTAAAGGTACGCATTCTTTATGCCTCATAATTAGCATGTGCTCTAGCAAAACTCTCAAAACATACTTCCATTAATATTTACCAATATACTTGCTATGAAATAAGGGGACATTTTAACTATTTCTCAATAGCGGTGGCATTTGGATTCCTCTCAGTCTTCCCATTTTGTGGGGGCAGCTAGGTGGCACAGTGGATAGAATGCTGGGCCTGGAGTCAGGAAGAGTCATCTTCCTAAGATCAAACCTGGCCTTATGCACTTACTAGCTGTGTGGCCCTGGACAAGTCACTTAACCCTGCTTGCCTCAGGTTCCTCAACTATAAAATGAGCTTGTGAAGGAAATAGAAAACTATTCCAGTACTCTTGCCAAGAAAGCCCCTGATGAGGTCATGAAGAGTAAGGCATGATTGAAAAAAAAAAAATGACCGAACAACAAGATTTTTACCATTTAATTTATGAAAATCCCTTTAAAATTGGTGATCATTTACTTTACATTTGACATGTGTGATGTTTTCCTACAGCTAAGTTTGGGAGATAGTAGACAACTCTTTTAAAAAAATGCTTGTTATCCCTGAACAGACCCACAGGGAAACAGATGCCTAAGTTGTAAGAAAATATATTAAAGTGACCAAGGAGATTAATTTCATATAATCCTAGTTTGGTGACCAATGAAACAGTTGACAATAAGATCTATTGACGCTTGGTCTCTCTTCAACCACCATGAATTAGAAGGTAAAATATTTTTCACGTTGCCTTTCCTAACTAAGTATTACAGTATGTATAAACCTGGTCAAAGAAATGATTTTGATAACTTAATAAGAAAATAAAGATACAAGATACTGCCTGTTGGAAACATGGCATAACATACAAAGAATGTAAAGCATGTTATAACAACTGGAAGATAGCATGACACAATGGAAGAAAATTGCCAGATCTCGAATCGGAACAACTAGGTTCAAATCCTGTCTTTATATATATGACTCAGGCAAGTAACAACCTCTCTGGGTCTCAATTTCCTCGTCTTAAAATGAGATTAGACTAGATGACCTCAAAGTTCTCTTCTAGTTCTAAATCTGTCATCCTGGAAACCGTAGAATATATTACCATGCATAAAAAAGCAAAGGAATCATAATGTGAAAATAGCTTCCAAGATATAGCAGCAAGGAAGAGAATTTATTTCAATGACACAAAAATGACCTAAAAAAGGGAAGAAAAAATAGTCCAAATCTAGAAATGAAGTTCATTATGAAGTTAGAAAGTCATCTAGAATAATTCTCTACTCATCTGATTTTTGTCAAGTCACTTAACTTTCCAGAACCAGTTTCTTCTTTTATAAAATGAGAAGATGTTGGACTGTGTCTAAGGTCCATTCCAGTTTGAGATACACTGGAATAATATTGGAAATTGACTAAGGACCTATTACTGCACTGGAATAGTCTTCAGAAAAAGTGTGGTTAGCAGACAGGAGGAGAAGAAAAAAAAGAGGTGGAGAAGGATGCTCTCCCCAAAGAGGAAAGAGCTGAATTATCTACAGGGTATAGTAGCTTCTTAGGAAGCAAGGAATGATAACCAAGATCCACAAGTACAATAAGTTAAGTAGTCAGAAGGAAAAGAGATGAATATTGGTGGTTGGTAACTCCCTGTGGAGAAGTGACTATACACCTTTATACAATAATAAAGATGTTTGCAATCTTCCCAGGTCATGTATCTGAGATGTGACAGAGAATCACCTGGCCCTTGTTAAGCATCCACCTATTTCTGGTGGTTTGGTTGGGAACAAATGATACTACCAAAGAGAACACAGAAAGCATTACTGAGTAATATGAAGTTTCTAGGAAGAAAACTGAAGCGTCCTAGGGCACAGGTGGGCTTTTTTTTTATGACTACTAACAATCGAATATAAGGAATTCAGAAAGATTGTTTCAAGAAATGCAGAGCTGAATAAAATGGTGCCTGCAAATAGATTTTGGATTTCTAGGCCAAACTTTAAAATATATTTGTGATGGGCGGGGGAAGGGAATAATATATCTATGCCCCATCTGGTTACTACAGCTCTATTTCTCAGGTTTGGCCCCACCTCTAAAAAGTGAAAAGCTAAGGAGATCAAAAAGAGAGATGGATAGTTTGATATACTTGTCAGACATCAGAAGTAGGTCTCAAGGTCAGAGACAGGAGGATAGAATGGTAGCCCAAGGCTCTTATTACTACACCCTGACCTTAAATTGATAAGAACCTCTTGGAGGTCTCTTCTAAGGACAGGTGATAAAGCACCTTGCATAGAGGGCTCTCCCCAACCTCTCCCTCTGCTCTCCAAAGGAAGGTAAATTTTGAAGGCCAGAAGCTGCCCACTTAACTTGAGTTTAATGACTAGATTCCTTCCTTCCTTCCTTCCTTCCTTCCTTCCTTCCTTCCTTCCTTCCTTCCTTCCTTCCTTCCTTCCTTCCTTCCTTCCTTCCTTTCCAAAACCTTAAACCCAGTTCACTCTGAAGCTCATAGATTGGACCACAATAGGTCCCTGCCCATGTTCCACTTAATGGCTGTCTTTTGGGCCCTCCTCACTTAGAATGAATGTCAATGGTAACTGTTTCTCTTTGGAACAGCAACCCTGAGGGTCTTCTCCCAGCTTGATTTGTTTTTCTTTTTCTTTTTCTAATTAAAAGGTCCATCCTGTGACTCACTTCTTAAAGAGGCCTATTCACTAAATAGGCATTGCCTCACTCTAAATGAGTACATGAAAAGGCCTTAGCCTAAAAAGGCAAAGGTCTCCCATTGCATGCTGGGCCATCTCCAGTCATCCTGATGAATATCTGGTCACTGGACCCAGATGGCTCTGGAGGAGAAAGTGAGGCTGGTGACCTTGCACAGCCCTCCCTCGCTCAAATCAAAGTCAACAGCAAGTCATGCCATATTTTCCCTGATGCCATCGGTCCTCTTTGAAAACAAAGGACAAACACAACAACTCCGAAATCTATGCCCTGTAACATAAGGAGGAGCTAATGGTCAAAAGACAGGAACAGGCAGGTTTATAAGGAAGAAATCCAAGTTATCAACAGCCATGTGAAAAAATGTTATATATCACTAATAATTATTGAAATGCACATTAAAGTAACTCAGAGGTTCCATCTGCACTCAAAATTGGCATAATTGACCCCCCCAAAAAAAATTGTTGCAGGGGATTCAGGAAAAGAGGTACATTAATACACTGTTGTTAGAGCTGTGAATTGGTCCAGGCATTCTGGCAAACAAATTGTAACTATACCCAAAAAGTTGCTTAAATATTGCTTGTCCTATGACCCAATTATATCACTACTAGTCTTATACTCAAAGAGATCAAATAAAGAAAAAAAGGATATATGTGCTCAAAAATATTTATAATAATTCTATTGTGTTGTAAAAGTACTAGAAACTAAGAGGGTGCCCATCAACTGGAGAATGGATGAATAAATTATGTTATATGAATATACTGTAATGATATTTCCTTGTGTTGGTAAGCAAAATGGCCTTTGTTTTCTTTGAGTGGCTCAGTGTGTTTCATTAAGCCTTGCTGGGTGCTAAGCCCCAGGCCCAGAGCCCTGTTGGGTGTGGAGCCTATGTGGGTGTGGACTGATGACTGAGGTGGGGCCCAAGGTGGGGCTGGCTGAGGGGAGGTGTTAACTCCAGAGCCATGCCCTATTAGGTGTTGACCTAATCTATGTGGATGTGAGCCTCCCAGGGTCCTAAGGGGAAGGGCCAACTCAAGAACCACTAAGCTCTGGTCATTCAGACAGACGACCTTGATGACGTCAAAGGCTCTATGGGAGGAGAGAAGACAGCTTGAAGATTGATTTTTTTGTTGGAGCCAGAGACACCTGTGGCCTAGGCTGAAGATAAGGCCGAAACTGAAGCAGGAGCTGTGTAAGCAGAGATGACCCGCGTGTGGACCAAGGAGTGTTGAGCAAGGACTTGAGGCCAGTGGGTAATCTTCTTACCGGGGAGGGGAAGCTTGAATATGATTTGGTTTAATACCATCATATTTTTCTATGGCCTCCTGGTTACTCTTGTGAGGTGGACTTATTGGGCCTGGAAGCTTTTGATCAAAATATCAAAATAGGGAGGCTGGTTAGTGGGTCTGTTACTTTGGAGCCTGAATAAATGCTTTAATTCTTCCGCCTTCTACTTAGAGAATTCCTCATATCCTGCGGTTCTGAACCATTTGGACATATATATGATTCTCTTTGAAATCATAAATTCTGCCTTCATAATACATTCCTCTGAGAAATACTTAAAGGGACAACTTCGGAAATATTTGGGAAGATTGTATGAAATAATGCCAAATGAAGTGAGTAGAACAAGAACAATTCATACAATAAAAACAACATTGTGAAGGCAAGAACTCTGATCAATAAAATTACCTATCCTGATTTCAGAAAACCAATAAATGTGAGGTAGGATACTGACCTCCTGATGAAGAAATAATGAATTATCTTTCTTTTCGATAGAGTGAGTGGTAGGAGAGAGCGAAATAGAGTTTTGTTCTTTAAATTTTTAAAAATAAAATATTTTTTTCTAAATCACAAGGAGTTGGGCTGATGATATTTTTATGCCTCTTCTTTAACCTGAGTAATAGCCATTCTTGTGTTAGGCCATCTTTGCTCAACTCGCACCACTCCACTGACTTTTGCTTGATCTACAAGTATGGTTCTTCCAAGATCATGATGATTCACAGCCAAATGGCATCACTGGGAGAACATTCATGTTAAAAACATGACATTTTGTGTCAGAGAGCTGTTTTAGGTCATGGAAAACACCAGAAATAATCCAAATATAACCCAGCCTGCTCTTTTCCTATTCAGTTCTGATCCTAGTCTTTCTGTCTGCAGAGCCTGATCAAGGTATCTGTGTAAATTGGCTGTCTATAATAATCTGGACAGCATTTTATATCCACGTTGTTTTTCCTGTGTGAATGATTAGTATATCTCTCATTGCTGTGGATTTCATAGATTTGCAATAGTCTAGGGCTTGATGAAATTACTACCATGCCATGTATAAATATCAATGATTCTTTCAAAAGCTTTTATCACTAAGAAGGAGTCCTTATTCAATTAGTACTAGGTGAAAGATGTCTTCTAATGTCAATGAACATCTACATAGAACATATATCTCTACTTTACAACTTACTTGATGTCACTACTTAGTATAGCAATTTATGTATGTGATATATATATATATCATATAGCAATTTATATATGTGATATATGTGTACATATATATCCATTTATATCTATCTAAGGGATAGAATAGCAGGTACTAGAGAATGAAAACAATACTAAAAGTATTGTGATCCTTGTCATAGAAGTACAATTTATTTTATGTAGGCTAGGAAAGTTTACCTTTACGGAGTCAAGGAATTTGGCAGGTCCAGAAGACTGGAGACCATAAAAATCCCAATGTAGAGGAGGTATTGTTCCTGAGGTTTGGCAAAATTTTCACTTTCCCTATGGGACACCTGTTGAGCCCAGCATTGCTTCCTTAGTGAAGGTAGAAAGGAGCATATATGTCTATGTCTATATATGTGTGTATGTGTGTACATATGTACACACATAGAAATATACAAACACACATATATGTGTGTATATGTGTATGTGTGTGTTGATTAGTCATGTCCAACTCTTTGTGACCCCATTTGGGTTTTCTTGGCAAAGACACTGGAATGGTTTGCCATTTACTTCTCCAGCTCATTTTACAGATGAGCAAAATGAAGCAAAAAGGGTTAAGTGACTTGCTCAGGGTTATACATCCAGGAAGCATCTGAGTTCAGTTTTGAACTCAGGCCCTCCTGACTCCAAGGCCAGCACTCTATCTATTGTACCATTTAACTGTTCATTATTTCTATCTATCTATCTATCTATCTATCTATCTATCTATCTATCTATCTATCTATCTGTCTGTCTGTCTGTCTGTCTGTCTGTCTGTCTGTCTGTCTGTCTGTCTATCTATCTATCCGTCTGTCTGTCTGTCTTTATATATATGTGTGTGTATGTGTTTATGTATATGTATAGACAGGTGACTCAGTGGATAGAATACTGGGCCTCATGGTTGTAAATTCAAATCTGGCCTCAGACAGTTACTAGCAAGTCACTTAACCCTGTTTGCTCTAGTTTCCTCACTTATAAAATTAGCTGGAAAAGAAAAAGGCAAACACTCCATTATCTTTGCCAAGAAAACTCCAAATGGGGTCAGGAAGAATTGGATGCAACTGAAAATAATTTAACAACAACAAAATATGTGTCTATACAGATATCAAATTTGTACACATATATAATATACGTGTATAGACATATGTGTGTATGTATCTAAGATACATATGTGTTTGTGTGTGTATGTGTATGTATATCTATATATGTGTGTGTATACACACATACATGCACACAATGTATACTTGTGAAAAAGACTATTTTATGAAGAATTCACACATGGCAAGAAATCACATGGTGGTCAGAAGAAGCGATACAAGGACACTCTCAAGGTCTGTCTTAAGAACTTTGGAATTGATTGTGTGACATCAGAGACACCGGCACAGGACCTCTCAGCATGGCATGCCCTCATCAGAAAAGGCTCTATGCTTTATGAGCAAAGCAGAATTGAAATAGCTAAAAAAAAAAAAGCAATATACACAAATTTAGAGAATTTACCCCAAATGTTCGCCCAGACTATTTGTACCCAATCTGTGGTAGAACATTCCAAGCTTATATTGGTCTGATCAGCCAGAGTCAGACATACGGTAATTTGACTCTAGCATAGTGATGACATTTTGGTCCTCTTCAAGAATGAACAACAACAGCTAGCTAGCTAGCATATATACATACACACATACGTACATATATACATACATATATACATATATATACATATATATATGTGTATGTATCTCTGAGAGTTATTTTCACAGAGATGATGATCAAACCCATGGGGATGCCGGGGTCACAAAGAGCCAGAATATATAGACAGAAGAGAACAAAGCTCAGGTCAAAGCCTTAAATATGTCCACAGTTAGGAACAGTCAAAAAAAAAATTAAAGACTGAGAAAAATATTCATACATACAGGAGGAGAACCATGAGAAACCCATAGAAAAAAAGAGTATCAAGGTAAAAAAAAGGTGGTAAACTGAGTCAAATACAGAGCAGAGTGGTCAAGAATGGTGGGGACTAAGAAAAGATCACTAAACCATCAGATCTGGGGGAGGGGGGATGGAGTAGAGGGGAAAGCACTAACTTTTGTAAATTAAAGTTTCAGAGAATAAATGAAAAAGCCTAAGGTAATGGTTAGCAATCTATCCCTTATTAGGACCTTTAAGGGGAGGATCACAAAATTGTTGCAGCAAACATTAATTCTGCATCCTGAATAAACGTTATTGATTTTGTACTATTATTGCTTAATGTAATAATATTTTTAAACTAAGTAGATACTGTTGTGATGTATTGTTTAAATCCTTACTAAATTCATAGTAGCTTTTTCTCATTATGGATTTTCACAATCAGTGGACACTAACAAGATAACTGCTGTCATTCTTTCCAACTTCTCTAAATTAAAAATTATATTTTCTCTAAATAAAAAATTATATTTTCACCTTTTCTCATGCATCACTTATTGACAATCTTTTTTTCAGACTCTTTCCTCATAAAGTTCTATTTTTAATGTTTCCCCATAAAATAGTAGTCAAGATAGTTCTATCAAGAAATGAATTTCTTCTAACCTTCTTTCTCTAGGTCTTCCCCATGGTTTCTCTCATAGATCCCCCCAGATCGAAGTTAACACATACAATTTCTGACTTCATAAGGAGTATTCCATGATGTAGAATGATGGTTACAATTATAATTTCTGACTTCTATGCTCCTAAAAAAGACAATAACAGTTCTATAGCCCCTGCAGGAGAGGCTTTGAAATGAGTTTCGCTAGAGTACTGAAAAACTGGCAGATGTGATTATGGAATATACATACAAACATGCATATGCACATGTGTGTGTGTGTATATACATATATACATACATATATATTCTGCGATCTTAAAAAAAAGGTAGGGGGAGGGCACAGAAATCCTTCCACTATAAGCCAGTAAGCCTGAAGTGACTTCCTGTCAGTGTATTTCTCAAGGAGAAGAAGGCAGCCATAGGTGAGGGGAGTACACCTTGAAGTATAGGTAGAAGATGAGGAAATAAAGTGATAAATATAATTTTTTTTAAAGATCTAAAGAGTTCTTATGAGGATGAAGAATGTGTTCTGCTTAGTCATACTGGGCAGAACCAGAAATATTCCGTTGAAGTTGGTGGGGGTGGGGGAGTGGGAGGGGAGATTTCAGACTCAAACGAAAACTTTCTAACAACTAAGGGTGTCCAAAAGTATAATAAACTACTATGCAAAATAGAATTTGCTATCACTGGAGGTCTTCTAGGAGAGGCTGAATGCCCAATTATTGAGGATGTTAAAGGATTTTTTTTTTCTCAGTTTGGGTATATATTAGAGAAGACCTCTGGGAAAGCTTTCATTTCCAAGATTCTGTGATTCTGTTGTTTGTCCTTCATTTTCAAAAGAGACCAAAGACATCATGAGTAGTCTTCACTCTCAAATGAATTGGATTTAAGTGAAGCAGAGTTGTTCAAAGTTGTCTGCCTCATTTTCTCTTCCAGAATCATCAAAATCCAGCAGCAAGACAAAAGTCAAGATGACTATCAATTGCTTGGGATGCAGTGGATCGTCTTGGCATCTTTGATGTCTGACCAAATTCAAAGTGCTCTGCAGCACCTGCTTCAGTCACCTTCAGGGCCATTGGAACCAATTGTTCTTACCCACTCATTTCACCAAGGGAAATCTTCAAATGCTTGGATGTAATATGAATTAAGTTGGGACTTCTTTACTATTTTAGAATGCTAAATTAATTAAGTGTCTTTGATTGAACCTTACTAGTTGCAATGCCCCAGGCCCAAACCCCTATCTACTAGGTGCTAAGCCCATGTGGATGTGAAGCCCTCGGGGCCCTAAAAGTTGCTGCTAAGACCAGAGCCAATAGTATGTGCCTAAGTTCTGGTCGCTCAGATGATGATTGATGACATCCAAAGACTGTATAAAAAGAGAGAACAGACTATTTGCTTGAGGCTCTCATTCCTGGAGGAGTGTTGGTGTGGGATTCTGGGCAGCCCCTCTAAGAGCCTCCCAGCTCATCAATACAGATGTTGATGGTTTCTGGGTAACTATGAATTGTATTTGGTCTGTTTATAATGTATGTTTGTAATTTGTTTGTATTTGCTCTGAAGTTCAAGGTGCTGGCTTTTCCCCCTGAATTAAGTGAATGATATTTGTATGTTGGATTGACATGATTGTTAACCCCCTATTGCTGCTTTTCTTAGTAAAGCAGATCAAAAGAACCTGCACGGGCAGCGTTCTTGTTGTTAGGCTTGTGTTTGTCTTTCACTCCCACAGCAGCTGCTAGTCCAATTGCGGCAACTTTGGGGAACTCACCAACAGATTTGAGGCCTGTCAGTTACACTCAACTTGGTTTAGCCTGTCTGCCAAGATGGTTTTGCCAGGATTTGGCCAACTGTACATGTTACAGATTCTTAGAACCACAGGGGAGAGTTGAGTGACAGATGAATGCCAAAGGTGGATAAGCAACCCTAAAAAAGTCTTGGCAAGCCCTTGCATCAGAGGTGCTAGTCCTCCCCAAAATACCCCATACATTCCTCTGTCTTCTGGGAAGATCAAAAATGCACATATTTATAGAATATATTATATTGATTAATTAATTAATAGAAATATAGGATAGGTGAGATCATCAAGATTATGTTAATCTGGGAACTAAACAATCCACCACCAGATAAATCTCAAATTAACTTTACACCCAAGGCTGCCATGTTTTTCATTCACATGAATGTGAATGAAACTATTGAAAGTGTATGCTGTTTTAATCCAGCTGAAAAACACTAGAATCTTACTCAGAGTCCAGAGGGAAACAAATTCTGGCTGAAAATGCTCATTTATGAATGCACGGGAGCCTAAAAAAGAGAACTGATGATTGTTTTCATCACTTCATCCTGTATTATTGAAGCTTGAGCCCTTCACTTCAGCTAAGAGTATATTTATTTCCTACCTATATTTAAGTTGGGGGCTCTGGTGGTCAAAATTGGCCAGGTAATGATAGAAGACTCTGATGAGTCTTAGAATGGGTAGGTATTTGGAAAATAATGAGTCCAGAAAGAACAAAGATAAATCTAAATCAGACACTTTTCCCTCCTTAAGGAAGGGGACATGGGGATGTATAACTGTAAGGATCTTAAGGTGGCTAAATATGGGTACAGTTCCTGAGTCAATTGCCCTTAATCATTAAATTCTCTGGTCACATACTAGCAAAAAGCTTTCTCTTATATGGATACTCCTATTATCTCCAGACCTTTCCTTGTGATGGATCATGGGATCTAGCCAACCCCAGATAGTTCTAATAGTCTTGAGGGCAACAAAGACCAATCCAAAAATATCACAAAGAGATTGATATTGTAAGCATTTATTACCGAGCCAGCATGAGTGTCCTTCGATAAGGATGGCTGAACACTGAATTGCATTTAATGAGAATCTGAAAGCAAGGCCTAATCACTGTTGTCACTTTTATCATTTTTTTTTAAATTTTCAATAAGAAGTCTGTGGTGATGATATTTATAGCATGGTTATGGAGCTTAAGAGGGGAGCACATACCCAAGTCAGAACTTCTCCAGGAGAGACCACAGTGACAAAGAACTAAGGCAATGAAGCAGCATCAGCTACATGCTATGTGTCTTAAGCAATTCCTGCAATAGAATGTAAGCTCCTGGAGAGTAGGGACTATTCTCTGTATCCCTAATACTTAGTAGAGTGCCTGGCACATAGTAAGTGTTTAATATAGTAAACTGAATTGTATTAAACTGAACCCTTGTGCATCACCAAATAGCAATTGATTGGAGAGACAGACACTGAAGCTCTAACACTTCTCTTCCTGACACTTACCACAAAATAATAATAAAATAACTGACATTTATGTAGTGTTTTAAAATTTTTAAAGCCTCAAAACAATTTAAAATTCACTCCACTTTGGATTTCCTGCCCTGCCTAGTTTCAACTCTATAGAATAAGCTGCCTCTCCCAGGATAAACTCATCACTTCTAACTTCATCACCATGTGGCTAACTCAAGCCCTGATTGACACCACCTCCCTCAGCTGACTTTCATCCCTCCAATTGGAGGACTGGAAAAGCGAATACCAAACTCTTCCCAATGCCTTCTTCTATAGAAGGCAGAAAGTAGACTATTCGACTCACTCCACTCTATATCGATTGCTCTGTCTGTTTCCAATTCCATGAAACAAGATGCACCATGTGGTGTACCCTATGTTATCCTGTACTCTTCTCCCTACTTTCCTGCCTCCTTTTCTGTGTTATTTCTCCCTTTAGTCTAAAAGCTGTTTGAGAACAGGGACTGTCTTGATTAATTGTATCCCCAGAGCTTAGCACAGAGCCTGGCACATTGTAGGCACTTAATTAATGTTTATTGGATTGTATTTATTGGGATCGATTATAAAGTAGACCCTACAGGTGCCCTTACCTCTACCTTAAAGATGAAATTGAGACTCTTAAATGTCATGTGACTTCCTTTGCACAGCTAACAAATGTCAGAGGTGGAATTCAAACCCAAGTCTTTTTCACTCCAAAACTAACACAATCCACAAATGACTTTGTGACCCTGTGAAACGGCCATGCCTTTGGAAATGAAAGGAAGTCAGTGATATTCAGTGTTTCATGGTCAAGTTAATTCCTTTAAGCCACAGGCATTGAAGCCTTACAGCCCAGCATGGCCATAGACCAGCAGTTGTGCCTAATTTCCTGTCATTTTTCTGTTGCTGATAATGCTGGGCGTATGATGGCAATGATTATCATAGTAAAACCAAGTGCTGTTGTACCAAGTGACAGCATTGTAACTTTGGTCCAGATGGGTCCCAAAGTGTTTGATAAATTGAAGAGTCCCTGACAAGCTTGTTCAGGGAATTTACCTGAATGTCATTGTAACACAGGCGTAATCCCATAGAAATATGCCCTCTAAACTAGTAAATTGATTAAGTTGAAACTTTAGGATGATGGTGGCCAGCCCCATAGAGTGTTAAAAGCTGTGGCACCCTAAATAGGATTATGCTTCCCCCTTTTAGGAGTTGTTGCTGTTGCTGTTCAGTCCTTTCAGTCATGTCCAACTCTTCACGACCACATTTGAGGTTTTCTTGGCAAATATACTACAGTACTTTGCCATTTCCTTCTGCAGCTCATTTTACAAATGAAGAAATTGAGGCAAACAGGGTTAAGTGACTTCTCCAAAGTCATGCAGCTAGTATCTGAGTCTAGATTTGAATTCAGATCTTTCTGACTCCAGGCCTGGCATTTTACCCATCGTGCCACCTATCTTCTCTTCTAAGGGTTGTTAGTCCCTTCTCATCAGTAGATTCAGACATTTAATAATTTATTGAACAAATACCTGACATTAGGAATCAGAAACAGAAGACATGTTCCTTACTCTTTAAGAACTTACAATTTAATGAGGAATAAGAAGAGTTACAAAATAATTATGTAAGAAGGCAAGGCAGTATGTCTGAGTGCCACAATCAGTGCCATTACAGTAATGATCCGTGCAACATGACAAAATGTTTTAGGGCCATTCTGAAGGTCATTTCAAAAGAGTGAAGTAATGTTCTTAGGCCAGAAGCCAAATTACTGAAATCCATGCCTATCCAAAGAGTGATCATAGAGAACTCCTGTTAAGAATGCTAAATGGCATGATAGATAGAATGTACAAAAAAGTCTTAGTGTGGTTTTAAACTTTAATAAATGTTACACACATTTTCAGAGGAGATCATTTGAGTTTTGCTAAATTGTTTGACTTTGTTAAAAGGGACTTCTCACAAAACGAGAGTAATTTTTAAATGTAAAAATAAAACTTTATTTTCTAAAAAGCAAACACCTTAAAAAAACCTTTTGGAGTACTAAGTATTGCAATAATGATAATGTTTACTCCTCTGTGACCTTTAGCAAGTCACTTCACCTCCCTCGGACTCAGTTTCCTCACCTGTAAAATATGGGAGTTGAACTAAATGATGTGTAAGGTCCTTTGTGGCTTTAAATCTATGAGATTCTATGGGGATGAAATGAGGAAAGAGTTCATTGCAGACAAACAGAGCATCCTGTGCAAAAGTACTGAGAAAGAAAGATTTTTCAGAGGAAGAGACAATAGAGATGTACTGGGAAAATTTATTGATGTTAAAACAAAATATAGCAATTTAAAAATTAGGCAAAAAAGGGAGTAGAATATTGAGTTCAGGGAACAATGAGTCAACCAGTCTGGTTGCAACATATGAAATAAACCTGTAATAATATGAAATAAACCTGGAATAATGAATTAGAACCATGTCACAGATATATTTTTTTTCTTTTTTATTAGCTTATTTATTTTTCATTTTCAACATTCACTTCCATAAGTTTTAAGTTTTCTTCCCCTCTCTTCTCACTCCTTCCCCAAGATGGCCTGCAATCTGATATAGGCTCTACATATACATTCTTATTAAACATATTTTCACATTAGTCATGTTGTATAGAAGAGTTATAACAAATGGGAGAAAACCATGAGAAAGGAACAAAAAAGAAAATAGTCTACTTCACTCTGCATTCAGACTCCATAGTTCTTTCTCTGGATGTGGATGGCATTTTCTATCATGAGTCCTTTTGAATTGTTTTAGGCACTTGCATTGCTGAGAAGGTCTAAGTCTATCAAAATAAGTTGTCACACACTGTAGCTGTTACTGTGCACAATATTCTCCTGGTTCTGCTCACTTCACTCAGCATCAGTTCATATCATTCTTTCCAGGTTTTTCTGAAGTCTGCCTGTTCATCATTTCTTATAGCACAATAATATTCCATTACATTCATATGCCACAACTTGTTCAGCCATTCCCCAATTGACGGGCATCCCCTCAATTTCCAGTTCTTGGCCACCACAAAGAGAGCTGCTATAAATATTTTTGTATATGTGGGTCCTTTTCCCATTTTTATAATCTCTTTGGGATACAGCCCTAGCAATGGTATTGCTGGGTCAAAGGGTATGCACATTTTTGTAATCCTTTGGGCATAGTTCCAAATTACTCTCCAGAATAGTTAGATTAGCTCACAGCTCCACCAATGATGAACTAGTGTTCGAACTTCCTCACATCTTCTCCAACATTTATTATTTTCCTGTTTTGTCATATTAACCAATCTGATAGGTGTGATATGGTACCTCAGAGTTGTTTTGATTTGCATCTCTATAATCAATAGTGATTTGGAGTGGTTTTTTTCCTGTGACTATAGATAGCTTCAATTTTTTTCCTCTGAAAACTGCCTGTTCATATCCTTTGACCATTTATCAATTGGAGAATGACATGTATTTTGTAAATTTTGATTAATTTAGAAATAAGGCCTTTATCAGAGATACTAGTTGTAGAAATTCTTTCCCAGTTTTATGCTTCCCTCCTAATTTTGGTTGCATTGGCTTTGTACAAAAACTTTTTAACTTAATATAATCAAAATTATCCATTTTGCATTTCATAATGTCCTCTATCTCTTGTTTGGTCATAAATTCCTAATGCCAGAATGAGGTATTTGTTTTTCATCCTAGAGTAAATAGGGACCCACTGAAGGCATTTATATCTGATCCTCAAGGGAATGAGGGAGCCAATGAGGTTTTTCTTGACAGCCTCCAGTGACCTCTTCCTCCATTATATTGTCTTTATTTTTGGTATATACTTTATTTTATATGTACATTATGTCTCCCTTGTAGAATGTAAGCTCCTTTGGGGCAGTGATTATTTCATTTTTCTCTTTGTACCTCTGTTGCCTAATACAGTGCTTTCTACATCATAGGTCTTGACTGAATGTTTGTTGAACTGAATTAAATGGAATTCTGATTCCTGTTATATGAAACAAATATCACTGAAGTTTTTTTTCTAATATATTAAGCTTCACTAGCACTCATCAGCTCAACATACTCAATATGTCCAGTGATCAGAAGGAGCCCCAAACTGGAAATGCTCATTGAAATTCTCCCCATCTTCCAAAGCCCAGATCAAATGCTCGGTCTTTTATAATCACCAATTCTAAAGTGATCTCTCCCTTTTCTAAATTCTCATTGTACACTTTACATACTTCTTTTATAGAGTTATATTTTCATAGTTGTTTATGTAAACAGGATCATAGGTGTTAAAGCTGGAACGGACTTTTCAGATTATCTAGTCTAGAATTTCTTAACCCTTTTTGTGTAATGAGGTCCTTTGTCAGTCTGAGGAAGCCTATGGACCTTTTCTCAGAATCTATATTTTTTTAGTGCATAAATAAAATACACAGAATTATGAAAGAAACCAGTCACACAGAAATAATTATGAAAATGTTGCCCCATCCAAGTTCCCAGTCCCCTTGATGTCCATCCAACAGTCTTCTTTGGAGTTTGTGGATCCCATGTTCAGAGCCCCAAACTGAATTCAACTTTCATTTTATAATTGAAGAGTTCCTAGAAAAGATAAGATGGTATAAAGGCCCAGAGTCAGATAGCTTGCCCGAGGTCACAAGAGTGGTAACTCGCATTGACAGGATGAGAGGTGCAATGCTCTGACTCCAATCCAAATCTCTTTTCACTATATCAAGTTGCCTCCCAATAGAAGACTCTTGATACTTTAAAAAAGATGGAATTTTGCATAGGATTATTGAAAGTACTGCACAATTTCCCAAATTCAATCCTGTCCAATCTCCTCCTACTCAACTCTGAGCCTATTACATTACTTATCTGTAAGTACACAAGGCTACTTGGAAGTCTTGTCCCTCCTGTGTGGTAGAACGAACGAATATCAGTATGAACAGATACACCACCCTCAAGTCATTCATATACTTGCTGCATGACCGTGGCAATAATCAAATCAATCTAATAAAAACTTTTGGTAATATGAAATGGAGATAAACATCCTACACTGGCTTGCCTCCTAGGAATATTACATTGTATTTTCCCAAATAATAACCTAAAAGCACTTAGTCTAGATAGTCTTTAGAGCTTCTGAGTAGAACAGAACATTCTCAAAAAAAAAAATAGCCCTCCTCTCCCACCAACTCCTTCCCTAACCATGGAGGAAAATAGCTCTCCATCTGGTAGAATCTTACGACATAGCATGGTGCAGTAGAATCAGGAATCAATCGGTCAACAAGTATTTATGATATACCCTCTATATGTCAAGGTGGTAATGATACAAGGACAAAAACAAAATTATTCCTACCCTAAAGAACTTCCTTATAGTGGAAAAAATGACAGATAGAAAGATTAGATAGATGGATAGATAGATAGACAGATAGACAGAATCATAGATGATAGATACAAACATACATAGGTAGATACACACACAAATATACACATGCATATACATATATATTGTATATATATGTATGGAGAGAGAGAGAGAGAGACACAGAGAGAGACAGAGAGAGAGCATCTCTATGTGTTCTACAGTAAATGTAATGTAAGATTTGGGTTTGAATCTTGCCTCGGATACTCTCTAGCATTGTGACTGTGGGCAAATCATTTTACCTCTCTAAACCCATTTCCTTATCTGTAAATCGGGAATACAGGTGTGTAAAGAATTATCTGAGAAAATTTATGTAAAGTGCTTTATAAATCTTAAAAGACTATTATAAATATGAACTATCATGCTTATTTTTCATATTTCAACTAATTATTCTTGAGAACTAGGTGCTAAACACAGTTGTTTCTATGCTGCTAAAGGAGTACAATTGCTGTTAATGTCCTCTAAATATCAGTGACTAGAGGCAAAGCCCTGGCTTATCTTTCTTAGTTTTGCTTCTGATGAACCCACATTTTCTGACTCCAGATCCAGTATTATTTGCTCACTCATCAAGCTCTCTCTTCTAAACGCTAGTGCCCTCTCTCCCTAACCACTTTGTGGTTATTTATATTTGTTTTATATGTACCTATATACATACTTGTCATCTCTATGCATTAGACTATAAGTTTGCTGAGTTTTATTCTTTATATCGGCACCTGTGTTGCCTTTCGTGAAGAGCAAACTACCTGAGTATTCACCAAGCACCTATTACAGGTTCTGTGTTAGGTACTCAAGGGGATACAAAAGAAAAGGAGGACATAGCCCCAGCCTTGAATAATATTGGTGACAGTGGGCATCCTTTCTTCACACCTGATCTTACTAGGAAGGCTTCTAGCTTATCCTTGTTACTAATAATGCTTGTTGATGGTTCTAGATAAACATGCTTTTTATCAATTTAAGTAAAAACCCATTTGTACCTATATTTTCAAATGTTCTTAATAGAAATGAGCATTGTTCTTCACCAAAAGCTTTTTCTGCATCTATTGATATAATCACATGATATTCTTGTTATTATTGATATAAACCATCCCTGCATTCCTTGTATAAATCCCATTTGGTCCATAATGCATAATCTTTGTAATATATTATTGTAATATTTTAGCTATTGTTTTATTTAGGATTTTGCTTCCATATTCATTAATAAAATCAGTCTATAATTTTCTTTCTCTGTTTTTACTCTTCCTGATTTTAGGTATTGTTATTATATTTGTTTCATCAAAAATTTGGTAGGATCCCTTCAATGCCTATTATTGCAAAAAAAAATTTAAAGTTGGATTTAGTTGATCTTTAAATTTTATGGCCTGTTCTTTGCCTTTTAAAGTCATCAGACAGATACTTTAAAAAAGAGAAAATAACTTCACTTTCTTTGCCATTATCAATACAAGTAATGAGTAAAATCCTTAATCCTTAGTTAATAAATCCTTAATTCAATTTTGAAAACTTGTTACTAAAACATACTCAAAGCTTGAATTTCCATGATGATGAATTTGGAAGCCAATCATATACATCTGCATACAGTTCTTAGAGAAAGCAGTCTAATGCTTTTCTCAAAATTTACTATTCCATTTAAATAGAAAACTTTTATATTACATCTAAGTCTTATTACCTTGTCTAATAATTTCTGCCTTAGGAGGATATCATCCCTATATGATAATTTGACCACATATACAGGTTAAAATTTTAAGATGCTCATACTAGCTTCCTGTTATAGTAAGTCAGAGATGTTCCAGTAGGAACCTATTATTTACTATATTAATTATCGTACTTACAAAACTTCTTGATTATAGAAATTTGCGATAAAAGGAACAAGGGGAACATAGTTATAACTGTGTAAAGGGAGGGAGGGGGTGACTGTCTTAGCTCTATTTGATTCCAAGCATGAGTCATATCTGATAACCAATCATGTAGTCACAGCATATCAAAAGCAAGGCTCAGGATTAACCAGGTGAGAATTTTCATTTTCAAAAAAGAAATAGCACAATGGAGGCCATGACCGAGGTCATCCTCAAAACTTTTCCCAGGCACAGGCAGTTCCCAGAATGCAGTACATGTCATTTTCTACTACTGGCTTCATGACAATTCAGACAACTATCCCTGTAATCAAAGCTCAAAACAATAGTAAATCACAGTCCCAGGAATTTTTACCTTAAATAGCAAAATTTCACTAACCACAACTTAGGGCCTGAATATCTTTCCTTATGTTTCCCTAACAGTCAACATTTCATTTATTGTTTACTTATAAATTAAAACTATCCATATTCTCGGTCTTCATACACACAACAAATACCTGATAGTTGACTCATCATTAATACGTCATAACTGCATCTTTAAACCATCCTATACACTATCATAATAGCCAAGATTTTCAAATGACAAATCACTACAATAATAACATATCATTAACATTATTAATGTTGTTATCTGCTTTATAACAAAATATGCCTCATTAAATATTTAACATTTTTCAAAACTATATTTTTATCATATTCTTTTAAAAGTCCAATAATGTCTAATAATCTAATAGCATGCAGATTAAAAAGTTGTTTTATCTAACAACATTTCTGTTACAGTGGTCTCCCAAATTTCACAATATAAGAGAATTTAGAAATACAATAATAACACAAACAATAACCTTCTGATGATATCAATTGCATTTCCAAATTATCTCATTGGTCTTATTACCTTTGGCATTTTAAAACCACTTTAGAGTTATCAGGTATAGAACAATTACCTTCAATTAAAGAAATAATAATAATATTATAATCAGCATATGCCAGTCACTGTGTTAAGCGCTCTACAATCATTATATTATTTTGATCTCACAGTAACCCTGGGAGGTGGTTAACATTATTATTTTTCTCTTTGCAGATCAGGAAACTGGGACAAACAGAGATCAGATAGCTTCCCTAAGATTACACAGCTAATAATTTTCTGCAACCAGAACAGAGAAGGGTGGGCTCACAAACAGAAGCTAGATTCCTCCCTCCTTTGTGACTCGTATTGCCATGCTAGGCACTGCCAGGGGCACCAGGACTTTCCCAGGTAACAGCTGAGTGGGGCCTGCTGAGAGCTGGGCCTGCATTGGAGATACTGCTGGGGTGGCTGGTTCCAAGACCTTCCCATTGGTGATAGTTCTGGGTGGCATGTCAAAACACATGCTGTCTGTGGGGTCTGACCACCCTTACAACTACAGCTTTGGGGCCAGGCACTGCTGGGGCTGGGGCTGGGGCCACTTGCAACTGCTGGGGAAGGGTAGGCAGAATGTATTGCATTTGCATGATGCCCCCAGGCTTGTCTACAGGGGTGAGCTACAGGATTCCCAATGGCATAGGGCCATTGGGGCCACTGCTAGTTGGGGGCCCTACTGCCCCTCTACCAGGTGGGTCAGAACATAATTCAAGTTTCCTTACCTTTTTTTTAACTGATTCTTCATATATTATTATTTAATATTTTTAGTTTTCAACATTGATTTCCACAAGATTTTGAGTTACAAATTTTCTCCCCATTTCTACCCTCCCCCCCCCACTCCAAGATGAGATATATTCTGATTGCCCCATTCCCCAGTCAGCCCTCTCTTCTGTCACCCTACTCCCCCCATCCACTTTCTCCTTACTTTCTTGGCAAGATAGATTTCTATACCCCATGGCCTATATATCTTATTTCCCAGTTGCATATACAAATAACTTTTTTTGAGTATCTGTTTTTAGAACGTTGAGTTCCAAATTCTCTCCCCTCTTCCCTCCCTAGACACCCTCCCTAAGAAGGCAAGCAATTCAACATAGGCCACATATTATCAATATGCAAAACACTTCTACAATTATCATGTTGTGAAAGACTAACTCTATTTCCCTCCATCCTATCCTTCCCCTTTATTCAATTTTCCCCCTTGACCCTGTACCTTTTCAAAAGTGTTTGCTTTTGATGATTCTCCCCCCACCCCTCCTTTATCCCCTTGTCTCCTACTTTCCTGTAGGGTAAGATACCCAATTGAGTTTGTATGTTATTCCCTCCTCAAGTCAAATTCGGTGAGAGCAAGATTCACTCATTCCCCCTCACCTTCCACGTCTTCCCTTCTAACAGAACTGCTTTTTATTGCCACTTTTATGAGATAACTTACTCTCCTCTCTCAATCTATTCTCCTCTCACCTCTTAATTTAATTTTATTTTTTAGATATCATTCCTTCATATTCAACTCACTCTGTGCCCTCTGTCTCTCTATATATGTATATTCCCTTCAACTATCCTAATACTGAGAAAGGTCTCATCAATTACAAACATCGTCTTTCCTTGTAGGAATGTAAACAAAATAGTTCATCTTTAGTAAGTCCCTTATGATTTCTCTTTCTTGTTTACCTTTTCATGCTTCTCTTGATTCTTGTATTTGAAAATCAAATTTTCTATTCAGCTCTGGTCTTTTCATTGAGAAAGCTTGAAAGTCCTCTATTTTGTTGAAAATCCATATTTTGCCTTGGAGCATTATGCTCAGTTTTGCTAGGTGAGTGATTCTTGGTTTTAATCCTAGCTCTTTTGACCTCTGGAATATCATATTCCAAGCCCTTCAATCCCTTAATATAGAAGCTGTTAGATCTTGTGTTATCCTGATTGGGTTTCCACGATACTCAAATTGTTTCTTTCTGGCTGCTTGCAGTATTTTCTC
>CM053624.1:190962643-190984997 GCA_028646595.1 Phalanger gymnotis | reverse complement strand
TTTTCCATTTGGCTAATTCTGCCTTTCCAGGCATTCTTCTCCTCATTAGCTTTTTGGAGCTCTTTTGCCATTTGAGTTATTCTGTTTTTAAGGTGTTATTTTCTTCAGTATTTTTTGGGGTCTCCTTTAGCCAGTCATTGACTTGTTTTTCATGATTTACTTGCATCACTGTCATTTCTTCTCCCAATTTTTTCTCTACTTCTCTTACTTGCTTTTCCAAATCCTTTTTGAACTATTCCATGGCCTGAGACCAATTCATATTTCTCTTGTAGGCTTTTGATGTAGGCTCTATGACTTTTTTGACTTCTTCTGGATGTATGTCTTGATCTTCTTTGTCGCCAAAAAAAGACTCTATAGTCTGAGTCTGAGTCCTTTTGTGCTGCCTGTTCGTGTTCCCAGCTAACCACTTGACCTTTGAGCTTTTTGTCAGGGTATGACTGCTTGTAGAGTAGAGAGTACTTTGTCCCAAGCTTTAGGGTCCAAGTGCTGCTGTTTTCAGAGCTACTTCTACTCCATTGTCACTGCAAGCTCTGCTACAGCAGTGCTCCTCCTCTCCTAAGATCCACTAACCAGGACCAAGGCCCAGATCCAAGGATGGGAAAGCAAAAGAACCCTGCCTCTGCACCAGCAAAGTGCTCCCTGCACTTCTGCTCTGATCTGCCGCATGATTCCTCCCACCATGTGGGCCAGGGACTCCAAAGCAGTTGACACTGGAGCTCTGGAAGCAGCCAAAGTTGCTTCCTGCTGCTGCTGTGACCACAGCTGTGCCACCTCTGCCACCTTGAGGACTGGAGCTGGACTGTTCTCACCCTGATACAGCAGTTTTCCCACTAACCTGCTGTTCTCAGCAATACAATGATCTCACGCAATTCTGAAGGACTGATGATGAAGGGTGCTGTCCATCTCCAGAGACAGAACTGATTGAGCCTGAATGCAGATCAATGATACTTTTTCTTTACTTTTTTTTTGGGGGGGGGGGAAGTGTTGTCTATGTTTTCCTTCATAGTTTGCCTTACATTGAAATGTGTTTTTTCATGACTACACATATATAATCTATGTCAAATTATTTGCCTTCTCAATAAGGAAGTGGGAAAAGAGGGAACCAAGGAAAGAATTTGGAACTCAAATTTTTTAATGTTAAAATTATTTTTACATGTAATCGGGGGGAATAAAATATTAAATGGAAATAAATTATTTATATCCTGGATTTCAAATCTTTATCAGATAGATTTGATACAAAGTTTCTTTTTTCCCTGATTCAACCCCTTCCTTTCTTAAGTTCACGATTTTTTTTTTCCTGTGTGGAATCTTTTTAGTTTCACATATTCAAAGTTATTGGTCTCGTTTGTAATTGTCTCTATGGCTTGTTTGGTTAAGAATACATCTCTTCCCCATAGCTTTGAGAGGAATATGATCTGCTTCAGAGGAACTTATATTTTATCTAAATGACAAGTGGGAGTCACCGGAGCTTCTTGAGCAGGGACATGCCATGGTTAGACCTATGCTTTAGGAATTTCAATTTGACAGTTGTGTAGGGAATGGACTAGAGAGAGTGAGAGACTAGATTCATAGAAACATTTAGGAAGCTATTATAAAAGTCTATGTGAGAGATTATGAGAGCCAGTACTACCATGGTTTGGGTATGAGTAGAAAGGAGAGAACTATTGCAAAGAGATTGAGTAGTAAAATAGACAAGATTTAGCAACTGTTTAGATAGAGGAGGGTGAATGAGATTGAAGATTTGAAAATGACTACTGGGTTTTGAACCTGTTTGACTGAGAAAATGGTCATGCCCTCAACAGAAAAGGAGAAGTTAGAAAAGGTGGGCTTAGCAGAAAAGAGAATGGGTTTGATTTGTTGAATTTTAGATATCTAGGGATATGAATACGAATTAAAAGAAGTTAGAGATTGGGAAATGGAACTCAGGAAAGCAATGAGCAATATGTATGTTTGGGCGTAATCTTCAAAGAGATGATAATTAATCCCCAGAGAGCTGATGAGACTACCAAGGGATAGTACTGAGAAAAGAAAGTACCCAGGTAAGCACTGGGGTAGGCCCATAGGTAGTAGTCTGAAAATGGATGATAAGCCTACAAAGAATACTTATAGCAGGGATCTTTAACATTTTTTTTTTCATGTCGTTGACCTCTTTGGCAGTCTGGTGAAGGTCTTAGATCTCTTCTCACAAGAATTTTTAATATTCACGATTGAAGAAAAAGCTAAATTTCAGTTAAAGAAAATAAAGACTTTTTTCCCTTCCAATTTGTTGGGCTTCTTGAAATCTACCTGAGGCTGAGAACCCTTAATTTAAAAGCATCCAGCAGACAGTTAGAAAGAGAACCACTACAGAGTAGTATCATTAAAACCCAGGAGAGTATCCAGAGAGAGGGAATCAACAGTGTCAGTTGCAAAGATCTCTGGAAGGATGAAGACTGAGAAAAGGTGATTGAGACTGACAATAAGGAGATCATTGGTGGCCCTGGAAAGAGCTTTTCCAAAAAGTGGGCAGGTATATGAGCCATTTAAGGGGATTAAGAAGTTAGTGAGAGGTGAGAAAAGGAAACAACAAATGTTATATTTTTCTAGGATCATATCTCTAGAGCCAGAAGGAAACTTGGAATATAAGTCCAACCTCTTCATTTTGCAAAGAAGCAAACTGATACCCAGGGACATTAAGTGAATTGCTCAGTGTCACAGAAGTAGTATCAAAGGTGGACTTTGAACCCAGGTCCTCTGGTCCCAGAGCCTATGCTCTTTCGACTATACTGTGATGTTTACTATAGTGGCCAAGTACATTGTAAATACTAAGAGCTTTTTGGTCGAGCCTCTCATTCAAATCTCAACTTTAAAACTAGGGATCTAATAGCAAAAGGGAAAAGAGATATACAACCATAGCTTGAGGGAATGTGAGGGTCAAATGAAGAGTTCTGGGGAGGAGGAGGATTGTTTGTCTTTAAGATGAAAGAAAGCTAAGTAAGTTTGAAGGCTACAGGGAAAGATCCAAAAGACCAAGAGAGATTGGTAATTAGAGAGAAAAAAACAGGAATCATTAAAAAGGCAAACTGTCAGAGAACCCAAAAAGTCACAAGCAGAGAGGTTGCCATTGGCAAGGAAAAGTGTGGCCTCATCCTTTAAGACTGGAGCTTAAGACAAGAGGACAGCTGAATGGTGGTAAGTTGATTTAAAGTGTGAAGAAAAGAATGGTCTCAACTTCTTTTCAGTGAAAAACAACTTTAAGTCTTCTGAAACAGAAGGGTAAGGGTGGTATGGATGATGTGAAGAGAGAAAGTTGGAATAGCAGCTATAAGTCTTGTGATAGACCAGGGAGGAGTAAAAGGGTTGCATCTGCATGCATAGCAAAGGCTTAGTTGAGACCGGAAAAGACAAACCTGTAGTAGACATAGTTGTTTTCATTTAGGGGAATTCTGAAATCTTTCATCAGGAGAGGAAAAGGCACATGGAGTTAGTAATCTATTGTTGATGCTTGGTAATAGATAAAATGAGATGGGATGATGGGGCAAGAAACTTAAAGCTAGAGAACAGTATAAAGTGAAACTGGTTAACCCAAGGGTAAGGACTTTGAAGGGGAAAAATGAAGTTAGGGCAGGGAGGGAAGACCTGGGGAAGCAGAGAAAGAAAAATAAGTGGAGGTCGGGGTGAAAATAGAGAATATATTTAGGAGAGTTGAGTCTCATGGAAAAATACAAAATTATAGGCAGATACGATTGTCAAGATTTTAGGAGACATCCTGTTTTCCAGAGCTAAGGTCCAGCAAGTAAGCTGTGCCCTGAGCTTGGCATGATAACAATCTTTTGCACTCATCCTCTGGATGATTTCAGCCTCAGCAAAATCCCCAAATTGTTTCTGATCATGAAGCCCTGCTATGAATCAAACTTGTCATGTTGTTGCTGTTACTTTCATTGTCAGGGCTACAGCTGGCTGTGCAGCCATTGGTATAAGTATGGAGATCTCCTCAAACTAAAACGGGTCCCCCCACCAGGGGCAGGGCTCCAGCACATGTGTCCTTGCTTGCCAGCCGTTCCCCTCACTTCGAAATTAAACATCTGTTTGATTCCTGACTCTCCAGTCCCTAGCCTGCTTTGTTTGGCTCCAGGCATCCAGAAGTTAGAAGCTGGTTCTGTCTGGTTGACGTTATAGAAAGGAATTTCAGAATTGTGAAAGAAAGTGAAATACTTGAAGAGGATAGCAAGATCAAAACTGTAACTTGCACGGCTGAGGTAAAGGGAAGGTGCAGATCCTTGGTGGTTAAGGTAAACGAACTGGGAAGCAAATGGATTTGAGAAGATATCACCACTTAAAATAAAGTCTCAAAGTGTAACAGCAGAGATAGATGTGGAGAAGCAGGGATATGCCGGAGCCAGCTCAAAGCAGCAAGCCAATTGTTAAATGTTCAGTGTCAGCATTTACATGATAGAAATCAGCCACCACTACAAATCAAGGCTTGATTTATCATGTCATTGGTTGTCTACCTTTAAGGAAGTGGTGGAGAAAATGTTAATAATGCAGATTAAACCTAAAAGTGTTTAACCTCTCAAAGCTTGTTGTTAAACATTTACCAACACCCCTGAGAGGAAGGCTGAACCAGGTATTGAATTCCTTTGAGAGTTCCAGGAAGCAACCTGATGCCTCTAGTTCATTTTATTGCAATTTAAGTTTTACATCACTTTCTCCTCAACGTCTTCCTTGTCAGTCCTCTGCCTCCACACTGGCAATAACCCAGCACCAAAGCCCCTTCAGAGTAACCATGGTAGTGATGACATATGACAGAGTTCTGATGTAGAGCTGACCTGGTTGAAAACTAGAGGGTAAACTCAAACACATCTCTGCTCTCTATTTAACTCTTCCTGAACATCTTATCACATTGCCTTCTCTCAGACCATCGTCTTTGATCTCCCCTCACCTGAAGGTTGGACTAGCCCCTGGTTCTCCTGCTCTGCTAGGTACCTTGCCTTATCTTATCCACCTCCAGGCCCTTTCTCAGACATCTCTACATCATACTGCCACTGAGCACCTGAAAATCTCTCCCTTTTCTTCTATTCTTTATATGTTGTCTTCCAACATAAGGCTATAAACTGCTTGAGATCAGCAACTATCTTGCTTGCTGGTAATATTTAGAGGAGCATAGAGTACTTTAAAAAAAATCTATTACCAACCAGGACAAAAAACTCTCCCAAACCTTTCTTAACCACTAGATAGGATAAAAGCTCATCTTCCATACAAGTAAACTGAGACCCAGAAAGGCTCAGTGACTTATCCAAGACCACACAGGTAGTATCAGAGACAAGATTTGAACTCAGATCCTCTGACTCGAGGGCAACACTTCTTTCTCCAGTACCAACCTCCAACTTCTTCCTTATGGTAGAAGCACACACCCTACCCTGCTGACTCCTATCTTGGTCAGAGATTGGTCACCAAATCAACATTATCTTTATTGTTGTTATATGTCCTTCATTTTTGAAGAAGACCAATGACATCACAATGTCAGAGTCAGAGTACGTTGTATTCAGCTATGGCTGATCAGACCAAGACAAGTTCTGAAGGCATTATCACAGATTAGGCACAAACGGTCCATTAGAATATTTAGAATGGCTCTGTATTTATGCAGCTCACATTTCTCTTGCGTTTCTACAATTCCTCTTTGCTCATAGAGTACAGTGCCTTCTTTGATGTAGGCGCACCATTATGGATAGTGCTGCATCAGCATTTCCTGTGTTTCACAGTCAATACTAAAATAGAGGTAACTTGAGAGTATCCTCATATCACTTCTTACCACCATGTGAGTGCGTGCCATGTGTGAGTTCTCTGTAAAATAGTCTTTCAGGACAGCATGTGCTTTGCATTCGAAATACATGGCCAGCCCATTGGAGTTGCACTCTTTGCAATAGAGTTTGAATGCTTGGCAGTTCAGCTCCAGAGAGGACCTTATCTTGCCAGGCAATTTTCAGGATCTTGTGAAATGATTCAGGTGGAAGCAGTTCAGTTTTCTGGTGTAGCACTGATAAACTGGCCAGGTTTCACAGGCATACAACAATGTAGTCCACATGACAACCTTCAGTTTCGTATGGAGCCCGATGCCTCTCACCCATGCTTTCTTTTGGAGTCTCCCAAATGCTGAGCTAGCTCTAGCAACATGCATCAACCTCATCGTCTATGTGGGCAGCAATGGCAAGTGAATTTATCCACACCATCCAAAATTTTTCCATTTCTGGTAACCAACATTCCATGTATGGTTGGTGTGGTGGTCATTCATGGAGGATCTTTATTTTCTTATTGTTGACTGTCAGGTCAAAATTAGCATAGGAGGAGAGAAGCAATTCATACTCTATTGTGTATCAGCCTCTGCACTGAGTGCACAGTCATCTGCAAACAACAAGTCAGACACCAACTCCCCTTCTACTTTGGTCTTGGGCTGTGGCCTTTTCAAGTTAAATAGTTCACCATCAGTGCAGAAGCTGATCTTGATTCCATTTTAGTCTTCAAAGGAATCTGACAACATCCAGCATTTCAGAAAACATCAGGCTGGAGACAGTGGGAGCAAGCACACAACCTGCTTCACTCTCTTGATGACTGGGAAAGTATAAGAGCATTGCCCTTCATCCAGCACCCATGTAAGCATGCCACCATGAAACTAGCATATAATGCTGATAAACTTACCTTTGTTAGTGCTATTATGAAAATCATGATAATCTACTACCCTGGGCAGTAGACCATGGGTATCTTCAAAATTGCAATGATTCTGGTTGCTAGACTTCCTAAGAGAAGCTCCCTTCCCTGGCAACAATCCATGCTCTCTTATACCTATCCATGTCAATCCTATCCTTCCCATGTCCTTATCCATTTCATTGGCCTTCCTCCCTGCATTATTGTCCTTTTAGACTTATGCTCTCTCTTCATAGATTGCTTTGTATTTAATGTTTCTATCCATGTTGTTTCTTCTCAATAGAATGCATGCTCCCTGAGGGCAGGGATTGTTTCTCTTTGGTCTTTGCAACGTCAGTGCATAGCACAGTGCTTGAAATACAGTAGATATTTACCAAATGGTTGCCGAATTACATTGACTTGAACAATCCTATGAGGCAGATGGTACAAGTATCATCCACAGATTACTAATGAGGAAAGTGAAGCTTCGAGAGATGGAATAACTAACTCCAAG
This sequence comes from Phalanger gymnotis, assembly GCA_028646595.1. NCBI lineage: Eukaryota > Metazoa > Chordata > Mammalia > Diprotodontia > Phalangeridae > Phalanger > Phalanger gymnotis. The sequence continues at coordinate 190,977,823 of CM053624.1, read as the reverse complement.
TTACATAGTTAATAAGTGTGAGAAACAAGATTTGAACCAAGGTCCATGTTCAGAATCTTTCTACTATACTCCACTGTAAAGACTTTCCTTCAGATACAACATAAAACTTTGTTTCATAAATCTAATGAATTTCTTTGTAAATACACCATAGTTATCTGGGTCTGTGCCTTATCTTCCTACTAGATTATGAGCTCCATGAGAGCACACACCTTATTTTAGCATTTAGTATCCATTACAGAGCTTGGAATATAGTAAATACTTAATATAAGTTTGTTCAGTTAGAATTTATGTGAGGTTTCAATCTAGAAATTGTACATGCCTTTGGGTATTGTCCATGGCTTAAATTCTAAATTAACAAGGGATGGAGGTTGATGAATGAATTAAAAATCATTTAAGTACTTACAAAGTCAGCTGTGCTGAATGCTAAAAACATAAATATTAAAACAAGGTAGTCCTTGTTGTCAAAAGCTTACAATTTTTATTGTTAATTGTTCTTTTACTCAATTTTATTTTATTTCAATTCTGAATTCTCTCACTTTCCCATTTCTCTTACCCACACTGTGAGAAGGCAAGAAAAATTAAAAAAAAAAATATGAGTAGTCATGCAAAGCAAATTCCCACATTAGCCATGTTTCCCCCTCTCCTCAAAAGAAAGGAAAAGGGGAGGAAGGAAGAAAGGAAGGAAGGAAGGAAGGAAGGAAGGAAGGAAGGAAGGAAGGAAGGAAGGAAGGAAGGAGGGAGGGAGGGAGAGAAGGAAAGAGAGATGAAGAAAGAGAGCAAGGGAGAGAGGGAGAGGGAGAGAATATATTTCAATGTACACTCTGAGTCCATCAGCTCTCTAACTGTAGGTATATAGCATGTCTCAACTTGGACCCTATGGAATTGCAATGGTCATTGTGCTACTCAGAGTAACTAACTTTCAAAGCTGTTTTCTTTACAATAATGTTGTTATAGAATAAATTATTCTCCTGCTTCTGCTCACTTCCCTCCGCATCAGTTCCTACAAGTCTTCTCAAACTTCCAATAGGAGGGTTCTAGCCTAGAGAGGCTCAAATATGGTGAACTGGTTCATAGAGTAGTTGATTGACAAGCCCTTTCAGGAGCAATGCCTGTTTGATTACTGGGTTTGGGGGTAGAGGGAAAGGAGAGAGGGTAGTCTATGATGTCAGGTTAGGTGGCAAGAAGTTCTGACTAGATAGCTGGATGAGATGTGAAAAATTCCTGTTTCAAAGGAACACATTTCAGAATTAGGGGAGGAGATGTGGTGCCCTTCCTCAGTATGAACATCTATGAAGAAGATCAGGGAACTAGGCAAGTGATAAAAAGGCAGGAACAAGGAAAAGTGCTACTACAGGAGAATCTCCTTTGGTGTTTTCTAATGGAAGTCTGGGGAGGGAACCCTAAAATGGTGGGGGGAGGGTGCTTAGACTGAATGATATCTTAAAGTAAGAATTCTGGTGAGGCATGACTTAACTTAGTAGAGGAGTATCCCAGGGTGGAACATACATATGAAAGGTCGGATATCTCTGAGAGGACAGCATGTTTGACAGGATTAAATTTAATCTGGGGCTGAGAGGATTAGCACCTGGCACAAAGTTGTTGCTTAATGAATGGTTGTTGAATTTGCTGTATCCAGGAATGTCCAAGGGCACGTGGGATAGGGGTGGGGTGGGGGAGGGTTACAGAATGATGGGGGCTGTGAACACTGCCCCATAAGGGGAAGGGGTGATGCTATCCTTTCAGAGTCAGGAGTGGAAACGAAAGGGATCTGATCCACCATCAATTACAGCTGACTTTAAGTCAAAGAGGTTGCTCAATCCTATAGCTCCTATGGGTTTTTCATTCTCCCCTTCCGCACCTTGATCCTTCATTGTGCATTCCCTAGCCTTGGGGTAATATGCCTCAACAACACGAACATGTGCTAGAGGAGAGGAGGAAAGAGGGAGAACATTGCCATTTTGCTGTTTGTTTTGCACTCAAAGAAACTGAGGCACCAAAAAGATCTGGTAACGTGCATTGACTCAGACAGCTCATCTGCTTCCATCTCAATTTCATCTGTTCAGTTTATTACGCTATCCACTGTGCCCTTTTCAAAGGATTTTACTGGTACAGTGTTAAGCTGTTAAAAGAAAATTGCCTTGTCCCCCTTGCCTTTAATGTCATCATGAAAACAAGCTGTTTCCCTGAAAGAAATAGGATTTTACTGCTTAAAAAAAAAAATCTGCCCCCATGCCACTCAAGGTTACCCTTAGGAGCTCGCTACTTCCCTGAGGCAAACGATGGTGCCAAGGGTGAGTTTCAAGCAAATGCAAATCTGGAAATTATCTCTTGCTATGTGCAGTGGAGGAACAAGTGTGACTTGTAGATGTGAATGGGTTTCTGGATGAAGACAGATCACTCAGCCTCAAAGATCCAGGATTCCTATCAGGGACGCTATGTTTTGGCCGTGTTTGAGGGTTCTTGCTGATGTGGGTCAAAAGTCAAGCCTGCGGTGTACTTTGCTGCTAGAATTTCGAATGAGCCCCTGGAATTACTGTGGAAAAAGACAGTGGCATTTTTTTTCCAAAGTACTAAACTAAGAGGTTTTAGTGAAGCAAATGGCAAAACAGGGTTCGGGAGAGAAAGAAAGGCAAAGGGGTTTAGGAGACTTGGGGAGAAGGGAGGTAAGAATTGAGTTATATGCCAATCCTCTCAGCTCCAACCCCAAGCCAGCAAAAATCATTATGAGCTCCACAGCTGGGCTGCAGATACATTTACAGTTAGGGTGAGCCACTGGATGCTAGGGACCACTAGGTGGCATTTGTGATTTATTACTTTTGGAGCTGTGGTTTTAAAATATTTCTGCTGATCCCTTGCTCAGAATGAACAAGACATTTAGCATTCTGGAACTTTTCATCCAAGAAACATAAAGCTCGTTCTTTCTCCATCTGGGGAGGAGGGTGGGTTTCCAAAGGTGCCTTTCTTCAGGCACATTCTTTTGGAGGTCTTCTCTGACCCCCACACCACTAGTTTACGTAAGCAATTACTTGTGTACAATTAAGCTGTAAATATTGCAATCACTCCATTCTTGTCCTGTCACTCCAAGCCCCAACCACAACAAATAGTGCTAATCACATACTTATTCAAGTGTGTAATTATTCACAGTTAAACTTCTGTCACTTTCACCCTGTTTGGAAACAGCAGAACACAACCTGTAATTAGCAAATGTGGCTCCAGGCACTTTTGCTTGGGAGTAAGCCAGGGATTCAGCACCTAGGCACTCCTTTGATCTGAAAGCTGGCAAGGATCCTGGCCCTGAGGCCAGAGTGCTATCAGCGCTCGGCAAGTCACTGAGATCAATGAATATGTCAAAGGAGTCTATCCCAAATCACAGATTATTTCCTTCTCTCCCTATGGCTTCTACCTTTGGTAGATATTTCATAGAATTTTCTTTTCTTTTTGAATCCATCAACTTCTTTTAAAGGTTTTGGGGTAAGGTCTCCAAGCATCTCCAACTTAGATTTAAAAAGAAAAGTAAAGTTACTCCTTGGTGATCCTTGTGCTGTTACATTTACAACTGCTGCTCCTAGCAGAGTGCCTTCCTGCACACAGCAGGTACTAAATAAATGATTGACGAATTGGGATGAGTTGAATTATCTTCAGGAGTGAACTAAGCAACTGGTTAGATATGACAGTGTGGGGTTAGCCTTGTTAGCTCAGTTGGAACACAGTGCTGATAAGGCCAATGTCCTTTGTTCCACCTTTGAAAGACAAAATTATCTTTGAACTGTTCCAAAGACTGCACTGAAAATCCCAGCTAGCCACCGCAGATGTGGATACTTGTGATTACAGAAGAGACCACACACAGTGTTGCATGGGTGAGGAGGTAATCCATTGGTACTAGTAGACAAAGCAGTCCCAGTCCATACTCTTGAAAAGGTTGCTCTAGAGAAGTGAAGTGAATTATTCAGGGTCACACGGGACAGAATTTGAACTCAGCTCCTTTGTCTCTAAATTCATCACCCTTTCTATTGTATCATTCAGCCTCTTTAGTCAAAGGCATCGTCTTTGAATTTGGAGTAGAGGATATAGTGTTATTTCTGTGCAGAAAGAGGAAAGTTACCTCCATCACTACCATCCCTTGCCTCCCCCCACCAGCTCTCTACTCCCCACCCTAAAAACAACAACAACAACAACAACAACACAAAAAACAAAAACAAAAATACTCACCTTTCTTGCATGGATATTGGTTTTTGTTGTTTGTTTTGCTTTGGTTTTTGAATGAGGAAAGTGAGGGTGGTTTACCTATATTTTAAAAGTCATATGAAAATGTGCCTAGACCAAATAAGGGAACTTCCATCAGTGAATAAAAATATACAAACTAATGAATTAGGCTTCTGTTACATTATTTTTCAAGACTAATTTTTTTTTAATATGCGTAGGTAAGGATGTCCCATCTTCATTAAGGCCTTTCGTGGTTATGAGCAAATGAAAATATGTTTACATGCTACACGCATGGTTAACACTGAGACTTTTGTGCTTCATAGCCTTCATCCTATCATACATAGTCCTGTCTCTACCCAGATGACTTGCCTCAACACCTTCTAGTGCTAGTATACATAGTCAAAGTATAGTAGCTAACTTTCATTCAAATGATCTGTGATCTCATAAATTTGGAAGTTCCCTAAAATGATGTGGATTGCACCCATCCTTGTCTATTCATTCTGTGCTTCCATTTCCTTCCAGAAATTTGCCTCTCCTGACATCAAGAGGGGACCAGTTAGTTGTCCAGTTGTCACCCCTCATCCTTATCACATGGCCAGTCAATCTTCCTTCCTCAAGAATAGCTTTTCTCCTCCTGTTCTTCAAAGTTCCTCATGGGTTACACATCGAAGACTACTCACGCCTACCCTGTACCACTCCATTGCCTTCATTTTCAAATTGTTTGGTGACTGTTGTACTCCACATCTCAGTGCAGCACTGGCATTTAAAAAAAAAAAAACTGGATCTTTGTTTTTTCGTGGAAAATTGAGGTAATTAAAAGGGGACAAATGATACCACCACACTTGGACTCTAACATCACAGTCCCAGATGTGCAAATAAAAGAATGAGAAATGGCACCAAAGAGAATAAAGAATAAGAATAAAGACAAGAAAAGTAGTCAAAAGTAGTCAAAGATCCATGCTTGAGGCAAAATTTATTGCTATGCAAATTATCTGAAAGAAGAGAGGATACTAAATCATTGGGGGGAAATCTTAGAGATCACAGGAAAAAAAATGACCAAAAACATTAACTTCCAAAATATATCTCTATGTGTGTATATATGTCTATACATACAAACATGCATATATTTTTTTTCTTCTACCTATACAATGTCTCTCTGAGTCATCTATATATGATTCCAGAGTATCCTTGATGAAGGGATAAGTAAGAACAAACAGCTTTTCACAAGTCAGTTCAACAAAGGACCACTGCTTTATCATTTTTTAATTGACTGAAAAATATCAAGAATAAAACATCCCACAATTGACTATGAAGAAAACATTTGATTTGTTGGAGTAAAACTCTTACTCCCAAACCTTTTCAAAACAGAAAGGTAAGCAAACCTAATTCATGAATTTGCTAATTGTTCTTCCTTGATAATGCATATTAGCCAATGTTTAGTTCTTAGAGAAACTGATATTTTGAGTTTGTAGGTTCAAGTAGCTCTTTGTATACCTTTGGTCAAAGAGAATGCTGCTGTTTTGGGTAGAGTTGTCTTCGTAGGGCGTGCAACTACCGGTGGGATATCTTTTAAGTGATGAGGGAAAGTGGTGAGTGAAGAAGGGGACACCTGCCCCTTCAGTCAGATCAGCTAGCATCAACCCTGATGATCAGTGGTGTGGCAGATGTCTCTGGCACATTGTCTTTACATCCTTATTTTATAATGTATTTTGTAAATGAAATACTGTGTCTTTTTCTATACAAGGAAAATAACTGATCAGATTAACCAATTATCTAGTAAACTAAAACACTGTAGGTTGATGTGAAATTTGAGGGAAATCTGGCCCCACAAAACTGATTTTCTCCAACAGTGATGATATAGAAAATAATAGTAAAACAAAGCTGCTGTGTGATTTATAACAATCAATCTTGGCCCCAGAGAGAAGATCAGGAACTGTATCTCCTTCCATTGGGAAAGGAGGATTTATGTAGGAGTATGGAATGCTGCATATGGTGTCAGATAATCATGTGTCTGTTGGCTGTTTTTGCTTAATTGGTATGTTTGTTTTGTTACAAGGAAAAGGGGAAGGATAAATCTGGAAATGATTGTAATGTACAATTATTTAATTTTATTTACAAATAAAATAGCATTTTGTATTTTAAAACTAAAACAAAAAAAAAAACCAGTAAGGGTAGTGGCAGAGCTTCACTGATGAAATTCTCAAAACTCTACTTGGTTTGCAAAGGTACAGATGATATGTCAACTCCTATCATCTTTATGATTCATCTCACCTAATCACAAGATTTCAAAAAGGAATGGACTTGGATGATTATCTCAACCCCCCTCAATTCACATATGAGGAAACTGAGGTCTAGAGAAGGGAAATGACTTGCCTAAAGAAACAGAGGCAGAACTAGGACTGAAACACAAGTCCTCTAATTCCAGATCCATTATTCTTTCCAATATGCCCAAGTGCCAGAGTAGAATTTGACCCCACATCCTCCTACTTCAGAGTGTTCTTTCCAGAAAGCTATACTGCTTCTTAAGCACTTTAATAATTGAACTTTATAGGTCATTCACCAAATGCAAAAAAAACCCACATTAACATTGGTTTAATTAAATTAGAAGATAGCATGGAACACCAGAAAGTATATTGACTCTCGAATCAAAGAACCTGCATTCAAATACCATTTCTGATATTTGCAACCTGTGTGGCTTTGGGCACTCACTTAAGCCTTTTGGTCCTTAGTTTCTCCATCTGTAAAATGAGGGTTAGTGGTGGTGGACTAGGTTTCATCTGAAAGACTCTTCAACTTTGATCCAGATCCTCAAAGAGTTGTGTCCAAATTGGTGTACCATGCCAAATTGAAGCCTTAGTTCACAGGAGGTCTAGAAAATTATTTTGCTTCCTACCTTCAGGGATCTAATTCAAAGAAAAAAATGGCAAATGTCTCAGAAGGGAATTGGCAATATGATAGAGCAATGAAAAGAGACCTAATTTGGAACCAGAGTACCTGTTCTCAAATTCCAGCTCTGACACTTGCTATCTGTGGAACCTGGGGCAAATATAACCCCTTTGTGTCTATTTCCTCAACTGTTAAAAAAAAAATCAAATCAAATTCAAGTAGGAAGGCAGAGAAGGTTTAACTAGGTGACCTGAAAGATCCCTTTCAGCTCTAAATCTGCAATCTTGCCACACTGTGATACCATTCAGTCAACCTGCATTTACTAAGCACCCACTGTGGAGAGAAACAATGTGGCACAATGGATAGAATGGCAGAACAGCCGAGGTTTCAAACCCTGACTGATGCTAAGTCGTATGAGAAATTGATGGAAAGTCACTCAAGCTCTCTGACTCTGACACAATACACTTTATAGACTATGGAGGGAGATCCTACAGGTCCTTAACGTGTGTTGACTGTGGAGACCACCATGTGCCACGGTTTGAGATAGTCACAAAGGCCAGGGAAGCATACACAGAGATGTGGTATGCAACCATCCAAAGGATTTATGTAATATATGTAACATAATGGAAAGAACACTGGCTCCAGAGTTAGAAAACCTAGGTTTGACGCTTCCACCATTTGCTACCTGTGTGTTCTCCAGGAATTCATTTAACCTCTGTGGACTTTAGTTTCATCTTTTATAAAGTGAAGGTATTGGACTCGATCATCTCTAAGGATGCTTCTAGTTTTAAATCTTATGATCAAAGTCCCCTTCCCCAAAAGATCTTCCTGAAGACCTGATATTTTATTCTTAGAGTAAGGGGCTCTTAAGTTGGCATTTAGGGTCCAGGATGGTTTCAGGGAGTCTGTAAAATTGGATGGGGAGAAAATTGTATCTGTATTTCAGTATAATTTCCTTTTCTTTTTAATCCTTCCATATATTTAATTTTGTTCATTTAAAAACATTCTGAGAAGGGGGTCTATGGGCTTCACCAGACTGCCAAAGAGATCCATACACTAAAAAGGTTAAGAACTTGTGCCTTAGAGGATTATTCCCTTAGCTTAAGGCACTGTATTTTGAATAGTCTCCTGTTTAAAATGCACATAAATTGGAAGGCATCCATATACCTTTATCATATCATTCATTAACACTTTAGCGTATATATCTTTCAACCGCTTTTATATATATAAAACAGCTTTTATAAACATACATATACATATATATACACACATACATACATATATATACATATACATATATATATATATATATTAACAGTGGGGAGCAGAGAGCATAACTCTTAAGGAAAGAGATACAAGGCAAGTCCTTTTTGATGTGTCAGAGGGAGAGAAAGTTCTGGAACATGGATTAACTATCCCAGAAGGCAGGCCCAGGTAAGGTTGTGCAGTGGGATGCCTTGGCTTTCTGAAGGCTGCATCAGAATATTCTGCCTTGGGATGAGTGAGGAAGATCAAAAACCAAACAAGAGAACTTAGTATAAAAAGGTGCAGACAGCACTGAAGACCGACTCAGACTCAGTCATAATTTTGCTTAGGGCAGGAATCTTCCAGTCTAAAAAATAAAGAGTTGTTCTCATACTTTACCTGGATTACCCAAAGAAAGTGCAAGTTTCCAAGGTTTGTGTGTACGTGTGTGTGCATTTTTAAAAAGACACAAATAACGAATTTGACTATAGTTGTAGGGCATCAACTCTCTCCCTCCCCTCAGACCCACTCAGGGCAGAGGAGAGAACACAGAGATTCATAAATGAGCTTTCTTTGTAGGGCTCAGGCTGCTTTGAAATCCTTCATTAAATCTTTTTCACAAATAAATTGCCCGGTGACAGTGGGGAATATTTCACTCTTTTATTCATATAGGGCTTGAATTGGCTCTAGAATTTTAGTGTGCAGATCTCCAGGGTGGAGAGGAGAGCCAAGGGAAAGCATTGCAGTCTTGTTTGAAAGCAAGTGAGGAAAAGAGACCCCAAAGGGAGTCATTGGACAGTGGGCAATTTTTGCAACTGGGTTAACTCAAATTTCCCTTCTACTGTGGGTTTTTGAAATGGGGAAAGTTAATTGTCTGCCTTGCCTATTGGGCCCTTCTTGGTTCTAGCACACAAATTGCTGGCTTTGATTCTCCTCTAATAGGCTGGCAAGCCGTTCTAGACTAATAGTTTACAATAAAATGTCAAGTATCTGATTGCCATGGAAACATTAATTTCAAGGTGGACCCTGTAGCACTTTGGGCTGTGGAATTAGAATAATATAGAAGCGCCACTGTCTCAAGATACCTCCTGAAATGGCAAAAGCTGCATCCCAGTATAATGAATAGGTTCTGCCCTGTGTAGGAGACAGTGTGAGATGCCAGAGCTATCTATACATATGCATACATTTGTGGACATGATGCATATTAATGTTCAGTGTGATGAAATGGCCTCTTATTGGGGGATGGGGCAAAGGCGACCCCAATGTAGTGTTCACATGGGGAGGAAGGGAAGGAGTGTGAAGGTGTAGCAGAGACCCTCAGCCTGCTCTGCTACATCTAGATGGAACACATGTTCACACTGGCTCCCCAAGCCTGATTAACAGAGCACTGCTGATTAGGTTATGCAAATGCTAGGAGATGAATTTCACATTTCCCCCAGCTAGGCTTTTCACAGCTTTGCATTTATTATCCCCCTTTAAAAATACAGTGCCCTGGGAGGAGGGCTGGGACTGGTTTTTTTATTTGTTCGCCAGCTCAGTTGGCACAGGCCTGTCAAGCGATCATCACGGGCTGTGATCTGCAAAGCTGCCCTTTGTTGTTCGCTATTCCCCCCACCCCCGCCCCCAGATTGTTTACAAGACATACACAAGCATTGGGCTTGCCTCAAAACAAGTTATTTCCACGATATCCGCAATACTTGTCAGCCTGGGTGATGAAAACGTTACAGTATTTGCTGACAAACCATCTGATAAACCTGGGCACGAAGGAAGCTCCCTAGCACCTCGCCGTCATTTGCAGCTGAAGACCATAAATGCCTTGCTCATCCTTCCTGATTGTGCAATCAGCAATCTGCCCCTTAGCATTCCTGATATTGCTAGCTATCTCTGGCTTCCTCTCATCAAGGAAAGCAGTGGCTACATTTCCCCCTGTTTGGCAATAGGAGGATGAAGCATTTGTTTGTGTTGCCAACAAGAGCTTAAAATCAAGGTTGTTTCTGTTCAATTTTTTAATGGAGCCTCCACAACAGAAATATTTCCAAGGCCACAAACACAGAATTGTCTTCTATCATGCCATATAGATATGGATATGGATACAAATTATATGCATACACAAGTATATATACATATGTATACATGAATATATGCATACACCCATGCCTTTACGTATATGTGCAGATATATAACATGTCTTATGTACATATGCACATAGATCATATATTATAATGTATATACACACATATACATCTTTTCCCCCCCTCATTTGGATTGGTAGCAGCTTCAAAAGTATGGTACAGGTTTCTGTCCCCCTTCAGGAAAGACCTAATATAATTTTTGTAAATTGTGCAACTGGAAATTAATGGTGCAGAGATCGGCTGACATATCCATTTTCTGCAGCAAGGTCTTCATGATGATTTCCTCTGATTTACAAGATACTGTTCAAAAACAGAATGGGCTCAGTGGAGGAAGGAAAAAATGGCTCTGTGTCACAACTTGGTAAAAATGCCACTGATCTTTGTCAAACAAGAAGGAAAAACTCTGTTCCTTCAAGAGATCTAGAGCTGAAAGGGATCTCAGAAGTCTAACCCACTCATGTTACAGATAAGAAAACTGCAGCTCAGGAAGATTAAATGATTTTCTAAGCATCACGCAGGGAACAAGTAGCAAAGTCAGGTTTTGAACTCAGGCCCTCTGCTCCAGACCCAGTGTTCTTTCTACTGTACAAGCTGCTCCTTTCTAGGAAATAAAGGATTCACACAAGACCTTTGTAGCCACTTCCCTGTAGAGGCTATGGTTTAGGGTAGGTAAGTGGAAGAGAGTATCTATTAACTATGTTTTAATATTCAGTCAAAAGGCAGTCGTTGGGTGCCAATTTTGTTCAGAGCGCTAGTGGGCATAGTTGGGATCTACAAATGAAATAGAGGTTCCCTTTCCTTGGGCAGCATCTAAAAGAGATAAAATACACACAAGTCAATTCAATTCAACAAACTATCAAGTATCCATTATATGCAAGGCAGCATAGCATGGTGATAAGGAATATAGGGTCAGCCATAAAGTCTGCAAGACCTCAGTTCAAGTCTTGTTTCTGATACATACTAGCTTGTGAGACTATGGGCAAGACACCTCTTTCAATGCCCCTGGCAACTCTCTAAGATTATAAATTATCTATGAATTATGTATCAGCATTAGCAGAGGGAGTTGGCATCCTGGGGATTTCCCAAGCCAATGAAATCACAAGTCTGTACTTTTTTTTTTTAATACAAGGCATTGTGTTAAGTGATGGGAATAAAATAATAATGATAATAATAAAAATGAAACACAATCATTCCTTGCCCTCCAGGAGATTGTATCCTAATAGAGAAAAGGGGAATCGGGTATGACTTCCACAGGAAAGTGCAAAGTACAATGTGTGAAGCACAGGAGAGATATAACTAGATGTATTAGGAAAAGTAAAGGACAGAGAGAACCCTTTCCACAGGGAAGTCTTGATAGAAACATTTTTAATGATAAAGACTAGAGAACTGTACTAGAGAACCTGAGTACAAAAGGGTAGACCAAAACTATGATTAGAGTCAGGTAAGGTGATCTGGATGCCAAAGAAGACTTCTAGAAGAAGAAGTTTTGAGCTGGTTTTTCAAGAAAGAAATAGTTAAGAATTGTGGGGCAAAGGGGTAAAGGCATTCCAAGACAAGGGAAATAGTCTGAATTTATTTAGCTTTGTAAGTAGGCAATAAGCAAATTGGTTTCATGGGAATAGAGAGCTGAGGTCTGTCTGGCGCCTCCCCTAACACCTCTTGCTCTGAGAACTATATGAAATCAAGTTCTCTATTGCCTTTATTAAGGCTGTGTTAATAGACTGCATTTTTGTTCCAATCATATTACCTTTGTGACTTCCATAACTCTTCCCTGACTAATACTCCCCTGGGTATAGTTCATCCCATTAGAATACTATCTTTCACCACATAATCATCACAGATTTTGTGCCAAATTTTTGCAAAAAAGGTAGGGTGAGACCATTATTTGAAGCTTTAAAAATTGTGCCAGTATTACTTAAAAATCATTTATCACTAAACTGTCTTTGGTGCAAGATTAGGATACATGGAATACTTGTGAATATACAATAAAACTGAATACTGACAATGCATATGCTCTGGGAATTGTAGGCTCATGGCTCAAAATGTGGGTATCCATATGCCACTGGTGAATGCATTGCTGCTCTATTTACCTTTTAAGTGACATGAGTAATGGAATTATGCCATGCAACCATTATGCAATGAAAGGTTATAAACTAATTTTTGGACTGAAAAAAAAATAGGGTGTGACAATTATGTGGTGGTGACAATTATGCAGTGAAATACAATATGAGTTACTTGAGGGCAGGGGCTGTCATTGTGCCCCCAGTGCTTAGTATAGTGTTTGGCACATAGTAATCACTTACTGAATTTCTTTTTTCATTTACTCTTAACAATGGGATAGGCATCATGAAAATAGTTATTTGAGGAAGATTACTCTAATTTCCATGCATTTTGCATGGACTGGAAAACAAAGAGATAAGTGAGCATAGCTGAATGACTATAGGAATAGATTAGACATAAGGGGTATAGATAAGGTTGATGGCTCTAGTGTGCCAAGGTAAAGTCATGTCTGAGAAACACTAGAGTCAAAGAAATGGATCAGATTGGTTGGCAAACAAAAAAAAAATGATTATTCATCCTCTTTTACTTGGATTCCTGACTTTTAGAACTTTCTCCTCACTTCAACTTTTGGTGAGCTTTTGGATATAAAGTGGCAGTTAATGACAGAGATGGAAAATAAAAGAGAGGAAAAGATACACTGACTACTGCTTTGGCAGTAATGTAAAGAGCTCTATTTTGTCCCAGGTGGGCATGCTGCTCTCAGAAATTGCCACATAATTTATGAGAACTAAGAAACAACTAAGGTTGGGGAGGGAAACCCAGCCTGGAATAGTAAAATGGCTGCAGAGCAAAAGCTAACAATGAGAGAAAATGCTGGAAAAGTTTCACTTCTCTGAACTTTGCTGAGAAATTTTCCTCATTATTCCATTTTAATACCAAGTGCCACTTAGAATTACTTATCTGTCTTATCTTCAGAGCATGGATTTCTACTTGTTTGCCTCAAGTTATAGATATCAGGTCACAAAGGAAAAATAAATCAGTCAATAATAGTTAATAAATGTTTATTAAGCACCTACTATGTGCCAAGAACTGTGCTAAACTCTGCGAACAAAAAGATGCAAAGGACTGTTCTTGCCCTCAAGGAATTCAAAAGCCAATGAAAAAGATGAAAAGCAAACAAACATGTACAAACAAGCTATACAAAGGGTAAATATGAAATTCTTAAAAGGAAGAAGATACTATAATTGAAAGGTTGGAGAAGGCTTTCTGTAGAAGTTGGAGTTTTGGTTGGGAGTCAAAGGAAGTCAGGCTGAGATGAAGAGGAAGAGCATTTCAGACATGGGAGACAGCCTGAAAAAACTCCTGGAGCTGAGAGATGGAGTATCTTGTTCAGTGGTACAGTCAGGAGGCCAGTGTTATTGGATCAAAGAGTACTGGCAGGGAGTAAGGTACAAGAAGACTTAGAAAGGTGGAAGGAGGCCAGGTTATGAAGGGCTTTGAACTCCAAACAAAGGATTTTATATTTGATGCTGGAGATGATAGGGAGCCACTGGAGTTTATTGAGTGTTGAGGGGAGGGGGAGGTTGACCTGGTCGGACCTGCACTTTAGGAAAATCACTTTGGTGGTCAAATAGAGGGTGGATTGTAGTGGAAAGAGATGAGGCAGGCAGATGCACCAGCAGGATATTACAATACTGTAGGCATGAAGTGATGAGGGCATGCACTAGAGTGATGGTGGTGTCAGAGAAGAGAAGGGGGTATGTTTGAGAGATGTTGCAAAGGTGAGATCAGTAAGACTTGGAAACAGATTGGATATGAGACATGAGAAATGATGAAGAGTCAAACATGACACCTAGGTTTCAAGCCTAAGTGTCTGGAAGGGTGCTGTTGCCCTCTATAGCAACAGGGATAATGGTAAGGAAAAGGTTGAGGGGGAAAGAAAATAAGTTCAGTTTGAACCTGTTGAGTTTAAGATGTCTACTGATCATCCAGTGTGAGATATCTGAAAGGTAGTTGAAGATTCAAGTTTGGGGATCAGCAAAGGTTGTGGAAGGATAGAGTTGAGAATCGTCAGCATAGAGATGGTAACTAAATCCATGGGAATTGATAAGATCATCATTTGAGGTGGTATAAAGGGCAGAAAGAAGAGGACCCTGGACAGAACTCTGTGGGACAACTAGATTAGAAGGCATGATTTATATGAGAATCCTTCAGAGGACACTGTGAATCTGATAGGTAGGAAGAGAACCAGGAGAGAGTGCTGTCCCAAAAACCTAGAAAGAAGAAAGTATCAAGAAGTGGGTGATCAAGGCTTCAGAGATATGGAGAAAAACAAGGAGAGAAAAAAGGCATTGATTTTGAAAAGTAAGAGATTATTGGTGATTCTGAAGGGAGCAGTTTTGATTAATCAATGAGATCATATTGTCAGAGGTTAAGAAAAGAGTTCAAGGGCAAGCAAAGTGAAGTGGGATTTGTGTTGTCTTTTGGTTTGGAGTGCTTCTCTGCACCAAGGCAATCAAGTGTCTTTGATTGAGTCTTGACTTTGTTTGTAGGAAGGCTCATACCCTTTTGCTACTTAGGTCATGAGAGGTGTGAAACTTTCTAGAGGTGTGAAGCCCTCTGACCCTGAAGAAGTATATATATATATATATATATATATATATATATATATATATATATATATATATATATATATATATATATATATATATAC
>CM053624.1:190899214-190962543 GCA_028646595.1 Phalanger gymnotis | reverse complement strand
TCTGGTAACTGTGTATGTATTGCTATTGTCAGACAGATAGAAGCCTGTCTGTTGATTTGTATTATTTTGCTCTGTTTATAATTTCTGTTTGTATTTGCCTGAAGTTCAAGGTGCTGACTTTTTCCCCTGAACTAAGTGAATGATATTTGTATGTTTGATTTGTATGTTTGATTAAAGTGTGAACCACTTTAAGATGCTTTCCTTAGAAAAGCAGGTCAAAGAATCTGTGTTAGCAGCCCTCCTGTGTGCTGGTGTTATTGGCCTTACACAGCCTCAGTAGTGGCAAGTAGCATTGTTGTTACAAAGAGAGAAAATAGAGGCACATTTTCTTGAAGTCTTTTACAAGGAGTTTAGACACAAAGGGAAGAAGAGAGATAGGATGATAGTTATCAATGATGGAAGGAACAAAATGCAAGGTTTTTGTTGATGGAGGAGACATGGACTGTGTATGGGCAACAGGGAAGGAGCCAGTAGATAGGTAGAGATTGAAAATAAGTGATAAGGTGGGGATGAGAGAAGAGGCAATCTTTTGGAGGATATGGGATGGAATTGGATTGCTTGAACAGAAAGAGGGGTTAGCCTTGGTAAAGAGTAAGGCCACTTCTTCATGTGAGAAAAGGATAAAGGAGGAGACAGTAGTAGAAGGCGTATGAATGATATGAGATGAAGAAGAAGGGCAAAGAGGGACATGGCCTCAGTACATGGCCTCATTTTTTTTCCTGCAATATGAGGCAATGCTCTTGGCTGTGAGGGTAGAGAGAGCAGAACCAGAAGGAGCTATGAAAAGGTTTGAAAGAACCACTATGGAGAGTGGGGTAGTAAATTGATAAAGGAAGTATAGTTGGTTACCTAGCAGCAATGAGGGCCCACTTGAAGTTGTGTAACAAAAATTCATAGTTGACCCAATCAAAATGGTTATTTGATTTTCTCCACCTTCATTTAGTAGCATGTGTGTAGGATAGAAAACTCCTGGGAGTGATTCAAAGCTGAGTCCTTTCAGGGTATAGTCAGAAATACAATAAGTGAGCTAGGGACTTGAGATGAAGATGATTGAACTGAATCACCAAGGGGTCAAGATGGGGAATAGAGGAGAGTGTGCCTAGTGCAAGGGTGATGGTCTGGGAGATTACTGAGGAGTTATGGTCTTGGTATAGATAGAGAACAGAATTAGGTAAGGGAAGGTAGAGGAAGATATGGGAAGCCAACAGATAAGGGGATTTTGGAATTCTTGAACAAAGGAGTGGTGCATTTGTGGGTGAAAGTAAGATCAAGAGTATAACCATCTTGGAGTAGAAGGAGGGAGGTAGAGAAGGAAACGGGAAGTCAATAGGTTGAAGAACTGAGTGCTTATGTATGTACATATGAATACATGTATATATGCGTATGCGTATATACACACACATTCTCTCTCTCTCTCTGCCTTCTCTTTCTCTCTCTCTCTGCCTTCTCTTTCTTTCTCTCTCTCTCTCCTGACTTCTCCTAATTATCCCCTTCAATATAGTTATGTTGAAGAAGACTTTCAATAACTTGAGGTATTACCCAAAACAAATGAACCCTGCTTCTTAGAGCAGCCCCAAGCCTGTTATCCTTTAAAGCCCTAGGAACAAATTGATTAATGATGCTTTTGTTTCTCCCAGAAGTTGATTTTCTGCCTTAACACTAATATTAGCAAGGGAAGAGGATGACAAATCATTCTTGAAATCTTCCATATGATAAGACATTTTCATTCTGAAAGGAGAATTTTTTCCTTACTAAGTGAAAAAAGTCATCATGACAGAATTTTAGAAAGACAAAATGGTATGGCGTGGGATGGGGGAGGAAATTTGCTTAACAACAATTCTACCTCTGATAGTGCTGTATCTTCAGCTAACAGAAATCTCTGTGGTTCCTTGTATCATTTCAAATATTGCTTCACCATAAGGCATTGCTAAGAGTCATATGTACTGTATTTATATCCTACTGAACCCATCACTTATTAATGCAGCATTAAGGCAGTGTTAGATTATACTGTTTCATCTCACAATTTATGGCCAGCATTGCAAACTTTTCGTTCTCTTCCTTCCGTAACTCATTTTTGTTCAATTATTCATTGAAATAGGCTCCCCTGAAATTTGGGAGAAATTAAATGTTATATCCACATTCATACCAAATTAATTAATCATGATTAATGTTCCTACAATGAATACAAAAGGAATTAATCATGATTAGAAACATATTGAAATGTGTAGCTCAGCCTTTGAAGCTTCCTCAGCTCAGATAATATCATACACATCTTGAAAGAAATATCCAATAGGTCTTTTTTCCTGAGAACTTTCCATCTTGTGGCTATACCATGACAGCCAGAAAAAGTTCTTGAAACATTTGGATGGAAACAGTAAGGAATGAACTATCTAGCCCCTGAGGTCTCTGTTTTCTGACCTGTAGTAGGAAGGCCAAATTTATGATCTCAAAAAGGATCATATATATATCTGAATGGTTCGAAATCACAAGGTATATAGAATTCTTTAAGTAGAGGGCATCAGAACATTTATTTAGGGCCCACAGTGACAGATTCACGAACCAGCCTCCCCATTCCAATATTGTGATCACAAGCCTCCAGGCCCAATAAGACCACCTCACAAGAGTAGCCAGGAGGCCACAGAAAAACAAGATGTCATAAATCATATTCACTGGCCTCAAGTCCTTGCTCGAACTCCTGGGTCCACACACGGGTCAGCTCTGCTTCCACAGCTCCTGCTTTGGCTTCAGCTGTAGTTGTCTCTTAGCTTTCCTCTCCTCGCAGCCAAGCCTCTGGCGTTCTCAAGCCCCACCTCAATGACCAGAGACCAGAGACCATTGGTTCCTGAGTTGGGCCCTCTTAAGTCATTAATCTACCCACACAGGTTTCACACCTGATAGGACCTTGGGCTGGGGGTTTAGCACTTAACAGCTGAAAGTACTTTCACTGTAAACAAAAGCAAACTCCTCAAGGGCACCCTTAAACTAAGTACTAAGGAGCCTATTTTGCCTTAAGGACACATGACCCCATATGAAGTTCCATTCAGAAGATGAAGGAGGTAGTAGAGTAAATAATGGGATGGAGTAGGGAAGGAAGGGAGGAAGTATGCCACGGATTACTGCCTTAGGCAAGGAAGGTGCCTTAGACAGAGCATCATTTCCCCAATACCTATAGCTCTTCTTTTTATTGTGTTCTTAATTCTTCATCAACTCACCCAGTTTCATACCTTCACTTCATTCTCCACTTCCTGCATCTTGCCTCTCTCCTGGGATTTCACATTCCTGATGAACTCTGCCTTTTCCCAGCAAGGCCTTTAGTTACTCTCTCTCAGATCACAGCTGGGAACATGCCCCCTTTCTACCAGGAGGAGGTCTTCCTGTTGACCTTGGCCTTATATCACCTGCATCGTCATGTTTTATGGAAGAGAGCCAGTGGTGAAGGGCAGGATAGAATGTTTCATATATTGTCAAATGTGGCCAATCCATTGGGTATTTCTGATTAATGACTCCCCACCCCCCTTAATTGAGTGTAATATAAAAATAAAAGGCATCAAATTTACTTTAAAAACAAGTTCAAAACAAAGAAAAGCAACTGAAGGATACATTCTCCATTAAGCAAAACTCTATTCTGTTATTCTATGAGAATCTTTTCTTTAAAACAGAGGTTCTAATTTGGAATCTGTGAACTTTAAAAACAAAACAAAACAAATATTTTTATAACTATTTCAATATCATTGGCTTCCTTTACAATTCTACATATTTTATTCATTTAAAAAACATTATTCTGAGAAAGAGTCCATAGGTTTCACCACACTTCCAAAGGTGAGAGGCTGGGGTATTGGGAGGGGGGGAAGGGTGGGGGAGGGGTAAGGGAGGGGTGGGGCAGGAGAGGAAAAAAGCACACCCTTTTCTCTAATCCTGACACAGAGTTAGCATTTAATGAATGCTTGTTGATTTATTGACTATAACTCCTGAATCTAAATGAACCAAATTTTTAACTTCCTCAAAGAAGTAATAACTCAAAACCAAACGATTTTTATCATCTTTAGTTCAAATTTCCCTTGTCTCATGGGGAATTCTTATATATTCTCAAGGCCAGGTGTATAAAGTTACAATTACACAAATGTCATATGAAATACTTGAGAAGAGAAGAAATACAAGCTGCTTTTGCTTGCCCACTGAAAATAACCATAAAGAAAAAGAGGAAAACAGAATGGAATGTAGATGGATTGGGAGAAAACACGTGGAATGACTTGACCACATCTTCTACAGTTACTTTAATAAACAATAACCATCTCACATATCCCGTTATTCAACCCTGCCACTGCTCCCATCACAAACTGGCAAATCACAAGTACAATTTTCAGAAAATTCAAGTTCGTTTTACTGAATGGTGAGAATTCATTGAATGAACATTTTGATGATATTCCTCATCTCTATGCAGTGCAGTGATGATCATACATGCATGCATCCAGATGTGTACACACACACACTCGTAGAGCAGCAGCAGCAGAGGAAAGAAAATCTTTCTATATATTTCCCATATTTGACTGAGAAAACTTGGAGAACTGGTCTTTTTCCCTGTAGCCATCCATGGCTCATTTTGCATGGTGGCCAAATAAAGGTTTTTTCATGAATGAAAAAGCTGGTACCTGGGGCAACATTTCTAAACAGGCAAATTTAGGTTTTTATATAAGGAAAAACTACATAACCACTGCAGCCATCCAAAAGTGGAATAAGACCTCCAGAAGCAGGGGGTTTGATTCCTCTTCATTAAAGGTCTTTAAGGAAAGGCTAGAAGACCAATTGTTGGATATGTTGTAATGAGAATTCTCTTTCAGAGAAGGGTTAAACTAGAGTGTGACTGAGATACTTTCTAACTCTGAATCCATAAGATTCCATGATTCTGAATTCCAGCACACCCTAGGCTGTGAAACATGGGAATAGCATAGCCAAATATAGGGAAATATATAGAAGGATTTTCTTTTCTTTGCTGCTGATTCTGCTCTGTGAGTGCGTGTGTGTTTGAACATGTGTGTGCATGTGCACATATGTTCATCATTGTACTACATAAAGGTGAGGAGGACAACCAAAACGTTCATTCAATGAATTCTCATTTGTGTGTAGGGTGTGGGAACATTTTGTTTCATCCCATCCCTCTCTTTGCCCTTCACATAAACCTACATAGGGCTTCCCTCCACTAGTTAATGTCAGCTTCTTATTTGCCCTTAGAATAGTGACATATCACTCTAACTCCCTTTGAGAAAAGACTAGGGTTTGAACTGTCTAGGACATCTAGCTCAACTCCAGCATTAAATACCAGTGAAATGAACTATATGTTTAGCAAATAGTCTCTTTTTTATTTTTTGGATGGGCGAAGCCAAAAATAACAACTTCTTTGAGCACTGTAGTCTGACAGGTGACAGC
Source organism: Phalanger gymnotis (assembly GCA_028646595.1). NCBI lineage: Eukaryota > Metazoa > Chordata > Mammalia > Diprotodontia > Phalangeridae > Phalanger > Phalanger gymnotis. The sequence continues at coordinate 190,957,119 of CM053624.1, read as the reverse complement.
CTATTAAATGGTGCTTCAAATTGTCTCATGGAAATTAGATTCATTTTTCTAAAATTAAAAAAAATCTCTCTCATCTTGCATTATTTCTCAGCAAAGTGATAGACATATCGAGATCACATTTTTCCCCCATGAGGTTGAAAGCTCAAGGTTTATCACCATTTCTTTTGGAGGTTATTAGCCATTCATCTCCGAGAGCCACTCTGTAGGACAATTAAAAATAATTTGAAAAATTGCATTATGAAGAAAGAACATGAGTTTGAAGCATGTTCTTTTGGAATTCAAATTGTCGACTTGAATTGCATCTCAGAATTTAATACCGACAGCCACAAGGTAAATGCTGTTAAACAAGCTTGAACTGAGTTTAACAGAGTTTAACATGCTCAGTTATAATATTTGTTCAAGAAGAATTATTTCTTGCTCTTCTTACAGATATGTATTTGCTACAACTCCTCAGAGCTTTGCCTCTTGGATGTATACCTTGGACCTCAAATAAAGTTTTCATCTTTTCACATCTGGAAGGTGGGGGAAGTGTTATTTTAGATTCTACTTTGGGAATTATGAGGCAAATGTCTCAATAACCTGAATCATTCATGAAAACAGATTTAATCCTATTTTCTAAGGCCAGGATGGAACTTATTTATGGTAAACCACAGCTTGTGGAACATGTCCAATCAATAGCAATTAGCATACACCGAATATGGGACAGAGAGAGGAACCTAGCCTAAAATGGTAAAATGACTATAAAACTTAAGCTAACAATAAGGAGAGAAAGGCACTAAGTAGAGTTTTACTTCCCTGTTCTCTATTCTCTTTCTGGAGAAATCTGCCTCACTAACTAAATATACCACAAAGTGCTACTTGACCCAATTTGTCTTCAGAGGATCAAATGAGTTGTTTGTAAAGTGCTTACCACAGTGTGTGGGACATAGTAGATGTTCAGTAAATGATTCTTCCCTTCTCTAACTTAGTTATCCAAATTCATCTACTTCAGTTTCTAAAAAAGAAGCAGCTCTTCCTTTGCCCCCACTTGCCTTTCAATATGTACCCTTGATTCCATCGTCTCACAACTTCTCTAGCATGTTGTGCAGTGTCTTCCTTCCACCCTATTCTTTAATTTCTCCCTCCTATTTTTCCTTCCTTGTTACTTACAACACACCTGAGTCTTCTTATTCTTAGAAACAAAAAAAAATCTCTCCAGTTCCTATCATCTTGCCAGCTCTCATTCTCTACCTGTTTTCCCCCTTTCAGCTGAGGTGTTTGAAAAATCCATTAACACTTGGTATCTACATCCCTTCTCCTATCACTCTCTTCTAACTTCTCCTGTAATTTGGCTTTGGACCTCACCACTCAACAGAAACTTTTCACTCCCAAAGTTACTAGTTGATCATTTAGTGGCCAAATCTAATAGTCCTTTCTCATTTCTCATCTTTATTGAATATATCAAAAGGATCTATAGTTTCCCCAATGGATAGGATGCTCTGCAGTAACTGATCATAACCTATCTATGACTTTGAAGTCCTAAAGAGATATCTGAAGCATGTTCAAATCAAGTGAAGTGTCCTGGGTCACACAAAACCAGCAGAAGTGAGTCCAAACTCAGGCCTTTTTGACTCAAAACCCAGCACTTTATCATTCCCAGAGGGATTGTTCCAAATGTTGCCCAAACCAGATTAAAATATATTTAGGGAATATGTGGCAAAATAAAGAAAAATACAATAAAACACAGATAATATTAATGTATGGTTTTCTAAGTCAATATGCTGCCTGCAGGGATCCTGATGGATGGGTTAGTGTTCCATTTATATTTGAGTCTGTCACCACTGCACTACAACATACTGCTTCTGTATAATTCATATAGTGGATATCGTGGAAATTAGTTCCAGATAGAAATGAGTAGTAAAATGTATTGGAAAATACCATTTTCAGAAGCAAGCAAATATTGGCTCATCTGACTTTTAAAAAAATAAAAGAAGAGGGAAAAATCTATGTGAAGAATACCAAACATGGAACAACAAAAATGGGTAATTTTAGCTCCTATTTATATAAATCTTAAAGGACTGCAAAGCATTTTCTTTGTAAGAATCTTATGAAGTTGGCAGAGTGAATGTTATCATCTCCATTTTATAGATCAGGAAATGATAATATTAATAATCTCCTATGTAAGCAGTGTGTAATATTTGTTAAGTTGTCTCTCAAGGACATTTGTTCATTGAATATGTATACTTATCTGAAGGTAGGCAACATGGTATAGTGAAGAGAGCATACCTTGGAATACAAGAAACCTAGATTCAAATCTCAGTTTCATCGTAATTGTGTGCCCTTGGATAAATGATTTTCCCTCTGTGGGTCTCAGTTTTCTCATCCTGAAAAGGAAAAAACAAACTGCAATTACATCAGTCCTTTCTAACCCTTCCTAGGGTAACCTTCGTTGCCAGTACTCTCTGATTAGGCAGCTGATAGGAAGTCATGTAGTGCAGTGATGTCAAACTCCAATAGAAATGGGGACCACTAAACCACACATTTCTAATGGCCACATATTGAAAAATCACATATCAATACGATCTATGCTCTATTGTATTTTTATTTATTTTTCTAAATATTTCCCACTTACATTTTAATCTGGCTTAGGCAGCCTGTATGTTTGATGTAGTGAATTGAGTGCTGGGTTTGGAGTGAACAAGGTCTGAGTGTAAATCCTGCCTCATATAATTACTGACTCTGGGCAAGTCATTTAATTATCTCTTTGTCCCACTTTCCTCATCTGTAAAATAAGGAAGTTGGACTTGGCTTCTAAGGGCTTTCCGAGGCTAAATGTATGGTTCTATAAACTGGAATTGGATGGGAGGGTGAAGGTGGTGTTGATATAGTTTTCACAGTGCACATCACAGTTTCCAATGTATTTCATATTCATTATTTCACATTTCTTTCCCATATCCCTCTGAATCTCTCCACAGGCTCACTTGCTTACTAAAACATCTAACAAGCCACAAGAGGCTCACTTTATCTAGTAGATCCACAGAGGGTGAGAGGGCTTGTTTGTTTTGGACGTTCAAGGGAAAACAAGGATAGTCAACTTAACTTCCAGAGCTGCAGAAGAAACACCTGATTTAGAGGGGGAGAAAAGAGGAGAAAATTTTATTGGATTACCAATAAAAATTAAATCACTGGGCCGAGGCATTCTGCCCCATAGTCTATCAATTTCCCAACTGTTTACTCCTCTTGCGAATAAATACAAAGTCTAACTCCCCTTGGTGTTTATCTTTTCATTTCAGCTCATCTGTATTAGGAGCCATGGGGAGAGTGGCCTTTAGAGAGGTCATTGTTTCTGAAGTGTTGAGAGTTGTTGTCTCTTCAGGAAAATAAATAGACAGAAGGTGTCAGTGAGCTACCCTTCATGAGCTCTCAGCAATGGCTTTTCTGTTAACTGGGAAACTCAAGTATTGTCCTTCTAGGACCACAGCTGGAATCTTTCCAAGGTGTTGTAACTTGAATTGGGATTGCTTTGATCTCTGGACCTTGCTAGAAGAATGTCAAGGTCAATAAGGCAAGCCTCTTATTCCTTTCTTTATATTTCTGACCAAAATATTACAAAGCATGACTTGGAATGGAATCATGACTGTTGTTGCACGATAATAGAGGGCTGGTCCTGGAGACAGGCAGAACTGAGTTCAAATCCAGTTTTAGATATCTTCTATCTATGTAATCCTGGGAAAAGTCGCTTAACCTCTGTCTACCTCAATTTCCTCACCTATAAAGTAGGAATAATAATAATAAGGTCCAATGTTGTTGTTAGGATAAACTAAGATAATATTTGTAATGTGCTTTGTAAACCTTGAAATGCTTTATAAATGGTACTGCTATTATAATGATTGTGATTTTCCAGTGTGCTCAATCTGTAATGTTTCTGGGATGCATCTTTTCTTTTCTAGCCTGGTAGTCACTAACCCTAGTCCAAGGGATCCAGAATCCAAATCCTCATGACCAACTACTGTAATTATCTGACTCCTTTCCTCATTCTCTAATTCCTCTAATCCACTTCACAAACTTTTCCCTGAATAAGCTTCCTACAATCCTGCTTTGTATATTTCATGCTTCCTAATAAAAAAAAAATCAATGGTTTTTGATTGATACAAGATAATGTCTAAATCCCTTAGCCTGATGTTCATGATCCTTCATAATCCATTCTCAACCTATTGTTCCAATCAAAGCCATAGCTTGAAGTGGAACAAAATAAGCCCTCTGTTGAAGGAGAGAAGAAGGACTCTGGGGAGTCCATTTTGGGGAGGGGGTAAAGCAGAGTAGGAATAAACATTCTGTAGATTAGCTTATACTGATTAGTACATCACCTAGTGGCTTCATAGTTTATTTATTTCTGCTTAAGTGTTGCACTCTGAAGGACTTCAAATGTTACCAGTGCTCTCTAAATCCATTGCTCTGGAGGGCAGTACTAGTCACCTCTACTTTGCCAATGGAACATAGAACCAGAGATTTAGAGCTGGAAGGTAGCTTAAGTGCTATCAAGTCCAATTCCCTTAATCTACAGGTGGTACAACTGGGGAACAGAGAAGTTGTAACTTGCTCATGGTTAAAGAGCTAGTAAGTGTCTGAGGTAGGATTTGAACTTAGGTCTTCCTCCCTCCAAGCTCCACACTCTTTCCATGACACTGTAATGCTTCTATGGCTCCAACTTTCCTTTCCACCATCAGTGGAAAGTGTGTTGGGTTTGAAATCAGAGTTCTGAAACCAGCTTTGTCACCTAAAATTTATGTTACCTACCATGCTTAACTTCTCCAGATCTGTTTCCTCACCTACAAAATGAGGGGGTGGGAATAGATGGCTTCTGAGCACCCTCTCAGTTTTAGATCTATGGTCCTGTTCCCCACGAACACTCTCCTCTAGACAGATTCATTCTTCCCTAAATCTTTCTATCCCTATATTTTTGTTCAATTTATTCCACCTTCCTCTTCATCGAATACCTCCCTTCCAATTTGATGCCCCCACCCCCAACCGACAGTAAGCATTATATCTTATACCTCTTTGTAGCCCCAGAATATAGCACAATGCTCTTTATATATTATTAGGTTCCCAATAAATATGTATTGATATATAATGATAAACAGATGACCACTGAATGCATGTTCTTCCCCATTTTTGTCTTGACCAGCTTCCAGTTTGGCTATCATTTTTTTTGGTAAGTATGCAGGGTGGGGGCAGGTGACGTAAAAGGTGACTGTTGAGGTATTTAGTCTAAGGAATGTAGCTGCCTAGGATAGGATCATGTGCTAAAGGGTATATTACAGATCATTTAGTCTAACCCCCTCGTCTTATAGATGAGGAAATGGAGCCCCGGAAATGAAACATGTCTTGGCCAAGACCATTCAAGTTGGTAGGAGGGAGAAAAACTGAAATTTGAATCTGGGTCTCCCAGTTCCAATTCCATCCTGTTTTCTACAACACCATACTTCATGAATATTGGCTAGACGGTCTACTCATAATTACCTAGCAATCCCCTCTCCAAGAAAAAGGGAAAATTCATTTCTTTCCTTCAGCCTGCTAGTCCTTTGGATAAACCATGTAATGTATAGTAGGCATGACAATATCCTTTAGAACCTGAGTCTCAATGGGGATATATGAAAAGATAATATTGATAATGATAGCTCACATTTATGTAGCACTTTGGGGTTTGCTTTAGGTGACACAGTGGATAGACTGCCAGGCCTGGAGATGGGAAGACTCATCTTCCTGAATTCAAATCTGGCCTCAGACACTTACTAGCTGTGTGACCCTGGGAAAGTCATTTTACCCTGTATGCCTTAGTTTCTCATCTGTACAAATGCGCAGGAGAAGGCAACAGCAAACTACTGCAGGATCTCAGCCAAGAAAACCCCAAATGGGGTCACAAAGAGTCAGATGTGACTGAAAACGACTGAACGATAAGAAAGTTTGCAAAGAACATTTTACCTCGTTTCATTCTTATAACATTAAAGTAGGTACCATTATAATCCCCATTTTACAAATGAGGAAACCAAGACTCAGAGAAAGTTAAATGAATTGTCCAGAGTCACTTAGGTAAGAAGTGTTTGAGGAAGGATTTGTACTCAGGTCTTTCTCCTCTCAAATCCAGTGCTTTTTCCAAATTCCTATACATGTATTTTTTGTTGAGTTGGAGATTTAGAGACAGTCCTGTAGTTTAGATACTGCTTGCTGTGTGAACATGGCTTAGACATGGGCCCTTTTCCCTGGAACCTGAGGTGTATCTGTTGACTGCTCACAATCATGTCTGAAATATGTTCATTTCTCTCGGTCATGAAAAGCCAAGCTGAAGAGCGATCTGTCTGCAGCTTTACTGAATGGTTTAGAGCACAGCGAGGGGTAATCACATTAGCTGCCTTTATCACTTGGCCTGTACATTACATTAACATAATACAATTTTATAGCTTTAAGAAATATTAAACAGGAATGAAGGCAAGCAATGCATTCCTAATGGGTTTACAACATCTCTCATCCCTGCTCCGCCACCACATAGCCTATCAGAGACAGAAAATTATTTTCTTTTCTTTAGTAAGATGAATTTATTCATCTCAAACTCTGTATTCTTCTAAATCTTATGGTGGAATCTTATCCATTTGGGAGATACAAAAAGGATTGAGACCATTAGAGCTATCTGGATTCACTCCAGCAAAAATGTGCATGTGTGTGATGTATACTTTGTCTCTAAGGGTGTGTGTGTGTGTGTGTGTGTGTGTGTGTTTCAGTTACATTTTAGCAGTATCCACTGTTGGCAGGGGCTCTCCCCCCCCACACTATCCGTAACTTCTTTTTTGTCTTATTCCACACCCCATGAAACTGTTAAGGTTGCCAAGTTCTCACTGACATCAAAGCAGACTCCAGGCTCAAATCATCTTTGTGGGATGCAGAGGAAGAGGAGAAATGGGCCTTGCTCAGGGAACACTACTCTGACCGAATTCTAAGTAACATTCTGGGGCTGTTCCCACTCTCCATACACCAGCCAGACTCCTGGTGAAGTCAAACATAGTACCTGACGTCAATCGGCACCTGGCCAGGCACTGGACTGAACTGAGCAAATTTACAGCCCAACAAATCCATCCCCCTTGGATCTCACTTTGGGAGCTCCATCTTGCATGATGTCCTTGCAAATCGCAAGCATTGTAAACAGATATTTTAAAAGAACGAGCCACTGATGTGTACATTCCTTTCCCCTGAACCAAAATGAACTCGATGCCAGTCCTAACAGCAGCTAATTAATAGCACAACAAACTCGGAAAAAGACATCTTTCCCGCGAGATGCAGCGTTATTCTCTGGTCAGTTCATTCTGTGTGCTGCAGACATGTCCTCCTTCAAATAAACTTTGACCTTGTTTTTGTATATAATAACCCCCAGTTCTTTCTCTGTAGGTACATACAAATGCAGCCAGCTCCAGGCAAAGCTCTTAAGTAGATGCCTTTCCCCCTCACCTCCTCTGTTTTTAGAATACCCTTACTCCCTGCTGGTCTCTTCCTTCCCCCTGCCCCTCCCTCCTTTTCTTGTGCCCTGCCAAGGATTATGCTGGTTACCCAAGGCCCCCTACTGGGGACAAGAGAGATTCATCTCTCTGCTCCATGAAAACTCAAGATGTCCCACTGGTTCGGAATTCTACCCTTGTTAAGTATTTTATTTACTTTTTTTTTCTTTTTCATTTATTTTATTTTTAATTTTTATTTCAGTTCCAAACTGTCTCCTTTCTTCTGCCCCCTGCCTACCCATTGAGAAGGCAAGAAATATGATACTCATTGTACATACAAAATCATGAAAAACATATTTCCACATTGTCCTTGTTGTAGAAAAAAAGAGGCAAGAAAAATGAAGAGAAAAAATGTCATAGATATAGGAAGCTACCAATTAGAAACTTCTCCTACTAATTCAAAACAGTTTTAGAGAGTATAGTGACTTGATCAGGGTGACACACCAAGAGATGTCAAAGGTGGTACTTGAACCCAAGTTTTCCTGATTCCAGAGACAGTTCTCTGTCAACCCATTGCCAGGTTATAATGAACAAAAATATGTTAGAAGAAGCAGTGTGATTCTGAGGAAAGAACACCAGATGTGGAATGGAAAGATCTAGGTTCAAAATCTGCTTCTGCCACTTAACACCACTGTAAAGATGAGCTAGACACTTACTGCTCTGGTATTCATTTTCTTCATCTATAAAATGAAAGTTGCACCAGACAATTTGTAATATAACTTCTAGTTCTAAATCTATGATTTTCAAGGAGCGATACTTAAGCAGAATTTTTTAACCTGAGGTAGACTGAATGGTGAGATGTTCTTGATAACGGGTATCCTAGAGTCTCTTCAAATTGCACCATATACACTCCATGATCCCATAAAGCAGACCAGGACAGAAAAAAATTCAGAGCGAACAGACAGTGAAGCAAATCTGCAGATGGGCCGAGAATGCAGACAATAGGGGAGACACATGTAACATGAGTAATGTGAGTAACTGTAAGCCTAACTTGGCATTGGGTGGCCTATGGGGCCATCTGCCCAGTTCCTCATGTTTCCAAATGGTAGAACAGTAAAAGCCCTGGTCTGAAAGCTGGGTCCCAGATCTTCCACTGACTCTCTGGGTCATCTTGGGCAAGTCATTTAGCTTTAATAAGTTCCAGTTTCTGCATTTGCAAAATGAAAAGGTAAACTAAGTGACCTCAAAAGACTTTTCCAGTTGTACTGCCCAAGTATCGAAAGAGGGAGAAGTACTTTTTTCTCACACCAGGAAACTGCCTAGGGACCATACACTATGGGAAGTTTCCTGGCCTACCTGGTCAAGATCAGACCTAGCCTGACCCATCATCCTCTGCCACTCTTTCACTTCAAGTATTTTCACTAATGATCTTGCAATAGTAACACAATGATGATATTACCAAACAAATAGTTTCACAATATTCTAATGCATTTCTCAGGTACAAGAGGGAAAGGCCATGTCTTGGTTAAACTTTGTATCTCTTCCAGTACCCAGCATAGCACTTTGGAAACAATAGGCACTTAACAAATATTCGTTGGATATTTGAATGAATGAATGTCTTCAGTGATTTTCATTTGCTTGCTTGGACTGACCATCAACAGCATGACAGAAAATATAGAGATATACTTTTTAACTATTTCTTTAGGGAATGTATGTTCTTGAAATTATTCTCATCAGCTTGCTGAATAAGGCTACAAACTGATTTTTTTACCCCTTGGTATGAGCATTATAGTGTATTTTCTGGTTTGTTTGGTTTTTAGTTGTTGTATGTAGCTCACTCCTTTTTTGAATGTGTGTTAAACTCCTAGGTTATTGCATACAATTCTGAGCAAAACAGAGAAAGTCATATAAGAAAAGATAACAGCATTTGGTGAGGAAATCTTAATCACAAATTTGCCAATAGAGTTGACCAAAAGAGGCATAAGCTGCCTCCTGAGGCAGTAGACTCTCTCACTATGGATCATCAAGTCATTCCTTTATTGATTAAGTTGGAGAGAAAATTCTCTTCAGGTCAAGTTGGAATAGATGATCCTTGAGGTCCCTCCCAACTTCAAGGTTTTGTAATTCTATGACTCATAATTCTATGGTCTATCTTGACCATCTTTCCATGAAGCACAGCTAAATCTTCCCAATATGAATTACAGTTTAGCTTTATCAAGATGCTACACATTGGGGAGGAGAGATGGAGGGGTCTTCTTTCATTTGGAAAGTAATTATTGTCAACCAGCGAAAATTAGTTTGAATGATATGGCCCCAACACCCCCAACTCCACAGGATATGCCCAGGCCAATAAACTCAGAGACCCAGAAATAAACCCCTTTTCAGTCTCTTGCTGGAATATTATCCTTAGGGCATTAGGGTTAAGTTCCCCACATTTCCTCACACCTGATAAGGTAAATAAGTAAACACTCTGGTGGTCCTATGGATGAGAGTCTTCCAGTTGTCATGCTGGACCTTCGTCTAAAAAGCTCTTATCGGTTTGAGCCCAGAGGGGTTCTGGGCCTCCAACTGAATTGTAGATTCTTCCCACCCTCACTGTGAACTGTCCACTTAGGATGGAGGCCTCTTACTGAGACCGTCTCTGCTAGCAGCCATTCTCCTCCTCCCTTTGTGAGTAGCAATAAAATTTGTTAAATGCTATCTCTGTGTAGCATTGGCAACCTTTATCTGAACTTCCCCACACTCCTATTATATTAATTACAATTGGCCCAAGAAGCCAAGGTGTCCTTACCTATGTACTTTAGTTCCTACTACTCTCCCATGCAAACCTATGCTCCAGTCAGGTTATCTTTTCGTTCTCTTATCCACCTGCCATGCTCATTTTTGCTTCATGATTTTGTTTGTTTTATTCTCCCAAACCAGAGCTTTCTAGTCCATTTTTTCTGTATCAAACTGCAGCCTTCTTTCCACTAAATTCCATTTGGCCAACATTTGTTAAGCACCTAGAAGGTAAAAGGTATTGTGTTAGATAGGTGCCATATATTCAATTATTTTTTAATTGACCTAAGTTCTGCCCTCAAAGAGCTTACACTTGAAACTACTAAGTATCATTGTAGTGGCTTGCAGTCTGGGTGCCCCTCACCTGCCCCTCCTCTGGAGTGGGAAGAGTCGAAAGCTTCACAAACCACATCTACTTTACCTATTATGTTGGCTAAGGAGGCATTGAACCACCTCTATCTCCTCCGTTCTGTGTCCCTTCACTTCTCTTCCCAGGGATAATGAAAGAATTTAGCTCAGAGTCCCTGGCATCATGATTATAACATATGACTACAAGGCTCTAGGCTCATTTATGTATTGAGAGGTAGGAAAGCCCCAGACTGTATTCAAAGATTCTTTCCTATTATTGAATTTCTCAGGCTGTTAGTAAAAGTAAAATAAAACAGGTTTGCTCAGTTTGTTCCCAGGTGAATTCAAAATCATCAATGCTGGAAAAGGAGAGAGTTCAATATATTCATTCCTTAACCCTTTCCTCTCTTCTCCCCGCCTCCCCCCCCCCACCACAAATACACATACACTCCCATCCCAGGTTTATAGCACCACATACCTTGCATGGTTTTTCAAATTATATACAATGCAATACACATGTTTAGAGTTAACCCCATGTTTTATCTGAAGAAACAATTGGAATTAAAAACAAAGATAAACTATAGAGAAAAGGTTTGCTTCACACAATGAACAGGTAGATATAGAGTCAAGGAGCAAGACCTCTAATTAATAAGGTCCCAGAGTCTAAGACCTCCTAAAATCAGAAACCACACTGTCAGCATTCTTGGTCCTGCATTGAGAAGTAGTTAACAGTCCCAAATACCATAGTCATCTCAGAGCTCTCCAGGTACCACCCTGTTTCTTAGCTCTGTATTCTTTTTTTCCATACTTTTCCCTCTCTCAAACTTTTTTCAGGGATTTAGTCATTTGGTCCTCCTCCCCTACACATACACACAGTCCAGTTGCCAAGCCTCATGGTTGTTCTTTGGCTAGAAAGTTGAGTAAAACTTTCAAGTCCCAGAACACTTAGCTAAGGCTCAAATCATCCCTGCCAAAATATTGGGAGGTGGAGGAAGAATTTGACCCAGAGGGCATGTTCCACAATGGGGGCAGGGTTAGTGTGATAAAATATGTACAAAAATTAAGGCAAATAATGACGTGATAAAATGTGAAGGAGAGGCCAAAGAGAGTGATGTCAGTGGTTAAAGAGAGAAGAATCACTTCAAGCTTGGGGATCTGGGAATATTTCTTGGAAGGAGTTATACCTGATTGAGGCCTTCGGGGAGGAAGAGAGTCTCAACAGAAAATGCTAGAACAATAAAAGGATATGATAATGTGTCAAATCTTATTTGCAGTGAGAGGAAAGGAGAAACTAAGAAGTATAAGAGAGAGAAAAAAGGCTTTAGGATGGATTTTTTCATTCCTACATAAGACCTTCTTCTAGATAATATCTGAGAGCAGCTAGTTTACATTCAGGGATCTTTCTATGGCGGATCAAAGATACCTAAGAAAGAAATATGATATGCAGAAAAAAGCTGGGGAGAGCTCCAGAAAAGGTAGGAAAGCCTATTATAAATAAAGTCTTGCCCAGAAGCCCCCAGTGACAGAACTAAATACAGTGAACATAGGTAGAAAACAGGCAGGTTTCCATGGCAATTAGCCAAGAGAGTTAGCAGCAACATCCAGAGTGACAGAGAATTGAGTATCTCTGTTTCAGCAAGCATGTAGGCCAAGGGCAATCTATGTTTGTGTTTCTGCCAGTTACAAACAACAATTAAAATTTTAGAAAAATGCAGGTTGGTCTTTCTTCTAGAGAAGATGAAAATTGTGGAAACGTTCTACTCTGCAGGTTATCATAGTGAATGAAGCATTCTTCGAAAGAGTGAAAAAAGGACTTGAAGAAGAGGAAAATCAAAGAGAATAAAGAATCTAAAGAGGCAAAAAAGAATCCTAATCTATCTGTATCTCCATCTGTTTGGCTATCTATCTATGAAAATGGTGGCCCAGGAAATTATGAGATTTTTAAGTGAAGTCAGCTTTCCCAGTGGCAATTACACTGTTCATTTGGTTAGTATTCCTGAAACAAGAGCAAGAGGTGGAAAGGGTGAAGGGAGAAAAGGGAAAACAGCGAGATGCTCCATAATGGGTAGTTGGTCCCTTGTGTACTAGGTAATGGATGGATAGCAGGTAAAACATGATATGTGACTGACTAGATGCAGGAAGTTAGATGAGTTTTCACTGGTTCATCTACAAATAAAGATAACTAAGCCCCAAGGCAGAGTCCCAGTCTGAGAAAATGAACTCCCCTAGTGTGGAGGGGCATCTAGAAGATGTGATTCAGAAGGTTGATATGACAACTTTTACCAAATTCTGGTTATTTGTATGGGGACAAATAATACAGTCAAATGGAGGGATTAGGGAGTCCTAAGCAAAACTTCTGAAGCACACGTCGGGCCCTACTCACTAATGCCAAACAGAGAAACTTCAGAAGAGAAAGGTAAAGGTGGGAAGTGAACAGCAAATTAAAAAGATGGTATATGAGAAGAGTCTTTAGATTTCAGAACTAGCTCTTAAGAAATAGGAATGATGGGCTACTAACAAGAACATGTACAATAAAAAATACAGGCTGATCTCTGAACAGAAGGAAAAGATGAAAGAAAAAAGAATCTCTTTACTCTATGAGTTATCAGGAATAATAAAATATTTGTTTAAAAAAGTATAAGGGATGTTTCAATGAAAAAGCAAAGAGGAAAACAGAATCTATCCGAGAGTATCAGGAAGACGATCAAAATAATAGCCTGGTATCTTAATAATCTGATCAAGTTTTAGAATAAAATGGAGAGAGAAGGGAGAAAATGCCACATAGAGCTGCCAAACCAAGTATCACCAAGAAGAGTGAAAATAGTAGGGAGAAAAATATCAGTAGTGAGACCCAATCATCCAAGGAGCAAAATTCAAAACCTGTTGCTTCAGATGTCTATGCAAAACACTCAATGTATAGGTATTGCCAAAAAATTAGCTTGAGAACTAACTGGAATCATGTAAACATTAACTCTAATTCTAATCCCATTCCTTTTAAACTCTCTCCAGGAAAAAAAAAACTAATAATTTAAGTTAAAACTCATAGATACAATTAAGATTTGGTGGGTAATCACTCATGATTACAGCATGATTATTAGGAACATTAAAAAAATAGGGCTGGAAGGAACCTTAGCAGCCATCACTTTCAGCCGCCTCATTTTACCCATGAAGAAATTGAGGTCCAGAGAGATAAGGTGATTTACCCAAGGCGATACAGGTAGTAAATGACTGACATGAGATTTGGGCTCATGTCTTCCTGAATCAGGTCTACTGCTTTATATATGATATCATGCTGTTTTTGTAAGTGAGTATATATCATTAAAAAGGGACCGGTTAGATGAAAAGTCTAGTGACAGGTGAAAACTTACCTGGTGGTAAGTATTTGGGTGAAGATTAACAGAGGGAGAAACAAAAGTGATATTGTTGTGCAATTATAATATACACCAGAGGTATCAAACTCGTGACCTACAAGACTATTAGATAAAATATAATTGAGAAATGTTTAACAAAATAAGTAAAAATACAATACAGATAATGTTGCTATGTACAATACATACAATATAGATAATGTTAATCTGTGGTTTTCTAAGTCACTTACACTTACCCCAGGAATCTATTCCTATCAGAGTTTGACACTACTGCTATTCACCACCCTGCTAGAAGGAAGAAAGTGACAAATTCAGGAAAAAGGATTAGACATTTGGCATGGAGTCATGACATAGTAGTGATGGGCAATTTTAACTGTCTGATCATCTTTATTTCTCTGTTAAAACCATAAAAGTTGATTTTTTTTTTACTTTCCTAATTATAATTACATTGTTCTTCAAGTAGGAGAAGCACCAAGGGGAAGAGCTATTGTGGACCAAATTTTGGCCAATAAGGAAGAACGGATAGTCAAACTAGAGATGACAGGAGCCCCTGGAAGAAAGTGATGAAAATATGTTAGGGGTTTTTGTAGATAAAAGAGAGACACTGGACATAAAACAGCATGCACTTGGATTTTGAAGAGATGGGAGAAAGGATAAGTAGAATCCCATAGCTTAAAATTCTATAAAAGAAATCAAGCCAAGAGGAATAAAGTACTCAAAAGAATGGAATTGTCAAGGCAAAAATATAAATAATTCTGGTAAGCAACAAAAGACAAAGGAGATTCTAAAGTGTCTGACATGAATATATAGAGAACTCATAAAACAACTTAGATTTCTTTAAAAAGACATATCAAAGATGAAAGGAAGTAAGAGCAGATAGCTGAGAGTGATTGTGAATGGAGAATCCACTGATTAATTCAATGAATTCAGAACGAACTATAGGTGGAGGTGCATGCTCAGTTCAATCAAAGGGTTCTCCTTTTTTTTCCTAAAATCAAAGGCTTAAAGTATAGAGAGCTGACCTTAGAGCCAAGAAAACAAGCTCAAGTACCACCTCCATACTGCCTGTGTGGCAAGTCGTTTAACCTGTCAGTGTTTTAGGGAACTCTATAAGACTCTGCACTGGAAACAGTGATTTCCATAGGTGAAAGGATTTTTTTTCCTTCTGGGACTTCCCTATAATAATAGTAGTTAATATTTATATAGCACTTATTGTATGCCAGTTTTAAGCACTTTACAATTTTTGTCTAATTTGATCCTCACAGCAACCCTAGAAGGTTTACAGAAGAGGAAACTAAGACAGAGGTGAAGCGAGTTTTCCAGGCTCACACAGCTAGTTAAATGTCTGGGTACAGATTTGAACTTGGGCCTTTCTGACACTGGACCCAGTGCTCTATCCACTGTCTACCTAGCTGCACTTCTATGTCAGTGACATCACAGGTCTCGTACCAATTCCTATTCTGAGAGATAAACAAAGATCAAAGAAGGCATAAGGATCATTGCTTAGGTGTATGGGATGATGAGGGTGGATGAAAGAAAGAAAGCAGACCAACTCCACCTTTATTTTACTTTTATTTTCTCTTCCATAGAGAACAATATTTGGGTATGGAAAGATACAAACAAAAGCAGTCAACAAGGAGTCAAATCCCAAATAAATAAGGATTTGGTAAAAGAGTGCATTTATGGTATTGAATGAATCTAGGTCATATCTGGACAGATTACAACCTAAATTCCACAAAAAGAGAAGAACATATGGGAGATTAAAGAGAGTAAAGTTATATGGATTGAAGACTGGTTGAATAACATGAATAGTAGCTAATATCAACTTAAAGGGAGCATTTTAGTATATTAGTAACAAGATTCACTCCTGGATATTTGTGAAAGCATAAAAAAGTGTGTGTGTGTGTGTGTATAAAACTTGTAGATGACTTGAATTTGGGGAGGATAGCTAATATAATGGATGACAAAATCAGAATCTAAAAGGATCTAAATAAACTAAAATGCTGGGCAAAATCCAAAAGTATTAATTGAGATAAATATAATGTCCTACTCCACTGAAGTCCTGCTTCAATGTCTCATCACAGTATAGCTGTGGCACTGAATTTTCAAGGGCTATGACAATGCGGCACCAACTCTAGTAGGACCTAGCAAGTTAGCAAAATTTTCAAATATGGATCTGATCATATGCCCTTTATGTTTATTATCCAAGTGCTAACCTAGTTAAATTTAAAGAAGTTCAATATAGGACAGGGAGATCAGTTAAGAGACTTATTGTAGTCTGTAAGACATAACTGATGACCTGGGCTTAGGAGGGTAGTGGCAGGAATGAAGACAGGCTTAAGAGATATTTTATAGGGTAATCAAATCAGCCAGATTCATTGACTGATTGCACGTGGGGGATGAAGGAAAAGGAAAAATCAAAGGTAACTTCCAGTTCTAAGCAAGGATAAACAAATCCTTGAGGACTTTTTTTTTCATGAAGCCTTCTCTAACTACTGTAGCTCATAATGACTTTTTGTACTCTGTACTGCACAGCATAAGTTGATTATGTATCATCTGACATTGTTTTCACTAATGATTTTAAATATTAATTTTATTTTCTTGATTAGAGCATAATCATCTTGAGAGCATAGATTATACCTCCTCTGTATACCCTATATGGTATATAACTATGTGGGTGTAAAAGAATATTTTTGTTCAGTCATGTCCAATGCTTCATGACCCTATTTGGGGTTTTGTTGGAAAAGATACTGGAGTGGTTTGCTATTTCCTTCTCCAGTTCATTTTACAAATGAGGAAACTGAGGCAAACAGGGTTAAGTGACTTACACAGGGTCTGAGGCCAGATTTGAAGTCAGGAAGATAAATCTTCCTGACTCCAGGCCTGGCATCAGCTACTATGCCACCTAGCTGCCATAAGAATATATACATGTTCATATATACATATATCATATGTATATGTATGTATACACACATAGATCAATAGATGCCAGTGAAGAAGCATTTATTAAGTGCCTACTATGTGCCAAGCACTATGCTAAGCTCTGAGAATACAAAGAAAGGCAAAAGAGAATCCATGATCTCTAGCTTTCCATCTAATGGGGGAGACAACGTGCAAACTATGTACCAACAAGAACAAGATATATACAGAATAAATTGAAGAATATTAAAAGAAAGAAAAAAGATTGAAAGAAAGATGGAGAGAGAGAGAGAGAAAGAGAGAGAGAGAGAGAGAGAGAGAGAGAGAGAGAGAGAGAGAGAGAGAGAGAGGATGTGTTCAAAATATTTGATTGGTTACCTTTATTGAACCCAGGAAGCTGTCTCCTTCATCATTTGATTATTAGAAACTGATTGAGCTTTAGATGACATGACTTGGCAACAAGCATCCAATTAGTATTGGACACATGATTGTGTGTGTGTGTGTGTGTGTGTGTGTGTGTGTGTGTGTGTTTGATGATGCCTTCTGAACAGCGACAGCAGTCTAGATTCTAGAACAACCCAGGGAGATTAAAATGTGAAATGTACATCAATTAGACTGTAAGCGCATTGAAAGCAGGAGTCATTCTCTGTGCTCTGAGCTCTTGCTCTGTGCCTCTGTGACCCTATAATGAATATCCACGTCGATAACGACAAGGAATTCACCTTCTGAGACCAGGGCAGAAGAGGCTGCCTTACAGCACTGACATATGCCCCTTTGGCTTTGCAGCCCAGTTTTGCTTAGATTGGTAATTCTCACCAGCATGCAGTACTGCTTCCGCAAGTGGGGTGACCAAAATTGGTGTTTTAAAAACTAAT
Organism: Phalanger gymnotis; assembly: GCA_028646595.1. Taxonomy (NCBI): domain Eukaryota; kingdom Metazoa; phylum Chordata; class Mammalia; order Diprotodontia; family Phalangeridae; genus Phalanger; species Phalanger gymnotis. The sequence goes on along the minus strand of CM053624.1, from coordinate 190,939,368 downwards.
TTTGACATGAAAAGAAGCCTTCATGTAACATATTTCATTCATCTCTGTAACACGGTAAGCTTTGATTTAGGCAATCAAGATTTCCTTTCTACCTAATTGTGTACCTTTCTTAAAAAAAAAAAACTTTTCCTTCTTTTTTTTTAATTCTAGGCTAAGAGTCATCAGCTTTTCATGTATTTTTTAAAAGTCTTATGGGGTAATGATCTGGATTGCTCTTAATTATCAATTAAATTTTCTCCAAGTAGATTGTTAAAAATTTAGATGAACCCAATTAGGGAAAAACCTCTCTTTGACAGGTAGCTATGGACCTAACTATTTTAAGTCCATGATACTACAGGACAAGAAAGGACCAGACTTCTTAGATCAATGATAAATGAAGCTTAGGGAAATGATGCTAAAGAAATGCATTGGTATACTCCAAAGTGAGCAACTGAATGCTAGAGTGGTCTTAAAAACTGTTCCATCTCCTAAAGTGTTAGAACCTCACAGATTCTATGATCTCATGGTTGTGATCTTTATCAAAAGTTAATATTGTCTTTAAAAGTAAATGAGGGATTCATAAATGATAATTATTTTAAGACATTAAGATTAAATTTACACTAAGGAAATATACCATTTTTAAAAATTGTTAGCATAGAAAATATTTATTTAGAGGAAACTTCTTGATTTTCACTAAAGTCTCAATTTGATTTCTTATTATGGCCTAAATGTGACTAACACCATAAGATACTGCTTTTGCTAATGGTTTCAAGTGTTAGCTTTATGTCTCTGATTAGAATGTATGCATCTTGAGGGCAGGGATCTAATAATAATTAAAATTATAATAGCAATAACTAGCATTTAAATAATGTTTTAATATTTGCAAAGCACTTTACAAATATTGTCTCAATTTATTCTCACAATAACCCTGAGGTGTAGGTGTTATTATCATCCCCATTTTACAGAATCAAAAAGATATTTACTTTTAATCTGATGTTTGAAAAGCTAAACAACTTGAAAAACTCGAGACATTTTCCAAAGACTGAAAAAATCACTTAGAAAATGTTGAGAAGCCTATGAATTCAACAGGAAGCTAGGAATCGTGGTGCTGTGCTCCCCAAATTCCCCCTCTTACAAGTAATGTTCTCTCCTCTGGCTTACTTGCTTGCTGCAAGTATTTACAAGAATACTGGACAGTATTCAAAGGTTATGCTATCAAGTGGGAAATTATCATTATCTACATTATCAAGTGGAGGTGGACAAGGTAAGGCAATTGGTGTTAAGTGACTTTGCCCAAGGTCACACAGCTAGTAAGTGTCAAGTGGCTGAAGTTGGATTTGAACTCACGTCCTCCTGACTCCAGTGCTGAAGCTCTATTCGCTTCTCCACCTAGCTGCCCCACCATATAGTTCTACATTTTGTTGTGTAGTCATTTCAGTCATGTCTGACTCTTTGTGACCCTATTTTGGGGATTTTCTTGGCAAACATACTGGAGTGGTTTGCCATTTTCTTCTCCAGTTCATTGCACAGATGAGGAATGGAAGCAAACAGGGCTAAGTAACTTGCCCAGGGTCACACAGCTAGTAATTGTCTGAAACTGGATTTGAACTCAGGAAGATGAGTTTTCCTGATTCCAAGCCTACTGCTCCATCCACTGTGCCACTAGCTGCCCTAAAGCTCTACATACTGTTTAGAAATTAAGTTATAATGCAAAGTCCTTATAATTTAAGATTGTGAATCACTTGTTTTCTAGTTTTGTCAAAACTCTCATCGTTCTTCCTACCCACCCTCACTCTGAAAGCACTCTTTCATTTCACGATTCTTCTTACAGTAATGGGTGATTCAACACCTAGGGCTTTTTCTATCTGACTACATTGGGTTAATGAAGTTGTTTTACAAATTTGGCTTGAATCTCTAAAACCCTTTGTATAAGGTTTAGTAGTCTGTACATTCTATCTATATGTACTGAGTTAATTTCCCTTCCTCTGCCTCATAGTGGGAATTTTTCATATTCACACCCCATTTCTCCCTCTTGCCATCCTACTTCCTCTCTAGTCTGGTGTTCTTCTTAATAGTCTTGCCAGCCACCTCTCCTCCCCCAATCCCTATCTCCAACCTCTAATTCTGGAGCTACGATCAAATAAACTCTGCCGTTCTTCCTGGAAGGGGTGTGCTAGTTTATTTCACTCTGGCTCCACTCTCAGGCTAGGATCTTTTGGACCAAAGTACCCCTCTCTGGCCACCAGTCCTGTGAGTGTATTGTCTCAACCAAATAGAATGTGAACTCCTTGAGGGGAGAAATAGTCTTCGATTTTGTGTTTGAATCCTTCAATGATTTGTACACACTAAGTGTACTTAGAAAATGAAAGTATTTCTTTTCATTCATTCATTCCTGTTCTTCTAAGACCCACCCACTAGACCACCTCTATCACAGTTTGCTTGTCTATCAGTTCTGTTTCCTATTCCTGTTCTCAGGTAACCTTAAGTAATCCCCACGAAAGAGACTAAAGGACAACTAAGTGGTTTTGTAAGGACCTCGAGGTATGACACTGTGAGATCGCTGGCCCTAGCTTCCTGAAGTGACTCCATGTTAGACCACCAATTAACCCATTTATATAACAGGAGGATCCTCTGTACCCAATAACTGACTTGGCCAAGTGTATGTAGGGTTAGAGATTCAAGGTTAACTACTTATTATTGCAGCAAACTTCATCTGATCCAGGTGAGTGAGGCTAGCAAGCTACTGTTTACACTGTCCTTGTGGTTGATAAAGAGATTTGCAGTCCAGACCACCAGATGATTTACTGCCTCTTAAGGGTCTCCTTCCCACTCAGTACCTTTGAATCTGCTTCAACACAACAATCAGATATAAGGGTGTTTTTTTTTGGTTTGTCCTTCATTTTCCAAGAGGACCAAGGCATCAGGGAAATGATGACATGACTTGCACGTGAGTTTGATTTGAGTGAGGGAAGGCTGTGCAAGGTCACCAGCCTCACTTTCTCCTCCAGACCCATCTGGATCCAGTGGCCTGATAGTCACCAGGATGACTGGAGGTGGCCCAGGATGCAATGGGAGACCCTGGTCCTTTTAGGCTAAGGCCTTATCATGTACTCATTTAGAGTGAGGTAATGGCCATTCAGTGAACAGGCCTCTTTAAGAACTGAGTCAAGGGATGGTCCTTTAATTAGAAAAAAAGAAAAAGAAAAAAATTGTGGGTTCTCAATTAGGGTAGGCGAGCCAGCGTAACCGAAGCAGTAAGGTGCCCTGAGGGAGAGAGGAGAGGCAGCATATGCCAGACAGGTCAGGCCACCACCACACTGATCATCATCTCCCCTCAGACCCTGATGGAGACAGCCCAGGACCCTGAAGCAAAGAGCTTTGGGAATAGCAATGCTTTCATTCCAGGGCCCAAAGCCTTCCATCCTAGAAAACAACATCCGTGGAGATGTAGCCCACCAACTGTTTCTGTAGGTGCTACAGTCACATTTATCAAAGACCCAGAAAGGCAAGTTCTTGTCACCAAAGTCTTCAGCGCTATCCCATAGTTCAACATCAGGAACTGCCAGGGTTTTATCAAAGGAAAGGACATCCAAGAAGAAACATCACCATCTTCTTCAATACATGCTAAAGACCATAGGATCTTTCCATCTGCCTTGCAGAGAATGTGAGTAGGACGTGTGCCCCTGGAGAGCAGAGACTATTTGACATTTCTAATTGAATCCATGATACTTAGCACAGTGCTTTGCACACAGTGAGCTCTTAATAATGTCTCATTCATTCATTCATTCATTTATTCATTCATATAATAAACCTAAAGGAATAACCTCTGAAATCAAAGTCAGTTGTGATTTCTGTATGAGGCATAAAGTGCTTTAAAGAGGGTCAAGGAGCTCAGAATAAACATGCTAGGAAGGGTCTAAACAGATCATTCTGTCACCTCCTCTGTATTTGAGGTAGTCTCCATGAAGACTTCCAGGCCAGGAAATTCTATATTCTTCCATTCACTTGACATTTATTGTCAGGAAACCCTTCTATATGTCTAATCTAGAACATTCCTGCTGAAACCAAGTGCATTTGGCATTGTTTTAGCCTCAGTAGGGTCGAAGAGAAGCTTGACACCATCTTCTCATGTGTGTGTGAGAAGAGACAAGACAGAGAGTCTGCGAGACAGAGGCAGAGAATGACAGAGACACAGAGAGAGCAGAGGGAGAGCAAAGAAAGGAGAGAGACACAGAGAACAGCTAGAGAGCAGATAAAAAGAGGGGAAACAGAGACAGAGACAGAGAGACAATGAGAGAGACAGAGAGACCAAGACAGAGAGACTAACACAATGAGAGAACTGAGAAATAAGAGAGAAAGAGACAGAAACAGAAACAGATACAGAGGCAGAGACACAATGAGAGAGAGACAGAGATGGAGAGACTAAGACAGTGAGAGAACTGAGAAATAAGAAAGAGAAAGAAACAGAGACAGAGAGACAGAATAGATAGAGAGCAAAGAGAGGAAACAGAGACAAAGATAGAGAAAGAGAGAGGGAAGGGGGAGAAGAGAGAGAAAGATGGAGAGAGAGGAGAGAGGGGGGTGAGAGAGGGGGGAAGAGAGAGAGAGAGAGAGAGAGAGAGAGAGAGAGAGAGAGAGAGAGAGAGAGAGAGAGAGATGGAGAGAGACAGAGAATTACTCAGGCAGGAAGAGCTGGGTTCAGGTTCCACCTCTGACACTTACTGGCTGTGTGAAGCTGGTCAAGTCACTTAACTCCTCAGTGTTCTAAGCAACTCTGCCATCTCTGGTTAGAGAGAAGACGCCCATCTTTGTTGCTTATATTGAATGTATCTCTCCTGATAGAGTGCAAGTTCCTTGAAGTCAGGGGCTATTTCTTTTTTTGTGTTTGTACTCTGGTGCCTGACAGTTAATAAATGCCTATCGATGGATTGTTCAATGTCCAGGAATTATAAGGAGGCAGATATATTAGACAGACAAAACTTCCTAATGGTTAGAGTTTTTAAAAAATATGATGTAGCACCTTGAGAAGATGGCTAGGTGGCCCAGTGGATAGAGTCCCTAGTCTGGAGTCAGGAAGACCTAAGTTCAAACTCTGCGTCAGATACCAACTAGCTGTGGGACCTGGGCAAGTCTCTTAAATTCTGTTTGACTCAGTTTCCTCAACCATAAAATGGAAATAATAATACCCCTAGCTCCCAAGGTTGTAGTGAGGATGAAATGAGGTAATGATTATAAAGTGCTTAGCACGGTGCCCAGCACATAGTCAGCATTATATGAGTACTAGCACTTGTTAGTATCATTATCATCATTTTGGTATGTTGCAGATGGAATCCATGCTTTCTACAGAGATGGAAAAGACAGCCTCTGAGCTTCCTCCCAAGTCCAGATAATTAAAAATCATCTGTAAATTTGTTTTGGTCCTTAAAATGGGGCACAGGGGCCTTAAGTGTTCAAGATGAAACAAACTCTCTGTCCTATGACCATGGCAGCACAGAAGTAAGCACTCACTTAAACTGATGGCAAACCCAGTTATCTTCTTGGCCTACTTGTGGTACCTTTCATTCTCCAAGTCACCAAAAGGGCGGTTGTCACGGCTCTTGACCCGTTTGTCTTTGAAGACACTGTGCATGTTTGAGGAATAACTTCAAGGCTTGGAAAGCACTGTATACCAAGGAGCTCTTTTGACCTTCCCAATGACTCTGTGGAGAGTAAGCTTGGAGTAGTGGACAGAGAGTGGGCCTCTCTCTGAGAAGAATGGAATAGCAAAGCATTTACTGAGCACTGATTTATGTGCCAACCACCATGCTGAGGTTTGAGGATACAAAAAGCAAGAAAATCCCTGCTCTGCAGGAACTCATTTTCTAATTAGGGGAAATAAAATGTGTAGGAAGTTCAGCTGTAGCACTAATGGAAAGGCCCAGGAATCTGGAGGGCTAAGCAACAGGGTAGATGCTAAGACCTGGTAGGTCTGAGGGAGCAAAGGCAGTGTCTTGAATGATGAATGACCTTTGAGAAGGGCGTAGTGTGTGGGCCCAAGGGTTGGAATGGAGTGGGGACTCTGGGTTACTTCAGAGTAGGTTCAGATAGGGGTATACCATGTAGCTGGGAAGGGATCTGGGAAGGGATCATATCCCCTAGATGGAATTGGGATGTGGAAGAAGGGATCTCTGAGGCCTATTTCTATTGGACCTTTAGAAGTCCATTTGCATCTGGGCAATGGGTGGCCTGGGACAGGAGAGAGGAAAGTTTAGCATCCACGGGTTATCTTCCAGAACATCTAGATTGACCCATACTGACTATTTTAAACTGGGCAAGTCACATAACCCCTCAGGGCCACAAACAGTTCTCTTACTCTGCTGGAGGGCTGGGCCTGGAGTCAGAAAGATCTGAGTTTAAATGTGGCCTCCACCACTTACTAGCTGTGTGACAGTGGGCAAGTCACTTAACCTGGGTTTGCCTCAGTTTCCTCATCTGCAAAATATGGCTAATCATATAATAGCACCTTGCTCCCAGGGTTATTGTAAAAATCAAATGAGAAAATAATTGTCATGTATTTAGCACAGGGACTGGCACGAAGAAAGTGGTATATGAAGTCAGCTATGGCTATTGCAGCTAGCTCTCATCTTAGCTTTTAAACTGAAGAAGACTTGCAAATTTGTCTTGTTAGAGGGAGTATTCCCAACAGGCGCTGAACACACAGGACCATCAAATAAAATAGGTGTTATTATCATAGCGCCATTTTACAGGTGAGGAAAGTGAGATTGAGAGGTTAAATGACATCTGCTCAGAGTCATACAAGCCAGTGCCTGAGGCCAAATTCAAGCCTGATTCTATGTGACTTTAAGTCTAAGCACGCTATCTATCCACAGCCCAGACAGAAGAGAAGGGGAGCGATGAGGGCAAGGAGAAAGGGGGTAAAATTCTTCCCAAAGCCTTCCTTTATAGAGGGCCATGAACTTTCCAGGAACATCATGCCTCTAGGCAGATCCTCCCTGGTTTACACCTCTCCCCCTTTCTATTTTCCTTAGATGGATTGTTTCCCCCTATTAGATTGTAAGCTCATGGAAAGGAAGGACTGTATTTCTTTTTTTTTTTTTATTGGTTTTTCTAGTACTTTCCAGCACCTGACATGTAGTAGGCAATAAATGTTTATTGAATTGAAAAAAATTATGAAGCATGTACTTCACAAAGTTTTTGTTGTTCAGTCATGACCCCGTGTGGGGTTTGCTTGGCAAAGATACTAGAATGGTTTGCCATTTCTTTCTCCAGATCATTTTACAGATGAGGAAACTGAGGCAAATAAGGTTAAGTGACTTGCCCAAGGTCACAGAGCTAGTAAATATCTGAAGTTGGATTTGGACTCAAGTCTTCCTTACTCCAGGCCTGGCTCTCTATCCATTGTGCCACTTGGCTGCCCACTGCATCTCCTAGCTACCTCCAATTTTAAATCCTACAAAATGAGGCAAACTAAGTTTAAGTGACTTGCCCAGCGTCACACAGATTGTTAGTAGCAGAGCTGGGTCTGGAACTCAGGTTTATTACCAGCAGCTATGAATGGAAAATGCTTTCCTGTGAGGCATAAGCTCCATTAAAAGAGTAAGGAAGATGTAGCAGATTGTGTTTACTGCCGTTATTTCCAAATTGTACAATTATGGAGATAGAACGCTGCTGGGAGGGCTTACCATTTACTTGATGACATCTATTTTTACTCATTGTTCATTATATTGTTGGAAAGTAATTCATTGTCTAGAAAGGCTAAATGATCCAGTGAAAGCCATGGATCTGGGGTCTTCGGTTAAGTTCGGGTTTTCAAAGCAGTCCTACATTTTGGTAACTTAGCACCTACTTGTGTCGTGTGTGAATGGAGTAAAATCTCCATACGTCTAAAGGGACTCCTGTTCATGACTATGACTTCTGAAGCAAGATTGCTGCCTGTCACTTCTGCAAAGTTAGATGCTTTAAGTGCCATGTTGCAGGAACATAAATAAACTGATCGTCTTCTTTAAAAAAAGTTCTTAAAGATTAGTTCTGTATTCTTTTTCTTTCCTCACTCATCTCCCAGCCACTGAGAAGGCAAGAAATACGAAGTCAGTTACGAATTTAACATCATGAAAAAGAAATTTCTGAATTGGCTATTTCTGGGGAAAAAAGAAGAAAAGAAAAAGGGGCAAATCTGCTCTCTGAGTCCTTTGGTTCTCTTATTGAAGGTGGAAAAGATTTTTCCTAATTGCCTTCTTATATAAAGGAATATGAAAATGATTTGTGATTTCATCAGTGTGGAGAATTCCCTTAATGGAAGGTCCCCTCCAGATGCAAGTTGACCACTTATGACTTGGCCAATATATTTCTAGGGTGTCGATTTCTGAGATGGGACCATTAATTAACATGTAAAAAATCTCTTTGTATTCCCTAGATACATGCATATTGAATTATTATACTCTCCATTGGTGCTTTGCTCTGGGACTCAACACAAGGCAGAGCTGTGCAGAGTCATAAGCCCCACTCTCTCCTCCATCGTCATGAGAATCCAGTAGCAAGACATGGGTCAGCATGGCTGGTGATGGCCCAGGTTACAGTGGGAGGCCTTGAGTTTTTTAAGCTAAGGCCTTTCCCAGGTCTCAGTTTGTCAGAGGCAATATCTCTTAAGTAATTTGGGGTTTGAACCAAGTCTTGAAGGAAGCCAGGGAAGCTAGGAGGTGGAAAATAGGAAGACATTCCAGAAATGGGGGGATGAAGGAGAGGAGGAGTGGGAAGTAGACCAGTGTAGCTGTATTCTAGAGTATATAGAAGGGAATAAAGTGTAAGAAGATTGGAAAAGTAGGAAAGGGCCAGGTTGTGAAGGGCTTTAAATGCCAAACAGGATTTTACCTTTGATCCATGAGGTAATAGGGAGCCATTGGAATAGGGAGCCCCATAGTAGTGGGGCAAAGTAGTGAAATGGTTAGAACTGTATTTTAGGAAAATCACTTTGGCACTTGAGCAGAGGGTGGATTGGAGGGGGAGAGGTTTGAAACAAGGAGACCAACCAGTAAGCTATTACAATAATCCAACCATGAGGTGATGAGGGCCTGCACCAGGGTGGCAACTGAATGGAGAGAAGGGGACGTAGATGAGAAATATTATGAAGGTAGAAGTGTTAAGATTTGAAAACCAATTGTGTGGGGTGAGTGTGAGTGAAGAATTGAAAGCTTGGGTAACTAAGATGTAGATGGTACTCTAAGCAATAGTAGGAAAGTTGAGGAAAGGGGAGGATTGAGGGTGAAATATAAGGAGTTTCATTTTGGGAATGTTGAGTTTGAGACTCTCAAACTGGCACATCTAGTTTTATATGTCCAAAAAATGAAAGCTTAGGAGAAAGATTAGGACTGTATATATATAAATCTTGGAATCTTCTGTGAAGAGATGATATTGAAGCCATGGAGATGGTTAGATTAAGTCTAGAAGAAGAAGAAAAAGAAAAGAATGCCCTGGGACTGTCCTTGGAGGCTCCCACAGTTAGTAGCCATGACCTAGTTGGAGATACAGCAAAAGAGAATGAGGAGTGATCAGACAGGTAGTAGGGGAAAAAAGAGTTGTCACAAAAACCTGCATAGGAGAGAGCATCCAGGGGAAGAAGGTGAGCAACTGTCAAAGGCTGCAGAGAGATCAGGAATGAGAAAAGGCCATTAGATTTAGCAATTGAGAAATCATTAATTATTAATAGATAGATTTAATATATTGAATCTATGTACACCCTTTCCAGGGGTAAGCAATTCCACGAGTTTCCTACCTAGAATCCGTCTTTACAAAATCTCTCTTAATATTAAGGAAGCATCGGTTTTCTTTGGCCCCTCCCTTTTTGTCAAAGACAATTTTGGTCAGCAAACCATTGATCAAAAGCACTCATTTGCACCAACTGTAGCATATTATGTCTGAATTATGAAGCACCTCATTTGGATGCAATTCCAGGAAATGTCCCTCCCTGTCCCTCCCCCGCCCCTTGCCACTATTTTTTTTTTCGGAAACACTTCAGCAATGTATTTTTTTTTTTTTGGTTCTATTGTTAATAATGACACCGGTGCTGGAGAAAAGCTCCATTCTAGAGAAGAAAAACATTTTGCTAAGGAAGAGGTCTCGTCAATTTCCTCCAGAAATTGCGTTCCTGATGGTAGCTCTAGGCATCATCTACCATGGGCAGGAGCAATTCCAGATGAACGTCCAACAATGCTGACTGTAAGTGAGGTACCCTCTTCTTCTGCTGCGTGTCAACAGTGCTGGTGATTTACAAAACCATGGAAGTCGAGTGTTTTTAATTAGATGAAATATTGTACCAATTTACATTCGCCAAACTCAAAGCAAACAGTTACAGTTCTTAAACCAAGCTGTTAGTATTTCCTCCCTGCATTTATTTTTTTTAAATATTCCACACCACATAATTATCTAGAATCTAAATGCCAATATTATCCGAAAAAGAAAGGATATTTAATACTACAAAGATAAGTAATTCAGGATGGCAAGCACAGCGTAATTATAATCACATGAGCTTCATATTCTGAAGAGGTTTGTAGCTGCTAGATCATATGTCACCTCAAGTAGCCTTTAATAGGTCTCCCTGATTCCAGTCTCCCACCTCTACAATTCATCTACCAACAGCACCAAAATGCTTTTCTTAACGCAAAAGTCTAGCCATGTTAATCCTCTGCTCTGAGAACACGAGTACCTAGAGGCATAACACTAGTGCCTCTGGCATAATATATAAACTCCTTAGCCTGGCATTGGAGGTTCTCCACAATCTGCTTCCATTTCCTTTTCCAGTCTTTTCTTTTTCATATCACTCCCCCTCATAAACTCTATGTTCCAGTCAAACTGAACTAGGAGCCCTTTCCTGAATTTGAGACTCCATCCCCCTTCTCTGTGTGATCACATGAATGATTCCTATGCCTCAAGTGCACTCTTTCCTCATCTCCACCTCTCAGAATTCTTGTCTCCCTTCAAAGCTCCACTCAGGTGTGATCTATCACCTACTTGGAGCCTGAGCTTTTTTACTCTATGTTGGTGCACTTTCTCTCCTCAATTTTCCTTTTATATTTTCCATTCTTGATTCTTCATTCTTCCTCTCTCCCCATATTTACTCTACTTACTGGCCCTCTCTTTACCATATTGTTTAATCTTTATCCGACATCCTCACCACCGTCCCACTGGAAAGTTGGACATTACTTCTGCCCTCTGCCCCTGTGTCCCTAAAAGTGAGCTTTTAACTCATTTGGCCAAGCCACTTCCCTGTTGTCTTCTCTTCTATCCTTCTTTCCTCTGTCCATCCCTCTTTCCTCTTTCCAGCTCCCCTATAGAGGTTGTCTTCCCTCAGTAGAATGAAATCTTTTTGCCATCTCTGGAATAGAATGAGGGGAGGGGAAAAGAATTATTTTATTATTATTTATTATTTTATTATCTAAAAGGAATAGTAAGATTTGCAATTTCATGCACAATCATCTTTTTTCTTTTCTATTCTGCTATGTTATGTATATGCTTGTTTATTTCTTAAGTTCAGAATAAAATAAATGCAATTAAGAAAAAAAGAATGCCATCTCCTTGAAGGCAGAGACTATCTTGCTTCCTTGTCTCTATATCTCCAGCACAGTGCCTAGCACAAAGTCTTTAATAAATGTGAGCTATCTTTCTGTCTGCCTAGCTAGCTAGCTATCTGACAGATCTTACCATTTCTACCTTTGCTCTAGTTTAGGTCCCCATGACCTCTTATTCTGGGCTATTGCAATAGCTTTCCAATTGGTTTCTATGCCTTAAGTCTCCTACTTCTCCAATTCTTCTACCACTAACCCACAAAAGTGCAGGCGCAGGGGTGTGGCTCAGTGGCCCCCAACCCTCCATCCCCTAGAAACTCCAGTCACTTCTATGATCAAATAGAAGCCCCTCTGTCTGGCATTTAAAGCTGTTCACAAGCTAGCCTTATCCCACCTTCCCAGCTCTATTACATGTTGCTTCTATCCATATACCTCTGGGTCTAGCCAACCTGGCTTTCTTGCTGAAATGGTAATTAAGGTGGGACTTTTGTTTTATTGTTTTCTCTTTTAGAATGCTAAAGTTATCAAGTGCCTTTGGTTAAGTCTTGCTAGGTGCTAAGCCCCAGTCCTACACCTTTTTGCTGATTAGGTGTGAAGTCTTTGGGCCCTGGACTGGGTACATAAACTTGGAGGTTAGCATTTTGTTTGCGGCTCTCACTCACTGGAAGAATGTTGGTGTGGAGATTCTGGGTAGCCTCTGCAGTCCCCTGGCTCTGAAGAAAATTCAGATCTTGGTGCTTCTTTTTTTTGGCAACTATGTATGTAATGTCTTGATCAGACAAAACTTGTCTATTGAGTTGTATTATCTGATCTGTTGATATTTTCTGTTTGTAATTTCTATTTGTATTTGCTCTGAAATTCAGGGGGCTGGCTTTTTCCCCTGAACTAAGTGAATGATATATGTATGTTTGATTAGAGTGAGATTGTTAACCCCTTAAAGTTGCTTCCCTTAGAAAATCAGATCAAAGAACCTGTGCTGGCAGCATTGGTTGCTGGTCTTGTTGAGTCTTACACTCCCACAGCAGCTGCAAGCCAAATTATTGTTACACTTGAGTATTTTTTTTTCCTTCATACATAGCATTCAACTTCCCATTAGTACCTCTGCACAGGATTTTTCTTACGTTTGTCCCCGCCCCCCCACACACACTCGTGCCTGCTCTTCCTAGACTACCTGATCTTACTGAAGACTCAATTCAAGCGATACCTTCTGCATGAGACATTTGCTAGATTCTTAGAATGTAAGCTCCTTGACGTCAGGTTTTTTTCCCTAGTGCCTAGTATAGTGCCAGACAAACAGGAGCCACTTAAGAGCTTGCTGAATATTTGTATATATGACATATCACTCCTCTCTCCTTAGTACAATGTGAGGTTCTTGAGGGAAGGGATTGTTTGGTTTTTATTTTTGCATGCCCAGAAACTATCTTATGCAAATCATGAGTATGATAAATGTTTGTTGAAGTAAATCGAGATTGTAATGATTTTCTTTTTCTTGCTTTCTCAATGGGGAGGCTGGGAGAGGAAGAGAATGTGGAGCTCAAGATAAAATTATATTTAAAAACTTAAAGTGAATTGAATTATATTGAGTGAATTTAGGGAATGAACTCTGGATTTAGAATACAAGGACCTCCATTCAAGTCTCAGCTTTTTGACTTGTGCACAAATCTCTGAAACATTTGAAAATAGGGCTTATAATACTTGAGTTGCCTACTCCCTTAGGTCATCATGTAGAAGGGGAAGGAGAGGGAGTGGGGAAAAGAATAAACATTTATTAAGTGCCTACTATGTGCCAGGTTAAGTGCTTTACAAATACTATCTCATTTGAACCTGAGAACAATTATAGGAGGTAGGAAATGTTATTATTGAGGCAAAGAATGGTTAAATGTCACACAGAGATCAAACTCACACAATTAGTAAGTGTCAGTAAGTGAGGTCAGATTGGAACTCAGATATTCCTGACTTGAGGCTTGGAGGTCTAACTACTGAATCCCCTTGCTGCTGAAGCTGCAGTCCTTTCCATACTTTCTAGGGTTATATGAACATAAATTACTATTTATAGGCAGCTGGGTTTAATAGAAGGCTGAATCAGTAGTCGGTAGACTTGAATTCAATTCATGGTCTGCTGCTTAGCTGTGTGGCTTTGGATAAGTAATTTCTTCCTTTCCAAACATCAATTTCCTTAGTGTAGAAGTTGGCTGGCATTTGAGTCAGAGGACTTTCCTTGTAATCCCAGCTCTTCCACCTCTAATTTGGGGGACTGAGAAATGAAGAGGTGGCATTAAAATGGGTTGAACAGCCCCTTCTAGCTCTGACATTTTACTAATATTATAGAGTGAGGTCACCTAATCCAGAAGTGTCAAACTTTGGACTGTGATTGCTTGTCCATAAAACTCCACATGCAGCCCAGTAGATTAAAATGTAATTAAGAAATGTTCAACAAAATACGTAAAAATAGAATGTCATAGATGATGTTAATTTGTGATTTTCTAAGTCAATATCCACCCACAAGGGATCCTTATATATAGTTTAGTGGCCCCGTTTCTATTTGAGTTTAACATCATTGACATAGTCTACCTCCTCATTTTACAGATGAAGACACTGAGGCCCAAAGAGGTTAGGTGATTTGCCCAAGGACACTTGAGTAGAAAATGACAGATTTGGGCTTCAAACCCAGGTCCTCTGATTCCAAATCCAGTCAAAAGTCTTTCACTGTACCACCCCACCTTTCCACCATAGCAATAAATAGGTCACCAGTTTATTTTGGAATTAAGGGATTTTCCAGCGAGGAGAGGAAAAATTGAAAAGGGATAGATTTTGGTTTAAAAATCAAATACACAAAAGGGTTTGCCTCTGTGTTGTTTTATAGAGTATTCCACAGCAACTCAACCGTTGGGATGAAATAGATACAGTACATCCAGACTTGGACATATCACCATGCATCCCCAAGAAGCAATATGATTGAAGAGATAATGAATTGTAATACCAAGGAGTGGAATCATCTCTTGGGAGACAAGAATGCATCAGGAGACCTCTTCGCTCAGTGAGTTAGCAAAGGAATGGCTATAAGTGGCCTTTGGCAGGAGTTTACATAGGCTAATGAATAAGGAAGAATATACTTCATTAGGCTGACAAAAAAGTCAATCACATTTGATCAACCAATATGTCAGATTCAAATGTGAGGGAGCCAGTCTTGCAAGAGCACACAGTTCTGCTCTACCTGTTCATTTGGGCCAGAGACACAAGAACTTTGTGGGGTTTAAAATGCCACTAGCTGTTGCTTACCTCAGGGCTTCCTCCTTACCTCCAACTGTTTTGGAAATCCTTAGCTTCCTTCAAGGCTCAACTCACATACTACCTATAGGGGAAACTTTTCTGTCTCCCTAATTGGCAGTGATCCCTCCATCTTCCAATTAGCTTGAATATACTGATCTATATGCAAGTGGTATCCCTTCAGTAGAAGCAATGTATCAATGAGCATTTATTAAGTGCCTACTATATGACAAACAATGTGCTAGGCCCTGGAGCTAGGATGATAAAAATGGAATGATGCATTTCCTTACATTCCGTCAGGGAAAATGGAATGGATATGAGGACTGGACCTTATCTTCTTTGGGAGAGAAAACTCCTAGGTAAGGAAATTCCCTCTTTCAATGAATATTAGTACCTCTTCAACTTAGATTTTAGAGAGTTACCCAGAACACCAAGAGGTTAAATGACTTTCCCACCATCATCCAGTATGTCGAAGAGGCAAAAATTTAAATCAGGTCTTCCTAACTTTAAGTCCAATGCTCTACCCAATATATGCCATGCAGCTGCCTCTCTCTAGCTGCAGTATAGCACAAAGTGTGAGGAGGAGCAAGAAGGTCAGTTTAAGTAAACAGTAGAGTTTTTAATGTAAGAGGGAGATCTGGTTGCCTTTGACTTTGTACTTGTTTCCCTCATGCCCAGCACAGAGCAGATGCTTACTAAACATGTGTTTGTTCATATTCAGTTGTGCTGGAATTCAACAGTGCCTGCAATCAGAGAATAATGGAGCTTCAAAGGAAACTTTGAAAATATCTAATTCACCCTCCTCATTTTTCATATGAGGAAAATGAATCCCCAGAGAAGTAAAGAAACTTGGCCAAGGTCTTACTGCTAATTAATCATAGAACCTGTACTCATAAGATTTCTAAGTACTCTCAAAGAAATTTAGTCACCCTTCTGATCGTCCTCACTGTGTGAATTAGCTGTAGAAGATCATTGATTAGAGACTGAGTTCTCTTTGCTATATAGTATGGCATATCTCTGGCATGCCTGCTTGAGAATTTAAAAAATCGCATCAGTCAAAGAAACTGTAAACAGGAATGCACAGATTATTGTATACAGCATCAAACAGAATTGATTTTTGGATTGTTGACTCTTAGAAAATATTCATATCAATAGGTCTTTCTAATAGCATAAGTATTTGTTTATTTTGAAAATATCTCCATGAATTGAGTAGAAGTCTCTCTGTCTCTCTGTCTCTCTGTCTCTCTCTCTCTCTCTCTCTCTCTCTCTCTCTTTTTCTCTCTCTCTCTCCGATAAATGGAAAATCCATAAAGTCAGCAAGTCAGGAAATGCTGAGAGAGCAGTTAGAGCTGGGAGAAAGAGCAGACCTGTGGTGTGCTATGAATATATTTGTGGGAAGGCCTCAGTGGGTGGAGGATGGCCTTGGGATGGAGAGGTGCCATGCTATGATATTGTGTATTGAATTCTTTGCTACTGTGATAGATTGGGCTTATTGGTTTTGGGACCTGGTTCTTTGGCGTCTGAATAAATGGTTTACTTCTTCTACCTTTTGTGATATAGAACCACATAGGTATTTTGACAATTATCGTCTATATTGTGATTATTGCCTTGCTAATACAACATCTTTAAGGAGAAAAGAGACAACTTTCTGTTTTGATGGTGTAGGCTTGTTTGAAGGCAAGAAACTGGACCAGGTGAACTCTTAAGGACTTTTATTCTGTCTTATATATTCGTGACGATTAACACTAAGCAGCTAATGTGTGATGCATAGATCTCTGGTCTTGCAGTCAGTAAGATTTGAAATCCACTCTGGCCTCAGACTCTTATTAGTCACGCGACCATGGCAAGTCACTTAACCTCTGTCTCAGTTTCCTCATCCATGTGAAAACAGCACCTTACCTCTGTTGTGAGGATCAAATAAGGTAACAAATTTCTTTGCAAAGTACCCTGTAAATCTATTTCTATTTATGTTCAAGTTATGATCATTTTACCAAGGCCACATTATCAGCACCAGAAATGGGGTTTGGACAACAAGGTGTAATACAGAAACCTTGCTTCTCCTTGTAACTCTGCCACTGAGCTGGGTAACCTTGAGCCAGTGTATCCTCCTCTCTGTACCTTAGTTTCCTCATTTATAAAGTGAAAGGCTTGACCCGTATAGTCTTTCAGGCCTCTTCCAGATCTAAATCCAGTAGTCCCTCCACTTAACTCTATTGCTTTCCTAATAAAATAAGCTTTAATAAAAGGATGCTACTTTGGTGGCAATGCAAACCCTGAGAGAGCAGAGTGGCAACATTATCGACAAGCGTTGCCAGGACAGAGGGTCAGAAAAAGAGCTTCCCTGGTGTTTGCCAAGAAACTTAAGGCTTTTATTATTAGAATACTGAAAAAGCCTTTTGCCACACTGACTTCTGTGTAAAAACAAGAGTCCTCTCTTAGCAGAAATTTATTTTGCGTGCTTTCATTTGTGAATTTTTTTTATTATTTAGGGGAATAATTCCAGCCTACAACAAAAAAAGTGAGAAATACCACTTCTCTTGTGTAGCTTTGCTTGGGTAAAAATGATAAGCATGCCTCAATTTTTGAGAACCCCATTAGACTGTAGATTCTCTAAAGATAGGTACTGCCCTTTGACCTTTCTTAGCACCTTTTCCAATGCATTCTTTCGCTATGTATTTATTGATCACCTACTATGTGTGAGGCACTGTGTTAGGTGCTGTGAAGTTGTACAAGACATGGTCCCTGATCTCAAGGGGTATACAATGTTGTGTTTTAATTCTTTGGAGAACTAGGTGGCACAGTGGTTAGAACTCTGCACTCTGAGTGAGGAAGCAATGAGTGAGTCCCAGTCTTGTCTTAGACACTTACTAGCTGTGAGACCCTGAGCAAGTTATGTGAACTCTCAAAACCTCATCTGTATAATGGGGATAATAATAGCCCCTACCTTTCAGGGTCATGAGGAGAAGATGAGATGAAGCATAAAGCCATTTGCAAACTTCAAAGTGCCATATAGAAGTGCTAGGTCTTATTACTTTAGCCTTTTGGGGATTAGGGGAAACTATGCTTAGAGACCTGATCTCGTGAGAAATAGAGTGAGGTAGTACGTGTTTGACCTGGATTCTAGAAAATATGGGTTCAAATCTAGCCTCTGACATTGGATAGCTGCATGGGCATTGCTGAGTCACATAAACCTCCCTAAACTTTCGTTTCTCCAACTCTAAAGCAAGGATGATGATACTCAGTGTAAAATGATTTCACAGCTTTGTGGCACTGTATGAAGATCAGCTACTGTTCTAAGTGCCCTCAAAGTCTTATGTTCTCAGGGATTCATGATTTCGTTGCTGTGGATATCCTTTCTGTACCTTGGTGGTGGTTTCCATAGATCGCTTTGGTCAAAACAATTAAATCGCCTAGTGGCCAAGAATTTGGAGTAGTTCGTGGAATTTGGAATAATGTTTCCAAAATGACCTGGGCTGGTCCTTCAAAACAGGTAGAGTCTTTATCCTGGCCTATGTTGAAAGTCTTTCTAGCATAATAGGACCTACTGGAGTTTGTGTCTGCTGAAATAGTCTTTGAGGACCTTAGTTCATCTCTACCCATAATGAGGCATCAGAGTAGGACTTCAGTGATAACGTAGTCTTCCAAGTCAGTAAAATTTGTTACATAAATATTCCTCTTTCCTTTTGAATGGGAATGGGAGGAGTGAAGGGAACTAGCATTTATTAATTAAGCATATGCTATGAACCAGTCACTGTACTAAGTGCTTTAAAAATATTATCTCATTTGCTTCATAACTGATGAATATATGTGACTATATATGTCTGTATGTCTATATATAGACTGTATATGTTGTATATATGTAAATACATATGTATATATATGTATATATACAACATATACAGTCTACATATAGATATATGTGTCTATGTGTGTGGGTGCGTATGGAGGAGAGAGAGAGAGAGAGAGAGAGAGAGAGAGAGAGAGAGAGAGAGAGCTCAATAAGTCTATGAAGAATTCCTTGACTCCTGAGGATTCTATCTGGAGAATATTTTTAGAGGACCTATTGTTCATCACTGTCCCTGGATAGGACTCTATGCAAGTTACCTCAGGAAGAATAACCTGCATCTTCCTTAAATTCTCTAGAAAAGACTTCCTTGGTATTACATTTCGAAGTCACATAACCTTTATGGTCATGAAATTGCCTCTACTTCCCAACCTCAATGATTCCTGGTGTACCTTGTGTCCATTCTTTCATCCCATTCTTAACAGAAACAGAGAACAATTACCTACCATCTCTCTTGAAAAGACTTTTTATGGACTTGAGGTTGGTTTCTAAATCACCTTCAGTCTTCTCTGAGCTAAATAAGCACCCAGTCCTTTCAACCTTTCCACATAGTGCTTAATTTTCAAACCTTTCCACATTGAGCTTAATGAATTTTTCATCAGTAAGGTTACTCTGGACTCCTTTTACATGATGAGTTCCTTATTACATTATCAACCCTTTAAGGGACCAATCAAGATAGGAAGTAGAATAAAACAACAGTCTTGTATCCATAGGAGATACTCCTTAACTACTGGTGGCAAATTGTGGCATCCCAGAGCTAAGTTTTGGGAGATATGAGGTAGAGAGCTAGCTAGAGAGATGGAGATGGATGTCTCTCAGATAGCATATTTTAAATAAGTTGTATAGTGAGAATATACTGACCCTAGTATAAGAAACAGTTCTGTTTCTTTGTAGCTTCTTTCTCAGCTCCCCTGCTATTGATGTTCCTCAAGCTTTCAAAAGGAGTGAACTTCCAGGTTGAAAATTCCAAGTGATGGAGAATGGGGAGAAGGGTCCTTTTCTTCTCCAGTTGTCCTCACTATTTGGATCAATGGTAAAAATAGCTCAACAGTAATATAATAGAATTGGGGCTCAGTTCCCAACTCCATCTCACCCTCCCAAAATATTTAGACCTTTGTAACCTAGGATATGGATGACAGAAGGAGAGGAGATCTACATTTTATTGTTCAATCATTTTAGTTGTGTCCAATTCTTTGTGACCCCATTTGAGATTTTCTTGGCAAAGTTACTGGAATGGTTTGCCATTTCCTTCTCCAGATAAGGATTTGAGACAGTGTTAAGTGACTTGCACAGGGTCACATGGCTAGTAAGTGTCCGAGGCCAGATATGGACTCACAAAGATGAGTTTTCCTGACTCCAGGCCTGGCACTCTATCCACTGTGTCACTCTGTGGCCCTGATCCTCTCCATGTTGACCTCAAAATATATTACTTTAAATGAATATGTCTATTTTCCTACCTTGGGGGACTGTTTTATAAAGGGGACACAGCTTTTACCATCTTTCCCAAAATCTGGCGCCGGCTTTATTTTCTAGTGGCAAGGAAATTAGTGCATGCACGAGGCCAGAACTCACATATTTGTGCTATTTCTTCAGAAAAGAGAGACCGATTGCTCTGGAAGACCTCACAAAAGGTGCATTTTACTCAACTTTCTGTCTCACCCCTAGTAATTTGCTCGAAGCTAACAGGGCTGTGATGACAGAAAGGATGTTTTTTGGAGTCTTTGTGGATAATTGACTAGATTTTGATCTGTTCCAAAACTGATTCTAAGGAATTATATTGGTAAATATATTCTCTTGATTTTCTCATTCTTGAGATCCATCTGCACAATTGAAAAGCTTACTGGAGTGTCAGCATAGGAAGGTTTAAAAAAATGCCTTCTTTCAAGATCTGTCCCCATCCCTAACTCATCTCCCCACCAACCACCTCACAGGATTGAGGGCTGGTATTGGGTACTCAAAGGACGAGGTTCTCTCTCTGAAAAACTGATGATAAAGAATGTACAAACGGATGATAGTCAGGGAGATGGGGGGGGCATGTGGGAGATTAAAGGATGGCAGGAAAGAAAGGAATGTGCTAATAGGTAAAAAGATAGGGTAATCAATGGAGATGTATCACTCTGGATGACTTCAATTAGGTCTAGTCTGAGGCAGAATTGTGAGGTAGGCCAAATATGTCTTTGGCATGCTACTACTTTCCACCTCACTCCATTCTCTTTCTTCATTCTCCTTTTCAGCAACGTACCCCACCTTTGTTCAATCAGCATGGGTGGAGTAAAAGAGAGGGCAAGAAGGATTTTATGGTCTGACCCTTTTTCTAATTAGTTTTCCCTCTTTTAATCTTATCTGTGCCCTGATAGAATGTAAACTTGAGGGCTGGGAATATTTGGCTTTTGCCTTTGTAGCCCGGGGGCATGGTCCAAAGTAGCCGCTTAATAAATGGCTACCGAGTAATTGATTATCTCTGTAGAACTCTACTCTCTTTAGGCACAATATGACACATTTATTTCAACAGATTGTAAGCTCTTTAGGGTGGTAGCTGTTTTATTTGTTTTTGTGTCTTCTCTAGAACCTAAGACGGTGTTCTAGACTACTTATAGGTTCAAGACTCAGAACAGGAAGGGGCCTTAGAGATTATCTCCTTTATTTGTTACAGATGAGGAAAATGGGGCCTGGAGAAATCAAATGTTTTACCTAAAGTCTCACAGCTACTAAATGACAGGATAAGGATTTGAACCCAGGTCCTCTAATTCCAAATCGAGCACTCTGCCATGTACTGCTTGGGCCATGTAGAGTGTTTATAGACTAGCTATTGTTTCGTTTCTCTCCCCTCCCCGCAGCTGTTAAGTCTCTCGCCCTCCTCAGTTAACTTTGGATTTTACTGATTTATATATGGACTTTTCCTCCAGTCCTACCCCTACCGTGGCATGCAAATGCCTTGAGGGCACGAAACATTTTATTTTTGTTTTTTTTTCTCTTGGTCTGGCCCAGTGTCTTGCATGGGGTAACCTCTTAATAAATATTTTTCGAGTTGTAGTGTCGAATTGAAATGTAGTGGGTGCTGATGTTTTTTTAAATTAAACTAAAATGTGAGTGGTTAAACGTAAGATCCCTTTCCAGAGCAAAATTACATTTGTTCAGAGAACTTTATTCAGCCTAAAACAAAGTCGTCTGGGAATTTCAGCGGCTAGTGGCCAGGTGACCTTTGTCTCCAGCAAAGAAAGCGACTGTTAAATCTATCTCTTTGTTGGTTTGCTCTTCCTTTCTTGGTTTCTTCTAGCTCTATGATCCCATATGAGTTGTTATTAGTAAGGAAATAAGTATGGAGAGAGAGAGAGAGAGAGAGAGAGAGAGAGAGAGAGAGAGAGAGAGAGAGAGAACTTCATGCTGCCTTTGGCAGTAGGGAATTTATCCTTTAATAAGAAGGCAGAAAACTGACATTCGTTCTCATCGCTTGTCTGTTTACAATCCATACTCCCATCCAGCTGTGTAGACTGCAGGTACCACTCATGACTAATGGTACTTAGAAGCTGCTACATTGCAGTCTGTCTCTTTCAGCTTATGGGCATAGGGACTGGATCTGTGATTTCATTGGCACGAGGAACTCCCCTGTGAACAAACTCCCTCTACTGATGCAGATCGGCACCTTCTCTGCAACTTAGAGTCTTAGACAATCTCCCAGAGCCCTAATAGTTCAATAACTTTCCCAGGATCATGCATCCAGTATGTGTCAGCTGAGGATCTTGAACCCAGGCCTTCTTGGCTCCAAGGACAGCTCTGTATTCCATAGGCCAAGCTGCCTCTTACCTTTCAGATGATGATGGTGAAACTGCTTCAATAAAATGAGTTTACTGATCAATGCTGATGAACTTTTATTTCTAACTTTTCCCCTCAGAACTGAGAATGCTAGCAGTGAGGTCTGGCTGTTCTCTAATTTTTTTTGGTTTAATGTCGTTGCTTCATGGATTATAATGTGCCTGCTGAGCACTGAAAGGAGATTTCCTTTTTATAGAACCATTACATCAGAGTGAGTTTTTTCTTCATAAGCACAATTTAAGGAAATGTTTTGCTCTAGTGGAAAGCACGCTTGGCTGGGATCCAAGAAGCCCAAATCCTGGCTGCAGCTCTGCCAGCAGCTTCCTCAGAGATCCCAGGGAAATCACATCATTGTGTGTGTTTGTCCATCTTCAGAATGGGACCAATAATCCTTGACCTTCCTTTACCTCACAGGAGGGGCAGATAATATAAAGGCCTCCATGCCTCCTAATGCCACAAGTTTATATGCTCTGAAGAAAACATCTTATGTTGCCTCCAGTTCCCCGAATGAACATCTTAATGAATATTACCTAAGGCAAATGCAGTATACACAGTTGTAAAGTTCCTAAAGTAATGACATTGATCCATAGGCACCGTCACTGCCATTTTGCTGCCATCTTATGTGTGGCATATGGACTGACTGTAATTTCCTCAGACCTGTGTCTCCTAATGATTTACAAGAGTCAATGGATTTCCCTTATTTACCGGATGATTGTAATAGCCAATGTACCAAGGACCCTATAGTGAGAGGCAAGGGAAGGCACTGAGAGTTTTTAGAGAGATACACAATAAGGTCTTAACAAGACCTTGTTATCGTCATCAATATAGACACACAGGACACCAGGGACTGAATATGTCAAATAAAAAAAGCATTTCTGATGAGCCCTTTTCATGTGCTTAGTCTGAGTTAGCCCCACCCTTTTTTTAGTTCTACTTACAAATAACTTTATAAAAGATGGGTACTTCATATCATCTTGTAATCTCTCAGATTGTTTCTCAAGTGATGTTTCTCTGAGGTCTGTCGAGGCCAGGCTTTCCAATGGTGCAAAATGAGTGGCATTTAAGAGAGGTTGTGGGTATGTCAAAGGGTAAAATGTGGGCATCACTCAATGGCATTTCAAACACACTTTTCTCCTCCTGTTTATATGATTATAGTATAGACTTCCTATGCATTTTGAGAGAGTCAGCAGGTTGGGGCCACAAACTGTATCTACCCCTTTCTCCCCGTCCTTCCCCCACTTTTAAGACAGTAGAGGAGCTCCCATGTAAGGTTATCTCAGACAGGGCCTTGTCCTTTAGTCACTTTGTCACCTTCCTAGTGAAATTTCCTGGTTCTAGGTCTTATGTGATTTAAGCACCTACAACTTTGGATAGGCAACCATATGTTCTTGAAGCCAAAACATAAGATGGGGGATCAGAGTCTTTGTTAATACACATAACTCACCTCTGCGACACAACTATGTAATGTCTGGATAAGTCCTTTCCCCAATGCTTTAGTTGTTTCATACCCATAAATAAAAGCTATTTTTCTCTTTAAGAGGGAGTGGAGGGGCTGATTATGATTTCAGCACTATGGAGAAGTCTCAGTTTGGAAATTCCCTCCAGAGATGCAGATTAGCAACTCCTTTGAAACTTATGGTCTTAGAACACTGACTAGATAATTCAAAATTGAACGACATCCCTAGTCACAGAGCTAGGTAGGGCTTAAACCTTTGTTTTCCTAAGATTCCTTTATCTACTGTGCAATGCTAGCTCTCAATGAAATATTACTGAATATTTGTGTTTGTTACTCTTGGTAATCATATATGGGCTTATGTAGGACTTGGTGTTTGAATTTACATACTATTTTACTTTGGACCATATCTCTAATTTCATTACTACAAGGAACTTCCAGGTGAAGAAATATTTAGTCACCTTCTCTTCAGTTTACATGGCGTATTGAGAGGTTAAATGACTCCCCCAGGGCCACACAGCTAAGCATGTGTCATGAGTTGGGATTTGACCCTAGTTCTTCTCTCTCCATTATATCGTGCTTCACCATATAACATGTTACATGCTTTGTAAATATGATTGCTCTCCTGTGTGATATCCTGTGTGATATTTACTGTGCTACCTCTGTGCTTTCTCCCAACAATGAAGTTACCACACTGAGGATTGTGGGCAAAGTCCATTTGCTACTTCTGAACTGGGCAAGACTGATTTCAGTTTATTTTTTATTCTTTTATATAATTTATCTACAAAGTTCAGAAAATAAGCTTGTAATGAACAGGCATGGCTTAATTGTTTGTACTTGTATTTTCAGGACTCAGTCCTGTGGCAAATATACAGATGATGCTTAATTTGTCGATGGACTGACTAATAGCACTAAAGTGTATATTAAAGAGGCCATGAATCAGCAACTTGAGCCAGCAACAGTCAACTATGATATTGTTAGAAACAACTCATAGACCAGCATCAGGAGGCCAATTTGATGATCCTGGATCATCAAAATGGAGTAGCCTAAAATAAATTGCTCACTGAACATTGCTGGTAAGATATTTTTTAAAAAAGTTTTTAAATGGGTGTTGTATAAACAAGCTTAATAGACTAGAGACCTAGTTCTAGAATATTTTATGTTTTTTTTTCAATTTATGCTAGCTTCTTGAAGCATTTGATACCCAAGTCTTCTAAGAAAAATTATATAGATACATAATTTATATACCCACTAACTAATGCTATCTACCATATTCCGGTTACTGTAATTAAGCCAAAGAGTTCTCATTTTTTATTAGAACAACTATGGATGTCTGTCATCCAGGTAATATAACTATATGATGCAATGAATGAAAGCCAATTCTTCCTTTACTTACCTGGTCAAACTCTGGATTATTTGTGGCATAACATCATTTATGTGATAACATCATGGGGACCGGAAGCATTTTTTCTTGCCTTTTAACTTTTATCTTATGAATTTTCATTTGCCACAAGCAGGAATCAAGGGTTTATCACATTTTTAGTGTTTGACAAAGATAATATCTAATGTTTTGCTTGACCTGATTGCCAGATATGTAACTCACACACTGAGTCAAAGCTTCAGCTAGAACCTAAAGACTTGAAATAAGAATGACAGTTTATTCATTTTCACCACTGATTTTAGAGACAGGACTGCTATTCTGACAGGGTGATCCTTTATATTGATAGGATAGGATAAGCCCAGAGATGAGTTAATTGAGTTCATTTGTACATATTAGCCTCCAGTTGAGGCTTACTGTAATTTCATTGTGATATGGTGGTGATCTTGGCTCCTCAAAGGCATAAGAGGGTATATGATACGCCAAGTGTGACAAAGATGGAAAGCCTTCTTATATAGGCCTGGCAATAGATAGATCACATGTCTGTTAGCCAAGGACCAGTCCACCTAAATTTGGAGAAAATCAGCATAAAAAGATTGGTTATGAAGGGATGACCTTTTTTGGCTATAGCAACTCATAAACCCATTAAGTCACAGAGGGTTGTGTTCTGTATTCATCAAGAGGGAACACACACTGACAAAACCACATGTTGAAATAATGAAGTCAGTGCACATTTAAAATATATCTGTTAAAGTTTTGCAAATACTCCTTGTTTTTTTGTCTCACATTTTCAAATCACATAGGAGGTGTGAAACTTCTAGTGTATCTGTAAACAGAAAATGAAGGAGAAGCAGCATAACTTGTTTTTGCTGTGATTTTACCTCTAGTTTTTCATCTTTTTAACCCATTAGTCTCAGTGCAGAATAATTTCAACTATTTGAAACCCAAATAACCTAAGAAGTTGGAAGTAGACTACATGGATAGGGCAAGAAAGATATCCTTCTGCATTGAAAAAGCTGGATACTTCTCTTTAAAATATAGTCTGGCCATATTATGACCCTGGCTATAAAGATAAAGCAAAATTAACATCGAATTTACCTCATTGGATGGTACCCTCCCCCCATCCAAGGTCATCAAATTAAAGGTTGGATGAACCACTTGTTGATGATGTTGGGGGGGGGGGGATTGAGCAGTGATTCCAATTGAAATGTGTAAATTGGATCATAATATCTGAAGTCTTTTACAACTAAAGATTCTGTGGGTTATTTTCAGGGAGTGGAGTAATTGTACCTAGACACTTTGCTTCATCTTTATGTCAAGTGAGGAAGCAGGCCACCATACAATTTTCTCTCTTTTTTTGGCCTCTTCCTCTTCTACTTTGAACAGTGTTCAAGCATAGCAGTAAAGGTAAAAGTTTTGTAGACACACGAAAATCTCCTTTGTCACTTGACAGTTTTACACATAAACTCCATGCGCACCTTTAAAAATATGAGAACCAAAGCAATTGTTGATACATAGTTTAGAAACCATAGTTTATCACAACAGAGTTTTGAAATATGCTGGGCTTGGTGGATTAATTTAATTTTTGAGCCCCAAAGCAATTAAAGAGTGTGATGTTTATGCTTTAAAAATTATTCTTTGTGATTGAACAAAGGCACATCCATTCATTATCTTTGGTCACTATATCCCACAGGAAAAGCATCAGTCTTCTCATTGTCTGCACAATATTTAGTTGATAGTGTCAATAAAATCTGTTCCAATTTCTGCCTTCTTTGTGTGTATATAATTTTCTCTAATGAATGTACGCATATTTTTTGAAGCTATAGCAAAACAACTGGAAAGTGGGAGAAATTAAATTAGACCATATTTCATGCAAATGTTCATGGTACAAGTTTGTTTCCTACTTGTTAATATAATAAACAAAATTAGACTGTTATATAATGTAGTAATTCATCAATGTTTGATTACTAGTATTGATAAATATAACTGTAATAGCCACAACACTGCATATTTCAGTTAAGATACGATGTTGGTAAGAGAAATAGCCCATAGAAGATAGTGTATAAGGGACATTTTCTACTTAATATGACAAGTTTTCCCAGAGTGAATATTTTTGTTTCATGTATTTTGAAGTTTTGAATGTCAAAGACATAAAGGGGCTCTAAGCCTGAATAAAATTAACAAAAGTCCCTCAAATTCACCAAAGCTATATTTTTTCGAATAATGTTAATAAAATGTACAATGGTTTTTTAAAAATTTGAATGTCATTTTGCCCTTCCCCTCACTTTCGTACAGCACTTTCCTCTTTGATATAATTATATCCTTAAATGGTGTTCAGTGGGAGTGCACAACATAGTGGACAATTGAGCTACAATAAGATTCCCTGCCCACCCATTACTCCCTCATATTAAGGTACTTTAAATCATTTTGCACAGCCCATCATGGGCTGTTTGGAATCCAATATTCTATTATATGCAGCTTCTGTCTCTGAAGAGTCAAGTATTTCAGAACTACGTTTATTGGGAGCAATTGACAAAGAATAATCAATAGATTCAATCTCTGACCATTGGAAACACGATTTTTAGTTCTAGCACTTAGCAAAGTTAAAAAAAATACCTAAACCCCAGTGTCTGAATATTCATGATGTCCCTAGTATAGGTCATTGATGAATTAAAATAATCAAAATATTTTCTTGCTATTTACCAAAACTCATCTTGCGAGTGAATAAATGATGTATATACAATTAATCTTCCACATCAGCTTGTTGTATTAGACTATTGTTTTCTGCCATTTGCATTTTTATGGCATTCTTTTATATTTCAAGAATAGCTTGCTCGAAGTGTTGGTAAGTTTTAGAACATCTTTTAATTGAAATATTCAATTTAATATTTTCAAGGTCAGGTGAGGTGTTCTGAATGACTATAGCTAATATTTTAACATAGTGATGTAGCAAAATTAACATACAATTTCAAAAATCAAATATGAATAATGCTATCTAATTTACTTTTGGAAATATGTCTTATTCCCTCATCTTCTTTCTCACATTTGTTTCTCTTCCATTATAGTTTGTCCTGAGAAGATATCTTAAGGGTTTCATATATACCTTTATCATGATATGTTCTTGAGAATTATATTACTGAGGCTTATTATGCTTAATTTTCCCTCTGTAATGTGCTACCTGTGACCTTCAACAAATCATAACCTCTTTGACCCTGACTTTCTTATCTATAACATGAATGGACTAGATGGCCTTTAAAGGCTCTTCCAACTCTATTTCTATTACCACAGGATTAATAATTTTTTTTCCTCTTTTGGTCTATACATGTAATTTTACAGGGGAGCTCCTGGTAGAGAAATTTCCTCTGCAAATGCAGAATGGCAACTCTTTTCCAATTTATAATCACACTTCTGAAACTTAAAGTCTTAGAGTATTGCATATTGCAAGGTTAAGATATCTGGCCAAAGTCACATACCAATCTGTGTCAGAGAAAGGACTTGAACTCTGGTAATTGTGAGCCTCCTGGTCTCTATATATCCAACATCAATGTCATACTTAAATATATTAGACATACATCAACAGTCAAATTTCATACTTCTGGGCCCCAGGGGAAAGCTTTGAGAATTAATGATACTCTCAAATCAACTTTTTGAGGATGAGTCTGAGAAAGCTATTAGGCTGCAGGACAGAAGGACCCAGTGAGGGGAGTGAGCCTGGGACATTGCCCACTGCAGGAAAAGGCAAAGATTGTTGTTGCTGGTAGTGAGGGAGCCGGTGAAAGGTAGGCTGGTGAAGTGCTCACTTGAGTTCTAGTCACTATAGAGGAGAAAGTAGGCTAACTAGTAGCTTCCTATCTTACCTTTTCTTGATGATTACTTGTGGACAGAGTACAAGTCCTCTCAGGAACCCCTAAATTTGTGCATTATGGGGCAAAGTTTTAATCATTCTGCTCTCATTCACATTTTGACTCTAGCTCAGACTGTGGGAAAATGTTTTGTGTTCTGGGTTTTTGCTTTCTCTTAAGTCTCATACCATAAATTCAGTCTCGTTTCCAGGAACTTGGTTAACAAGTCTTGAACGTTGGTGGGTACCATATAAAAGCTGTTTTAAAGAAAAATGGTTGAGAGTTGAGAGTGTTTCTAAGCTGGCCAGTACAGTATAATCTTGAGAGAAAGGAATGGTGTCATTTTAAAACATTTATCCCCTTGCACCTTGTGCATAGTATGTACTGAATAAACTTGTTGAATTCGATTGGTCGACTTTTGCATTAGTGCCCCAGTTTGATGCATTATGACAATTGCTTCCGTGCCAAATGTGGGACCAACTCAGCTAATATCCTTTTATGCACTGCTAAACGAAGGAAAATGGGACAGAGCACACTTTGAAATGATATTTTTCTTTAGCACTCCAAATACATTATAATTCAATATTAATTTAGTTGAATGGTGGAATTCAAAACACTCCCAAGGCCTTCCTGAATTCACTACTTTTGACCCTTGTTACTTTGAACTCTTTCTTTATCTCTGCCTTCAGAGTGAAAGTAACGTCTTTATCTCAAGACTCACCATTTGATTTAATCAACAATACTTTGTGATGTTTCCCCCAAAGGGTAACTTAATTGCTCAAGAATCATAGCAACTATGTCTTTCTTCCTAATTGTGGATTTGGCCGCTGCTGTTTTGTTACTCAGATTGCAAATCTGACGCCCTGCAGGGCAAATGTCAACCTGCCATAGCCAGAAGATTGGGGAATCATGCATAGAACTTGTTTAGTCAATACCTCCTCGGAATTTTCTAACACCTAGCTTCTCTAAATTCATGGCATCATTATCCTAAGTCATCTTCATTTTTCTCTGTGTAGCTTTAACTTTTTATTTGCTTTTGGTTTTTATATTACTTGAGTATTTACCTGTTATCCTATAATTCTTGAATTAAGAAATGCTATTACTGCAGGCATTTATAATGCTTTCAAGCATTTCTTCTTAGTAGTAGAAGCCAGCCAACTAGCCAGCTAGCTAGTTTGATTGCTAACTTGCCTTCTAACACTGACAATCATCTTCTGATATCCTTCCAAAAGGAGTGATTTACTTTCTATTTTATTTGATTCTATTCTGCTTAGATTATGTAGGAAATTGAATTCATATGGAATCAATTTTTTTTGTTAAAAAAGTACTATCTCTTACTAGCTAATGACAGTCAAATGTCTCACAGTAAATATAATTTAGCATGCGATTTGCGTGTGTGTCAAAATCCCACAATAGTATTTAATGAGATTGTATTAAAATCATTGATAAACACCCAGTTCTTTACAGTGTACTTTCCCACACACGTTATAAAACAATAGCAGAATTTTCTGGATTTATGGATGTTTTAAAATGACAAAAGCACTTTTAATAACGGATTTGGTATGCGTGGTGTCAGTTCACCAAACTCATTAACAACAGCTGAAAACAATTAATTGCCAGATGTTCATTTGCTTTCGGCACATCTTTTTGATAGCTGTTTCACTATTATAAATCTCAAGAACATTACACCTTTGAATGTTCCTTCACTGTCTTGAATTCTGTTGCTGCAGGAATATAACACATTAAGCATAATGGCTTCCTTGAGTGTTCCTACTCTTTCCTGCACACCTATATTTAGAATTTCCATTTCCACAAATTCATAAGCCTAGTCTTTTAAATGATTTTGGAAGGTAACTTTCTTCCTTATATAAAATTACATTTTCCCCTTTTAGTTCATTTTGGTTAACAATGTCTTTAAGATCATTTGTATTAACAATAAAACTATTTTGATGAAGCCTTTTTAAACCTTTTAATTCATTGAGGTTTTTATTTTAATTGATTTAAAGTATTTTAAACCTTATTTCTCTGAAGCATCAGGACTTTTTTTTGGCAAGGCAGTGTTTTGAAAGTACTCAAGCCAAGAAAATCATATTTAGAAATTATGTTCCTAGTGTGAAATATTATAGGAAAAAAAATCACACCACAGCCATGTTGCCAAATGATCAAATGGACTATAAAGGTATCACTATCATCCTGACTGATAATCTAATGGAATGCCATAGATTTATGTTTTCAGTGATGATACATGGCAGCTTCTTCTGACGACCTATAATAGCAGCAAAGATGGACACATTAGTAATAATAAATATACACAAGGTTACTTCCCAATTAGAACAGTAGCCTTGATTAGAAGAATAAGGATTTTTTCTTTTCCTTTAATGTCCTTATATGTGATATGTGATAAAAATGAATGGGGAATGTGTAATCTAAGTTTATTAGACTCATTAAAAGAAATCTGTATATTTACTTCTTAGGCTTGGTATTTTTAAAAAGTAATAGGAAGGAGAAATTGAACACAGTGGTCTATGTTTATAGTTATATTCATGATCAAATACTGTAACAATTGCCCAGACTTAGAATATAAATTTAATTTGCTAAAATATATGGAAAAACCATCAGCCATGAAAATATGGTTATGCTTTATAGATATTATATAGTGTACAATATAGGGCATATAGAGATATATAAGTATTGTAGACATAGGGAGTTATGAGTCTATAATTTGAAAGAGACCTTGAACACCATCTAAACTGATCCCCCTTTGGAGACAAAGAAAAACTGTCTCAGGAAGATTAAATGACTTGACTAACATCAGAAGACAGTGACAAAGATGGGACTTGAACTTATATCTTCTGACTCCTTTTATTCTAGTTTTCCTTCCATTACACATTATAGATGTCTTTTGTTTTCTTCTCTCATAAAAGTGGATTAATTTTCTGAGATTACATTACGTTACTGAAAGATACAAGAACTTGGCTTTGCTTTGTCTTGTTCATCTTGTATTATATCTTCTGAATTCTTCCCTCTTGAACCTTATCTGATTTTACTCATAAAACCTTTTAATGATAGTAGCTTAAATATTGACTTACAGGCATATGTTTAAGTTCATTTTATGGAGATTATAACTCTAACACATTGTTATATAATGTGTATAGCGTAAGCACAGATGATAATGTAATAAAACCCTAAAAACAATAACCAAAGTGCCTCTTATAAATCAATTTCCATAATTAATAATTAGGGGAACACAATAGTGTTAATAATGTGCCTTGAAACTACTGATCACACTACATGACTTCTATGAGATTAAGGATTTTTATCCTACTAAGAACTCATTGATGTGTTATTAGCCATTTAAAATAGATTTTAAAATCCTACTTACCTGTCCTAAATTTTTATTAAACTCTTTCTGAACATCTCAATGATTTTCCTTTTTGATAGGTTGGCTAGGAGAAAGTGCTTATTCGAATGGTCTCAAAACTTGAATAACATATTAGTATTTCCCATTTTTCCTTCTTTGGAACTTTGGTGTTTTATACTAGTGATGTTCAATGCTAGCGCTATTTCCTCTTCTAAAATATTGAAGATAAAATAATGTTGGGAGCCAAACCTTTTATTATAAACAGATTTCTTGGATGAAAAAAACAGGCTTAATTTTATCTTCTTTTTTTTAAAAAAATTCAGTGTTTCTCCTTTATTAAAGAAGGTTTCTATATCCCCAGGACTCTCAGATTGGTGTGTCAAATCAAATCAATGTATTTTAGATCTCAAAGTATTTCAAAGCTTAATGAATTTGATAAATCCTGGTCTACACAAATATAGGGAAACATTTCAATAATTTCCCCAAAATGAACAACTTCTAAAGTTTTGAAACTAGTAGATGGATAAGAACAGTTTTGTGTTCATTTGTGTTCATGGACAATATGAGAAAATACTTTGGCCTCCTCACCCCCCACTATGTGATAAACAATAAAAACTCAATGTAAAAACAACCTTTCCTACTTACCAGCTGGATTAGCATTATTTTCCATAGCATTTAGTAACACTAAGTGCCTAGACTAACATATAAGGAGTCAGCTCTTCCCTATTTCCTGAATTATTCTCTGATAACATTAGATGCACGAGGTGGCACATTTGCTTTATAAAGCAGCTTTGTGCACTGTGGCAAAGCTGTAAGGTACAGTGAAAAGCATAAAAATTTTGAAGTCTTTAGAAGTAGGTTCAAATCCTGCCATGCCCTATCCTTGGCCAATTCATTTGGCCTTTCACAGCCCTGGTTTTTCCTCATATTTAAAATAAAGAGGCTGGAATAGAGGGCATCAGAGGTCTTTTAAACATAGCTCTAGGTTTATGATTCTATGACTAGATAACCGCTAAGTTACCTTCTGATCTTAAATTTGGCAGTGTTTTGTAGGAACAATTCAACCTAAGAAACATGTATTAAGTACACCCTCTGTGTAAAGGAACTGTGTTAAGGACCAAAATAAATGGTGCCCAAAGCTATGCAATAGTATAGAACTAAATGGTACACCAATAGCTTGAAGAAGTTAACATACTGACTTTATTCACAGGAAAATATTTGCTGAGGGAAAAATCTATTGGGACTGATATTCAATCTATACTTGGGGGAGTTTAGTCATAGTTTTCTTCAGGTTATCATATTGCAAATTTTGTGAATTACTATTTAAATGTGCCAGGAGAGCTTCCTATTTAAGGAGATCTAAGATGAAAATCTTTTGTAATGTAAATAACCATTCCCTAATTTAGCTACTGTAAACTTATATTTTCATTTACTGGACATTGGAATACAGAGTAAAAGAAAGGGTATTAGAATTAGTTAGGAGAACTTGGTTTCAAATCCTGTCTTGGACACTTAGTAATCATGCGACTGTGAGAAAGTAATTTAACCTAAGTCTCTGGTCCTTATTGGTAGAGTTAACTTTCACATCAATGAAATCACAGACCCCTAAAATGTATCAGGCAAATGAGAAGAATGATATTTACTAACATCAGCCTAGTAGCCTTAAGTTAATGGGAAAACACCAATTCTAAAGGGATAACTATTTTTCACCAAGAAAAACCAATAAAATATATCTCTAGATACGTGTGTCCTCAATATTGGAATTGGATTTGCCATTTTGTCTTCTTATAGAGCTAGACGGGTATTTTTGAGACCACAGAAATGAATTACATTTCACAAATGGAGAAACTGAGGTCCAGAGAGGTAAAGACTCAAGTCATAAGTTGTTAGTGGCAGACACAAGCCAAGAATACAGGTCTTCTAATTCCCAGCTTTTTCCACTACGCTATTTTCAAAAGCCTTTGTATTAATATATGTAGATTAAAAAAGGGGGATATTTTTCTATTACAAATTTAGAAGATGATTTTACGTTTTTTCAACCATGTGAAGTGATATTAAGAGGGGTGTTTTGAGGGCAATTATAATGGCTCTTCCTGTGCTACCACAGAGAAGTGATCACATTCCCTAGTGGAATAAAAAACAATTTACTCTTAGTAAAACTGAAATGCAGCTTAAGCCCGAAATATTTTTCTTTACATTAATTCTAATACTCAGCCTTTTATAAATCTTTATCCATCTTCACATTAGCTTTAATTTTATTACCAATGTAGTGATTTTATAATTCTCATATTAATTTTTATTTTTTAATACCAATATATACTCTCATGCACAAACCATTTATATTAAGAAATTAAACGTAACAATATTATCTCCCTGACTTGTATGGTAAAAATTATGATGACAAGGGGCTAGAAAAAATTGAGAAGAGCATCAAGCCATAATAATTGTTTTACAAATATTATGTAGCATTGATGCCATCATCATATAACTTCTGATACAATAGCAAAGTCCTGTTACTACTGTGATAACAAAATTTCATTGTGCTTACATCTTAATAAGC
Source organism: Phalanger gymnotis (assembly GCA_028646595.1). NCBI lineage: Eukaryota > Metazoa > Chordata > Mammalia > Diprotodontia > Phalangeridae > Phalanger > Phalanger gymnotis. The sequence continues at coordinate 190,904,313 of CM053624.1, read as the reverse complement.
TGTGTAGCTTATTAAGTGATTATTTTCAAGCCAAATTAGCTATTTGAAATGTGTCAAATGTCTTGCTTTGACCTACAAAATATGCAATTCCCTCCTTGTCTCAGACTGATGTATAACCATTTTAAAGGTAATGGTCAACTCATTTTAAACATTTTGTTACATTTCTCTAGATTCTGGTTCTGTTTTGTTGTATCATCTTTATTTTCTTTGTTCAAACTTTGTTTTTAAGGTTTCTCATACTGTTTTTCAAGTCACGGTGTTATCAATGAATGAACACATTTGAAAACTGTTATTTCATGGCTTTAAAAAGTCTGCAGGACTTTTAAAAATATGGTCCATTTTATGATTTTGGGGACTACATGAATGTCCCATTAATATATGGCATACTTTTGCACATTTAAAAATATTATCTATATGTTAAAATGCAGTTAGTTAAAATGTCCAAATATTCAAAATGTGAAATCATATGACTCTAGGGAGAAAAATGGTCAAAATCCTAACCCAAACTAAAACAATGCAAATTAGACAATAATTTAAAGGGAAAGTCGGTGCAATTTTGACACCAAAAGGGATTAAAATTGTACCACCTTAAATACAGAACCTACAACGTGGTATGACACTGCTACACTTTACTAAAAATGGAAAATTTTTTAAAATCACCTTGTGAAGATTTAACCTATTTTTTTAATCTTTAGGGTAATCAATAAGCAACACTTTTAAAAAGTTAGAGCTCTGTATTAGGAAAACAGGGAGGTGTGCAGAATATAGTTTAGATTGGAAGAAAATGGGATTTAAGAAATCATAGGAGTACACTGCAGTATTCTTTTAAAATTAGATGAAGACAAATTTAGCATGTAGTTCCAGAGAAAAGTTGATTTAATATTAGGCAAATGAAGTCAAAAGTTGAACAATGTGCCTAATACAGATAATTGGTGGCACCTTCCCTATTTTTCTCCTCAATTTATTTTTATTTTTGAATTACCCTAATAATTACCTATACCCTGTATTTCATTTTGTCTATATGACACTGCTACACTATATTAAAAATGAAAGTAACAAATGACTCTACCAATCACAACCATATCCGATGAGTTATGGATGCAGGGTATCTTGTTTGCCTTTAAGCAGAGACTAGGAAAAATTTAAATATTGGTTGGATTAAGATAATTTGGGAAGGTATTTTGATATTCTGTATTTGTTCCAGTGCAGCAAAATGGTTTTTTTTTAAATTCTTATTCATTAGACTTAAAAAATCCAACATTAACGATGAAACAAAATCCTAAATTAATACTAGGTTTGCAATTTAGCAATACCTATATACACACATACACACGTGTGTATGTGTATATATGTGTGTGTGTATATGTACACATACACACACGTATGTATTTAATTTCATTCAGCATTCACAATATAAAGTTCATTAGAATTTGTTTTTGGCTCAGTTGAAGACCTTACCTTAAACCATAACATCAATGGCTTATTTTACTAGAATATTTTTTAGTTTGGATACATTACTAAGACTCTACAGAGTTAATCTGGTAGATGTTGCTTTTTGCTTCCAAAAGTGAGTAATAAAAATCTACAGACCTATAGTAAAAATAAAATATAAACAAGAACCTGTGTAAGACACATTATTTCATTTTAGTGCACCTTTAGGATTTTTCAATCACATTCTTTATTATGATTAATATATAAATATTAGCTCAATGGTATGAATACATTAAGATATAGTTAGATTGCCTCTGTATTGAGAAATTTTTTATTCAAAAATGTTAGTATTATTTTTTGAAGCAAAGTACATTAGCATAATTAAATATTATTAAATATTGATATAAAATAGTAAATTAATTTTTTCTAAACCAAAGCTGCAATAGGACATTGCCAGGTATTCACATCTCTAGGATATTTTAATGTTCTAATTGTACACCTGACCCTCTGAAACATTCTACTGATTTTAAAAAGCCTCCATGGGTGACTAAGGGAATGAGTTAAAATAACTAAACTGCATATTCCATGATTGACCAACTCACTTGAAATGTCAACCAGTTGTTTAGCAGATACCCCCTGCCCAAGCAGAATAACTGAAAATCTGTCAATATTAATGCATGCCTCATAGTATTTTTACTTCTACAAATTTTAACTTCGTGAAATGTTTTTTATCTTCAATGGAGCTAATCATGTTTCTGATTAAAATAACTGGTGAGCAAACTATCATGTGATCTACATTCAGAAATATCTGGGGAGGGGAAGTAAACTTTAAAGTGATGGCTCAAATAATATTTAAACGACATTAATCTTTAGGCTTCACCAAGCAGTTTTTTTTTTATTATTATGGGCAGACATTATTTAGGGACAGATTACCTTTACACAAGTAAATCATCACAATACTGCCAGCTTTTTAAATACACTATTTCATTTGCTTATGGCTGCCTCTTTCTTCTTCTTGATATTCTGCTGTAAATGATGGAAACTTTTTTTAGGTGACTGTATCATTATTTTAAGGTATTAGTCAAAAGAACCAAACTTCTTTCAATTTGGATTCCAACATCATTTCCTTGAGGTGAATATATTTATACTACTAAATACGTTACAATTTTCAAATAAGTGAAGACCTACCTGGAATTTCCACTATCAGTCAGTATTAGTTTCTGTGTGACAATGTTTTCATAAAGTGAAAGGCAAAACAGGTGCTATATTGCTTACATTTAAAAGAACTAATGATTTAAATAATTAAAACTAATTTGAGTTTAAAGCTATTTGCAGATTTATTAGAGAAATAAATACAAATATGCATCTCTACAGAACTGTTTTCCAAAATGAGCTTAAAATTTGTTCCACATGTTCAATTTGTTTATATTTCTATGGTAACCCCAAATACTAATTCTGTACCACTTGTAGTGAGACAAATGCCCTTCCATTGCAATTATAGAAAATTATTTAAAAAAATCCAGCACATACATTTAAAATAATTTTCCTTAAAAATAGTCTAATCAAAATAGTGAATACTTTAGATTTAAACAGCATTTTATTTACAAATTTCAGTTGATGTATTTTTATTAATGATACAAGAGAATGCTTCAATTTTCAAGAACGGTGGACTCTTTAATGTAGACCAGTGGGATGACATCCTATCTTATACTATGTGCTACACTTTTGCTTTTTCCTCCACTTCTCCTCCCTCCCATTTTGACAACATGATAGGTCTTAAATGATTCAATGCTGGCATCTTCTTTGAAAGAATAATTTAATTTTGGTACACATCTGATATAATTTTTTAAAAATTGCAAAACTTTAATCATTACCTGTTAAAATCATTTGATACTTACCTTTCATGTGAAAAAATATTAATGTATAAAAAAGTGTATAACAACAATGTATATTCATGTTTATGAGAAATCAAGCAGGATGCATTGTGAGTTCACCTTATATTCTAATCATGTGCAATTGAATAGAGCTTTTTCCATCTCTTAACTAAAGCATGTCTATTAAATTTATAGGGATTGCATTGCACTAGAAATTAATATGTAAAGCTGGGTTTGTTGTTTAATGAGTGATGTATTTATCCTACTTTAAAAAGTAACTAGTCACAAATCATGATTGTGTATAAAGAATAGTGAATTTCTTCATCTTCTTTCGAGTGCTGCCTTGGTGAGCCAGGATGCCTTCGTGTAGAAACCTCACAGTAGATAAACTTTACATAAGAATTTGATGAGGAATTAGCTTGTGAAGTAAAAATGTGTCAAAAGAAATGCGACTATCAATGAAGATGTTGACATCTGTGTGACCATCATAAAATCTCCAAGGCAAGTTAGGATCTATAACATAGGGATTCCATTCACTGTTAAATTACTAAAATCTACCAATTTTAATGCTTTTATACTGTTTATTTTTTTTTCCAATAAAAAAATAAATCTCATACATTCGAAGTGGTACACAAAAAACTGGGATAAAATTTATCAGATTCTTCATAGCACCATTTACACATTCTTAAAGTAAACATTAAGATGCACTTTCTTAGAAAGCGATATAAATATATAATACAGGACTTGCTAACCTCTGTTAACCATCTGAATGCGATGGAGTAAACTAACTCTCCTGTGCAGGTAGGCTTGTGCATGGTGGTGTGGCAATATCGTTTAAAAGTTTGTTACAGATGTGATGGGAAGCTTGAAGGAGTCGAATAAGCAGAAAAAAGAGCTTAGATCTATTGTAAGCAATGAGTCAGAATGAGCCGTTAAAGGTTAGAATTTGTCTTTGTTTCTGATCATTCAATGAGAAAATGACTTCCACAGCAATAGATATTTTTTAACTGTTTTAAGGGTGGGGTGGGGTGGGTTGGGGTGGGGTGAAATAGGATTGAAAGTCCTATAGGTAATGGCAATAACTGGAAGTGCAGACGAAATTGGTCTTCAGTGCAAAGAGGAAGGCAGCCGTTTAAAAAGTCTAGGTGCAATGTTGTGGTGCTGAAAGAAAAGCTCCCGGTGATAAAGGGGGGGAAAAAACAAAACAAAAAAAACTGCAATGCAACTTCAAGCGTAATTTTGTGGTGCTGAAAGGACAGCTCCCAGCGTTGAGGAAAAGATCTTGGATCTAGAATGAGGTGTCCAATCTGTATGATAAACAGCACACTGTGTCTCAGAGCGCCCATTCAATCTCAGTAAGTAAATGAAATATTGATTGAAAGTGACCCTGAAACAGAATGCATTAAAAAGACATAGAAAGCTGCAGAACTGAGGTAATTCTTATTCAGCGTGTTCACCAGCCTCCCTATAGCAAAACAAGTCTATAAATAGTTGCATTTCATAAGATGTTTGGCCCTTGTATCATCAGTTTTCTCCGTTTTCAATCAGTATAGTTGAATAGCCATTGTTGTACGCCTACCTGTGGAAGTTTGAAGCCATACTGATTCTCTTGCAAAAATTAAAATATCACATTACAAATTAATTCTACATGGTGTATAACTTTCAGAAGATAAATTTTTTAAACAGCATGAAGCTGACTTACAAATAATGCATACAAACCCTTTCACTGTTACCACAAATTAAGAGGTAAATAATTTCAATTTAGCTTTCAGGTTTAACCAACATATAACCATG
>CM053624.1:190781714-190896714 GCA_028646595.1 Phalanger gymnotis | reverse complement strand
TGAGGGTTGGCAGCCCTAACTCCTTGCTCATATGTGATCCTTTGTGTAATTAAATACTGTGCGGCCTGCGTTGCAGCTGGTGTTCCAGTAATGGTTACCTTTCGATTCCTTGTGCCAGGTACGAATTCTCCTTTTTTGGAGATCTGTATCCTTGCACCAGTCAACTCCTGGTATTCCACTAACGTTTTCCCTCCTTTGCCAAGTATTGCACCAACTAAGTTTTCTGGCACTGCTATTTCAACTACATCCTTTGATCCATCTGTGGACTTCTCTGTTCCTAGAATGGCACTAGCAGCTAGGGGAGAAGCAGCTCCAAAATATCCATTGGTTGCAGCAGTAGCAGCAGCCAGGCTACCTAATGCAAATGTCCCCGCCGTACCGCCAGCTGTGCTGCCACTGGCTGAGGCTTCACTCGCATAGGTGGCCAACAAATTGGCTGCTGCTGCTGCTGGGTTGGCACTGGCAGCTGCTGCAGCCAAAGCCCCTGTTGCGGCTGCCTGACTGAGACCTAAACCTAACGTATTGAGATTATATCCATAGCTGGCTAACGTATTAAGTGCAGAGGTGATGGCCACCAGGTCATTACCTGTGAAGCCGGATAAAACTGCTGGAAAGGCTGCAACTCCAGCAAGGTTAGCATGTCCTAATAGCCCTGCAGCAGCTGCAGCAGTTGGTAACACTTCAGCAGTGTTTGCATAAGGAGATCCGGTTGGATTAGAATTGGCCACTGGACCTGTGACATTGGCATAACTGATATTGAGACAGCTGCCACTCTGTGGATCCTCTTGTATCTTCTGGATGATAAGTTCGACAGCTTTGCGGTTTTGTTCAGGCTCTCCACTCACAGTGACAACCCTCTCTTGCAAGTTGATCCCATCAGGTTTCTGGGAAAGCTGCACCCAAGCCCCTGACTGCTCCATTATAGCCTTCACTGTAGCACCTCCCTTCCCTATTATCAGACCTGCTGTGCTGTTGGGAACTATAATCTTTACCTGTAATTAAAAAAAATACAGATAAATAATACTTCTGCTTTATGCATAAATTCTATAATACTTTGCTACCCTAGAAAAGGCAGGAAAAAAGAAAATTAGTTAAAGCCCAACATAAAGAAAGGGGGAAAAATCACAATTTTTAAAATGGTTCTCATGAAATTTTAAAAAATTATTCTTTAGGGAGCTAGAATTTTCAAAAGAAAAAAAAGCTTCTTAAGTGGTGCATACAATTATTAAACACTGAATTTTGTTCATGTCTTATCATACTCCACACTGGACAACTGGTAGTGAACAAGACAAAAATCTCATTGGACTGTTTAAATGGTACCATTTTCAAATATTTTCCAAAATACATGGGTGGAGGCCAATCTTCCTCTACTATCTTGTTAAGAAAACTCTTTCTTCTAAAACATTGTAAAACAAAGAAAAATGTGATTAAAAAGCAAATGTTGTAATGCAATAGGACAAGTAAAGTCAAATCTGACAGGAGATTAATTTATTATATGTACGCTATATGTATGCCATATGTCATATGTTAGTTTTATATAGAAAAGTTTTAATGTTGCTCAACAAATTACTCCCTTCACCTCCAATTTTATAATTCCAGACATGGAGGAATACTAAATGTACATTTTAAGAAGAGAAAACACAACCTCTTTCACCTTGATCGCCTTTAGAGACACACATGATGTCTTCCTGTGTGTGCGTATGTATATAGATCTATCTATATGTATATTTATACATATATCTACATGCATGCACATGCACACACATACAGAGGTGTTTCAAAGTCTTGGTGTAGCTTTAAGTTATCAAAGCTTAAAACTGCTTGAAGACTTCGTCCTATTTATCTGTCCTCTCCATTTCTCTAGCCACATGGACTTAGGAATAATTACATTTTGAAATTATTTAGTAACATGACTTTGAAATATATAAAATACAGAGCATGGACTGATAACTTTAACAAACAACTCTCTATGCATTCATTACAATGCCTATTAGCACAGACAAGGCCTAGGGTGTGTTAAGATGTTTTAACATAAACATACAGAATAATTTAATAATCCTACATTAACAAATACTATAAGCACACACACATTTTGAACACATTATCTCAAAGCAAGAAATACACTGGCATCATCATCCAAAAATTCTCTCTACATAAAATTCTTTAATCAATCAACAAGTTCTAAGACTATAAAATCAACCTGACATTTTGTCATAACTACTATTTAAAATAACATAGTCTATATTATTATTTAAACCAAAATAGAGAATTACTGAAACTTCAAAATTTAAATACCTGTCAATTTGAAATAATTACCCATAAACATAAATGATCTCAACAACTTGCTTTTTAAAAAAGGAGACTTTTAATAATTTTCTATGTTTATTCACACTCGAAATCTGGCAAATCATGCAAAGCAATACAGAAATCCAAAGTGCCATAACATAAAGATATATGCTATAAAATTTAAGGATATGTTTGGCTAATATTCTATATACTGAAGTAGCATATTATCTGGCACTTGGCTACCATGACTGGCATTAACTTTATTCTATTTTGCTTGCTTCTTAATGGAGTGGGGAAGAACTTTGTAAAACCCTTAGGAAATCACAAAAAGCACATGGCTACCTCGTAATAATGTCACAAAGATACTTTCCTTAAAGGAGTCACTATTTTAGCAAAAATAGCCAATTATGAATATTTCCTCAAAGATTTTGTGGTCAGAATCAGAGACCATGATGGGTAACTGTGCTGAAGAAGTGACTGTTTCAAGATAAATATTCCTTATTGGTAAATGCTAGAGAACCTGCTAGTTTGGGGTAAATAAGCAAGTCTTGGTGGGGCCAGCAGACAAGCCCTTTAGTAGTTCACATAACCTTGAATTCCATTATCTGGATCTCGGACATTCTTGAATAGACAACACACTATTTTATGACATCAGGTAAACCTTCTCAACATCAAGTAAGTCCTGGTCCAGCTTTCAGGGTATTAGGTATGAGGTCTTGATCTTAGGTATATGATTTCACAAATTTATTTTGCAAAGTAATTATAACATGCAAAAAACTATTTGCCTCATTTTATCCTGTTACAAACATAATTTTCTCATGACTTTTATTTTGAGAAGTATCCAGGAATGCCTGACACATAACAAGTAATTCAAACATGCAGTCTTTGCTCTATTACTGACATGGAGGAAGGATCAACAGTCTTCATTTTCGGTATCCCAGATCATCAAAATTGAGTAGGCTGAAATAAGTTGTTTGCTGGACACTGCTGTTAAGATATTACACATATTATATTTTTATTAACTTGCTAACCACAAAAATCTACAAAATGCCATCAAGTGTGTATTAAATTAGAATGACACTCACACAATAATTTTAGGAACACAGTTAAACACCTTTCTGGATCCCCCCTGCCCTGCCTAAAATCAAGCTGTGGGTGTTGAAAGACAGATGTGAGTTCCAGATAGGCTGATTTATTATAATGATTCTCTGAAGGCATCTATTCACTAAAAGTTTACCTTCGCAGTACTATTATCTGTTGTTTATGATCTCCTAGTTTTCTTTTTGTACATGGATAGTTATTATTAAGGTAGGATTTGCTTTTATTTGGGGTCTTTTTATCCTATGGAACAATTTTTTTTTCTTAAAGCCATTTCTCAGGAATGTCAAATTGGTGCCTTCCACTTTCACTGGTGAGTACTCACTCAGGTATAAAATCTACACTAGAAAGTGATTTTTAGCATTTTCATCCAGTATACACAGATAAGAAAGCATTTCTTTGTTGAATGTCATTTGGCAGAAATGTCATAATTTTCAGTATTGTTAACTGCCATCGGTTATACACTAACTAAAGCAAATAGTAAAATGAGATTAATAAGTGACACCATGACATTTTATCCTATGCACATACAGGGTCATGAAAATTTACTATTTTAGGATGAAATGAGATGGATATAAAACTACGAATGATATATAAGGAAAATTTTTTCACAACATCTGAAACATTTTCCAAAAGAATAATTTTAAAGCCATTTAAAGATTGCACCAAATGGCAATATGCTTTTAGCCTTTTTTTTATGAAGAAAAATTTACTAATCAGGATGACACACTCAAACAAGCTATTACATTTCTCTTTCTTAAAAAATTCTACTTGCCGAATTTTTAATTGCCTATGAAAAAAGTGAACCAGATGCCATAAGTATAATATATTGTGAAAAATATATTTATAAATCCAGAAGGCCAACTAGATATAACTTTGACATTTTACCTAAAGTCATTATAATGATATGTGGGAAAAGAATAAGTTATCTTATACAAGAAATCATGTTAACTATGTTGTGCATACATTTTATTATTTTGTCACTATATCTAAATTTTCCTATGGAATTGCAAATGTGGTATCTATATCATTACAACAATGGCTTCACTTTCCTCTGTTTTCATAATTAACTCTTCCCATTTCTTATAAATTTTCAAAATCACTTAAACTGCAAAATTTAGGAAGAATATTTGGATTTTTCCTTCTTAAAGATTCATTTTTCATTATTTCTTCGTTAACAGAAGTATGCTATATGACATAGCTATGCTTAAAAAATGTCTGTAAATATGTACATATGCATATGTACATATACACACATGTATATATTTCATAGAAATTTCAAACTGGAAACTTTTCTTTGAACTATGCATAAACATAAAAATCAGTTTGAGAATGAACTATTCCCTATGGTAACAGATTTATAATCAAAGATACTGGTATAATATGACTAGCTACAGATGCATATCCTAGTTTACAGTAAGCTAATTTTGCCTTCAACTTGGCAAATATAATTATCTTTAGAAATAGAGCTTCTAGACTCTAGATTCTAGCTTCTAGATTCACATTTTCAACTATTCACCGGGCATTTCCACCTAAATGTTTTATCTTGTACCTCAAGCTCAACATATTGAAAACTAAACTTATTCATCATTTTTGTCCCCAAATATGACTTCCTTATCCTTAATGACAAAGCACTCACCCCGGTTATCCATGCTTCTAACCCTCCGAGTCATGATCAACACAGCTAGTAACCCAAAAGAATACAGATGTAAACTCAGGACTACTCTACATTCAGCATCTTCTAACCACATCATAATAATTCTAAAATCTCTGCTCCTCTACCTGAATTCTCTCTATCTGTTGATGGCAGCACAATATTCCCAGTTATCTGTGCTTACAACCTTGGGGTTATCTTTAGTCACCGAATCAAAACAAACAAACATTAGTAACTGTTTAGTATGTGCTACAGACCTTGTGGGGCACTTTTAGATCCCTCTCTTTTCCTTGTCACCACTCTATTTCCCATCAAGTAAGTTACCAAGCCCTGTCCATTCTGTTTTTGAAATCTTTTTCATAAACTCCTATGACCCTAGCTCAGGAGAATGCAAGCTAGAGATTGGTTCCTTGTTGTCTTTGTATCCCTAGTCCCTACCACAGTGCCTGGAACAAGGAGGGGCTCAATAAATATTTGATGAATTGAACTGGGCTGAATAAAGGCACTCCTTGCTTCTATGGTGAACTACTACTACGAGAGAGACTCGTTGGTTTCCCTATACAACTAATCAGAGCACCAACTGCCAACTTAATTATATCTTTTATGTCGAACAGCACCTAGAAAATATAATCTGGAATTATAAGCATATAATTTGGAATGAATGAATGTTGGCTGAATGAATTAACAATATTAATATCGTTCCTTAGAAGATGATTTGACTTTTTTAAAATATTTGAGGAACTTAAGCACAATACCAAAAGTCTTTTATGCGGTAATGGTATGAATAACAATGTCTTACATTTATATACTATTTTTTCTGAAAAAATATTTTTTAATTTTTTAATCTATTTGTTTTTAATTTATCTATTTGTATTTAATTTAATCTATTTGTACTAAATCTATTGAATTTTACTTCAGAGTGGACACAGACAGAACATATTCCCCCTTTAAAGATGGAAAAACTGAAGAAAAAAGGAGGTAAACAATCTGGTAAAAGATGACATAAATGTTGTTCTAATTTTTGTCTCTAGAAAAAAAAAGCTTACTCTTATCACTTAATTTCTAGCACCAATACCAAAGGGAAAAAGGGAACCTTTTACATCTTGGAAGGAAAAGGGATATGGAATGTGTAGTTAGGTAAAATAAGCCAGTTGTCCAAACCCCAGAGACAGTATGAAAGGAAAGGATCTTTGTGGGACTGACTAATAATATTAACTCTATCCCAATAAAAATGTTATTCTATTGAAATGACAGTGAAATTAGTGTTAATGTCTTTTTTTGTCTTTTAATCTTATGTACTCATTCATCTTCATTCTTAAGCTCTATTAAAGAATGTCTCATAATAAAAATCTAAAAGTGACTTTATTTACCGACCCAAAGATTCCTATTTCAAAAGAGCTGACAGCAAGACAGAGGTTGCTGGATCCTAACCAAGAAAAATATTGTTTCCTCTCAGTGCTTAGGGGTGGAGTGAATTGAAGTGGGCCAACTCCAGACTGTTCTTGGAGGTTGCAAATTTATTACTCTCAAAGCACAAAGCACAGTGAAAGAAAGAATAGAAATCTGTTATTTTCAAGTTATCCCTTTGAAAAAATATGCCTTTGGTCATCTATTAATGGTCTAGTTTGAGACAAGGTAGTATAGAACTTCCTTTAGCTATAGTCATCCTTGCATAGAATAACTATTGCCTCAAAAGTTAAAAAATAAACCAAAAAAAGTTTACCTCAAAATTAAATGTAATATTATTTAAAACAAAATTTTAATAATTTGAAAATAACCTTATTTTAATTGGCCTATTCTAAAAGTCTGTTTTTGTGTGTGTATATATACATATGTACATATGTGTATCTTAAACATAGACACATATTGCAAGAGGTAAGATGAACTCAGAATTAAATTAACATAATATTTATACCAGGACTCAGTATTGTACACAAATCAATTGCACTAAATTATCTGAAAGAGCTATTATGGAAAATTGGTTACGAACCCTGGTAAGGTTTATAAAATATGAAAAATCTAAATAAGCACTTTCATGAACAAATTTATCTTTATATCAAATAAGTCTGTTATATAGCTTTGGGGGCCAGAAGAACAATTTATGCATTTTTTAATCCCATTCCTGTATTAGATGGCATATTGGCACAAGGACCATCTATTATTCATTTAAAGTATAATGTCTTATTATAAAATTTCATGTTTGTTATTTCTTTTTTGCTTTTTATTGTATGAGTATCAAATGAGAAGTATATCTAATAGTCTTCCAATACCTCTTCCCAAAAAAGATATCTTAAAGCTCTGAGTTTAAAGTTCAAATTTCCAAAATAGCAATTTTTCTAAAAAAGCCTAATTTTTAAAAAGTAGAAAGAGTAAAATATACAGATAAATATAATTACACTGATTATATGCAGCACTGTAACTTGTAAGTTTCTGCTTTTTTACTTTTCCTTATCTGGACAAAATTAAATAAGCACTGGCTATTTAAGGTATTTTGTAAGCTATTTATTATTACTAATAAAACAATTGAATATTAGCCCAAAAATTCTTTCAAATTCTCACCTAATCTATACTAATATCTCTTCCTATTTCACTTAGCTGTGATTATTTTAAGGCTGCAGTTGAATTTATTCAGAAAGAACTGAACTACAGTTTGCCAAAATTAGTCAGCTTAATTAACCAAAATCCTTGATCTACGCCAAGGGATCTTGTCCTTGGGTTCATGAACATGTTTTTAATTTTTAATATTTTGACAAACGTATTTCAAATTAAGATTAAAGTAAAATCTAGAGCGAATATAGAACCCATTTATCGACACAATTCGTGTGCTAAGCTAACCTAAACGAAGAACACTCTCTGAAGAATATATTTAGAGATGCGTAGAAAGATAGAGCCCCTCTAAGGCCAGTATTCTTGGGGCACAGAATAAGAAAAACACTCAAGAGTTCTTAACATAAAATCAATTTAAAACTAAACATAACTTATGGGGAAAAATCTTGGTTTCTGACAAGACTTCCAAACTTTTCCAATTTAATCTTCAAAAGACTCTAAAGATGTTTTTTTTTAAAAAAAAAAAGTAAATAATGGCTTTGAACATAAAAGGGATTTTTTTCAACTTACACAGATAATAACGAACAACAACATAGGTAACTACTGGGTAAAAATCTAAGTAATATCTATTTACCAGTTAGCTTCTAAGTTTTGACTGTAGCTTGGTAAGACTATTGGTTACTGTGTATTGTATAATCGAATTCTAACAGCTATTACTGGTGATTATCTCCTACCAATTTAAAGCATAACAAAGCTTAGCTTTAAGTTTTTTAAAAGTTGCATATGTATATGATTGTATTGATATTTTAGTCATTTTTTAGTTTTGTCAGACTCTTCGTGATCCCTTTTTGGGGTTCTTTTTGGCAAAGATACTGGAATGAAGTTTGCCATTTCTTTCTCCTGTTCGTTCTTGCAGATGAGGAAACTGAGGCACACGGAGTTAAGTGACTTGTCCAAGGTCACACAGCTAGTAAGTGTCTGAGGCCAGATATAAATGCAGATCTTCCTAGCCTGAAACTATCACTTCTATGAAGATGATGCTCAAACTTTAGCTCTGATGTCACTTTCCTTTACCATTGGGCCTATGTATCCAACTATCTCCTGAAGTTCTGCTGACTCCTCTAATTCAATATGGCCAAATCTAAGTTTATTATCTATCCCTAGTACACTTTCTTTCAAATTTATGTGTACTCTGGTTAAAACAAAAAAACTGCCAATAACTTCTAAGGGCCAAGTGAATAAAGTTCAAATTCCTCTTGGCATACAAAGACTTTTGTGTTTTTGGCCTCAACCTATCTTTCCATCCTTATTTCCTTTTATGCATCCTATAATTGAACTGATAAGGACTACTGTATCTTAAACATGCCCTGTGCTTAGGTTAATAACTAAGAAGGATTATGCCAAAAGATTTACTCAGTTGATCAGTGTTATGAGTCTAAAATGGAAATAAGTGGATTATCACTTAGAAACTCAATTATACAAAAGTAATTGAGCGTCTATAGCACCTAAGCTTACTATTAACTGGAAGATTGTAAGAATATATTAAAAATCACTTTTTGCAATACTATGAATAAGTTACTCATATACACACACACACACACACACACACACACACACACACACACACATATATATGCAGACCTTATTTGTATGTACACGTGAAATAATTATGGAACTTATCTACTTTCTATATAAGATTATATGAACCACTGATATATACATTTTTGTAAAGTTCATTTGTGGTATTAGCGAACATGTTATGATCAATAAAAGCTGTTCAATGATTTGCTTAAATCTTAATGTGTTTCCTTTTAGCTACTAATTTGTAGTTACTGATGCCAAATTAGCAACACATCAGACATGAAAAAAATCTGTTAACTCACATTTTCCCCTTCCTTCCTTGATATGGAGTATCCTTATTTTCTTGTTTTTGTCCAGGCTAGAAATATAATAGAAACTCATGATGGATCCTAATCTGACTTGTGCTGGTTCGGCCTTTCTAAGGAAGCTTCAGTGGGCCACTGTTCGTAAGGGCTTACTTCATTGGTGCCGGACTTAGCAATAAGCTTCAGCCCTACTGCAGCTCAGCCCTCCCCAATTCAGAGGATTTATTAGCTTCAGCCTCTCCTACTAGCCGTGATTATAGATGCATACCATTCTAGACCAACTCAATTTTTTCGATGGAATAACTTCAGCACAATTTGTTCTAAGAAGTAGTAATTCTTTTAAAAAGTTCTAAAATAGAAGACTGCATTTTAGTGTCTTACTGTGAAAGGGTAGCTAATAATTTGATATCTCAAATTATTACAATTAAGAACAAAATGGCATGCATTATTTTCATTGCATTAATTATTAAGATAAATGAACAACAAATAACTAACATGAAAAATTATAGAAGCACAAAAACAATTGGAGACATCATTTGTAACTAAATTAAGTACTTATAGCTTGGCGGAAACAAACATTTTTTACTTTTCAAAAAGTTTAATGAATCTAGAATCTAAAATATGTTTTTAAACTTTTACCATAGGTCAATTAAAATAAGTTTTCTAGCAAATCAACAAGAGAAATTAAATATTTCCTGTACCAAAGTTATATCTCTGTAAGTGGAAAGTATCTTAACTGAAGAGTTTCTAACTAAAATGCCACCCTCCTGAAACCCCACAATTACTAGATAACAGGTTAAACTGCATACCATGAACAGAATTATTTTATTATTCTGAAAAGTCTTATATCAAATTGAAAAAGTGTAGAAATTATAACATCATTTCTGGAAGGGATCTCAGAAGTCTGGGTCCAAATCTTTTGTTTTACAGATGGGAATTGCTGTTTGTCCTTCCTTCTCAAAGAGGACCAATGACATAAGGAAGGTGATGCCTTGACTTGCAAGTGAAATTGGATTTAAATGAGGCAGGGGTGTGGGAAGTCACCAGCCTCACTCTTTCCTCCAGAGCAATCTGGATCCAGGGGCAAGACATGGATCAGGATGACTGGAGATGGCCTCAGATGCAGGGAGGTTAAGTGATTTGTCTAAAGTCTCAAAGGTAAGTGTAGTATTTGGATGCAATTCCCTTGCCTCTAGAACTAGTATTTCTTCTACCATACCATGCTTCCCTCCCAAATCACTAATAATGTCAACTCATAATCAGAGCAAATTTGTGAAGCCAAAACCAGATTCAAGTTTGTAAACAACAGTAAAAATTGTACTTTGTACTCTTCTTATTCATCTCCTTTCCCATGTTTTCATTCAGGTCATACCCATCAACTGTGAGTGTTCTCCAAGGCTCTATCCTGAGACTTCTTGATGATTTCATGCATTTCCATTGGTTTTGCTATTATCTCTATGCAGATGATTCCAAGATTCATATATCTAGCACTAATCTTTCTCCCAAGGTCCAGTCTTGTATCACCAATTACCTTTTGGACCAACTGATTTAGATGTCCCACTGACATCTCAAATGTACCATATTCAAAAAACAAGTCAATATCTTTTCACCAAAACCCTCCTTCCCCAACTTTCCTATTATTGTCAAAAGCAACACCATCCTCCTACTCACCTATATGTGCAACCTCAGTATTATTCTCAACTCCATACTCACCCTATATATCAAATTAATTGTCAAGCCTTATCATTTCTTAACCTCATATCAACATCTTTCTTTCTACTTACACCACCTCGGTGCAGGCCCTCATCACCTCGTGCCTGGGCTATTGTAATGTCCTTGTAATTTGTCTACTTGTCTCAAGTATCTTCCCACTCCAGTTTACCCTCCGTTCACCTGCCAAAGTGACTTTGCTAAAAAATGCTGGTCTGATTATGCAACCTGCCCCACCCCTCAATAAAACTCCGGTAACTTTCTATTACCTCAAAAATCAAATACAAAATCCTTTGTTTTGAATTTAGAGCCCTTTACAACTTGGATCTTTTGTTCTCCAGTTTTCTCACACTTTACTCCTCACCACTCACTATATGATCCAATTACAATGGCCTTCTTGCTGCTCCTCATACACATGACATTCCATTTCCTGATTCAAGGCCTTTTCACTGGCTATCCCTGGTACCTACAATGATCTCCTTCATCACCTTCCCTGGCTTCCTTTAAGACTCAGCTCAAAACCTACCTTCTGTGGGAGTCCATTCCTGCCCCTTATCCTCCCCCACTGTTACTGCTTTCCATCTGAGATCACCTTCTATTTACGCTATTACTTCCATTTACACTATAGATGGATAGACAGGGAGATAGAGTTACTTTTATACTATCTTTTTCATTAGAACTTGGGTTCCTTGAAGGCTGCAACTGTGTTTTTTCCCTTCTTCGGATCCCTAGTACTGAGCCTAGTACTTGATTCATAGCAAGTGGTTAATGAATGCTTGTTGACTGACTTTGTTCATTCTTCTCTTTTTGTTCCACAGTTCACTAGTATCATGTTCCCCTACATTCCAGCAGGGTTTCTTCTCTGAACAATCTTTAAAAATATTTTATTTGAATGATTTTAAAAAAGATATATTCAATATAATTACTCTCTTCAAGACACTACAGTTTTCCAATTCTTAAATAAGAATTGCTTTCCCCTTTCCACCATCTTTAAAATAATTTTACTGAACAGTCCTAAGAGAAAAAAAAAGTTTCTTCAAATAACATCCTAGTATTTGTCTTATTCTATTCTCTTGAGTGATACTCAATAGGTACTAAATTCTATATTCCCTGTTAGGTCCAAAAGGCCTGATACATGTCTTTATAACATATATACATATGTGTGTGTATATATATATATATGCATACATACATATATATATATATGTATGGGAGGACTAATGCTAAGGATACATACATCAAAGTGTACATAATTACTTCTTTGAGGAAATCCTCGAGAGTTTCCAAAATAAGTACCAAATCACCTAAGAACGAGTGAATTAGTCTAGATCAGAAATGGAGTTGGTCGAATTCCTGAGCCAATCAGTAGAGGCCCATGAAAGACATCTGTACTTTGAGCCTGAGAACATTAGGAAGATTATCCAAACTCCCCCTCCCCCCACCCACCACCACAAAAAAACCACACCCCTACAAAATCCAAAACAACAACAACCACCAAAAACTTGGGCATAGGAATTAGGAGTGAAGCACAGAATTTCAAGCCCAGGTTTGTCATTTGTTACCTTATGTACCTTAATATGGTATTTGTCTCAGTTTTTTCATAAGAAAAAAAATCCTTATTGTTTGGAATTGTCAGGATTGGTTATCAGCTCTAAAAAAACTATTAAAAATTATGAAAGGTATTTCTGTTAGTATAATTAGTAAGGAGAATGAAACTTATTTCCTAGAAACCTGGGAATGTTTTGTTATATAGCCAGATTACAAAAGACTAAGTCCGAACTGCCTTCATTAAAACAGAGTGCTTACTTGGCAACTGTATGCATATCAGACATGTCTATCTTATGTCTATCTACTCATCAGGATCTTTCCCCTTATTAGACTATTCCAATTGCTTTTCAATGTACAGGGAGGAAAGAAGATAGCATTGGCATTGTAAATTAAGATAAAGATCCAAAGAGAGAAACATGGTAGAGGGTATACGAACAAAGATCAGTGGAGTGTCATTTTGTCAAAGAAGTATACTTCAGACCATAAGCTCAGGACACAGACTATAAGCACGACATAGAAGCATCATAGGGTAGTGCTAGGTGACTTGAATTATTCAGCTGAAGCTCTTTCTGACAAAAACCGAACAAATAATAACTGCTTTATATGCTGTCATGATAATTTCATCCATCAGAAGGTAGAGAAACCAGCCATGGGAAATTTTACTCTGCACCTCATCCTCAGTAACAGAAGCAAGGTGGTTGTTGGGTAGAAGCTACCACTTCTCTAAGAGTTTGTGAAAAGAGAGAAAAAGCAGTTTTCAAAAGGGTTCAGAGGAAGGATAGGTAGGATACCACTGAATAAAAATCTACAGGGGAAGTCAGCCCAGGAGAGGAGGGCAACTCTTAAGAACGAAAATCTGAAGAGACAAAGGTAAATGATTTCATTGAAGTGGAAAAACAGGAGTTGTCTGAAGAAGCCAATCTTACTGTGAATATAGAAAAGGGACAGAAAACAGGATGAATATCAAGGTCCTGTAAAACTACTGCTGAAGCTCAGAGTGAGCTAAGAATGGTGAGGACAGCTAATGACAAAAAAGGACCATTATTTCCTGTGGGGATGGATGACACTTTGATAATTGACAAATGAGGGAAAGTGCAATGATCATTTTGCTGGTTTTTTTTCTGTCATGAACAATGAAATTTACACTAGAAATGACATTACTAAAATGCCTAGCAGAGTTGACAGCCAAGGTAAGCAGTTAAGAGAGCACTAAGATACTCTTAATGAATTCAGATCACCTGGCATGGATTAATGACATTCTCAGGTGCTGAAAGAACTGGCAGATGTGCTTATGCAACCACTGTCAGTGATCTATAAAAGAGCTTGAAGATGGGTGAGGTGCTATCATGGAATTGGAGCTGGGCAAATGTCGAAGGTTTCAGAAAGGGAAGAGAACAAAGCTTATAAATTATAGGCCAATGGGCTTATCTTTGGTTCTTGCAGGGGAGGGGCAAAAAAATTAGAGTGCATTATAAAAGAGATGATTAGTAAACATCTAGAAAAGGGGTGATTACAAAGAACTAGTATGGATTTGCCAAGACTGTCACGTCTGGCTACCTAATTTCCTTTTGTGAGCCAACTATTACTAAATTGTTAGATCAAAGGAATAGTGTGTGTGTGTGTGTGTGTGTAAATGTGTATATACACACATATATACACACTGAGATTTTTGCAAAGTATTCTACTTTGTAGAATACTTTTTACTGATCCCCCTGGATAACGCTCTGACAATTATCTCCAATACACCCTCTCTGTATCCTGCTTGTATGTAGTTGTTTGCATGCTGTCTTCCCCATTAGGCTGTGAACTCCTTGGAGGCAGGGCCTGTTATTTTTTTCCTCCTTCCTCTATATTTCTAGCACTTAGCCCAATATCCAACACATAGTAGGTGCCTATTAAATATTTATTGACAGGTTGGTTAAATAAAATGTCTCATAATTTTCCCATGGAAAAAAATGGAGAGATGTAAATGAGGAGATCATACAGTCAGAAAGATTCAGAATTTGTTAACTATCCACCTTCAAATAGCAGTCATTAATAGGCCAATGGTCATATGGCAGGTGAAGTGGAGTACCTGAGGAATCTATGATTAGTCCAGTGCTATTTAACATATTAATCAATGATGTGGACTAAGGCAGAAGTGGTAGACCCATATTTGCAAATGATATAAAGCAGGAAGAATTATTATATTTGTGTTCAAAAAATAAACGTCACAAGTACACAATGGGGAAGCATGACTGTTTGAAAAAGATCGAGTGGTTTTAGTGGACTGCCAGCTCGATATGAATCCATAGTATGGGATGTGCTGGCCAAAAAAAGTTAATCCTGTCTTAGAATACAGTGACAAAGCTTTCAGGAATTAGGAAGTGACAAATCTTTTGTACTCTGCCATAGTTTGTTGACACCTGGAATACTGTGTTCAGTTCTAGGTATTGAGGTTTAAGAAGGACATTGATAAGTTGGAGAGCATACAGAAGGCAGCAATCAGAATGATATTCATCTGGAAGAGTATAAAACTCAGTAGGTACATTATAGCTATCATTTAGCATTTGAAAGGCTGACACATTAAAGTAGGGTAAGACATTTTTTTCTATCTGGCAAAAACAAAAGCAAGAGGTAGAAGTTGAAAGGAAGTAAATTCAAGTTTGACACCAGGAAAATCTTCCTAATAATTAGAGCTGTTTGAAAGCAGATTGGGAGGCTCAAGTGGCAGCCTTTCCTGCACTTGAGTTTTTAAAGCAGAAGATGCATTACTCTTGGTCAAATGCTATCGAGATTGTTTTTGACACTCCAAATATGACAACTACATGATTTGTCCGGTGACTACAAATCCAGCGCCCATTTCACTTAGCATACTCCCTCTCATATCAGGTACAAATCTGTATATATAAGACTATTGCCAAATACTACATCAAATGACAATTTTGAGTTTCAGAAACACTAGATAATAATCTATTCTAGACACACTTTAAGCAAATATGACAGAAAAACTCTGGTTCTTCATAAAAGATAAATAAAGAGTTTTTGTTTGTTTGTTTGTTTAACTGCAAAAAGATTCACCAAAAAGACTCGCCTTCCTTTACAGATTAGCACGGAAATTTTTGACCTAATCAGTTTCGACCTGGGCCAGTTCAACTCTCCTTAGGCAGCCTGGTATCCCCTTACTCCAGGGGGCTCACTACATTAATTTAGGAATTAGTTTGGACACTTAACTGACTTTGGCCCTATTGTAGCTCAGAATTCCTTAGCTCAAATGATCTACCATTCTGTTAGAGGGGGATTATAAATACGTGCCACCTCACCGAGAAACTTTTTTTTTTTTGACAACAAGTTATTCCTACATTTTGTTAAAAGTCAGTACAAGTAAACTAAAGTATACATGACTTTCCTTTTTTCTTTTAAAATTTTTTAAACATTTATTTTAAAAAAAATTTCAGTTCCAAATTGTCTCCTTCTCTACACCTCCTCCCCTACCCACTGAGAAGGCAAGACTCTCTAATGCTTATGGCTCGTAACTTAAAGAAGCACTGATATGTTGAAGATTCTCATGTTGAAACCCATTTCATGTGACAGTTCCAGGGCAAAATCGATTTAATATACTGAAGTTAAACAATAATCACTAGTATAGTCAGGCAACAACTATGTCACTCACCCCAAATGAACAACTATGACTTAATGCCTTATGACATGCTATGATGTTACCTATTAAAATGGTTAGATGACACTAAAAAATATTGTGGGTGATAAAATTACAAACTAATAAGAATATTAAAGATTAATGATGAAAATAGCTCCTTGAGATGATGTTCTTATATGACTTTCCATTATATCCTGTTTAATAGTCTGTGGAAGGTATCCTGCTCATTTGCATAAGAAAAGAACAGCAGATGTTAAGAACAAAAATAATTTATCACATCTAATGTTTAAGGACAGAATGTTAGAAGCATATATTGTTATTATTTTTAAATAACCCTAACATTTTGATTTTGAGGATGAGAAAGTATTGTCCAACTTGCACTGTGACAGTACAAAATGAATACAAACACGTTAACATCTACATTTAGACAAAACTATTATTAGGAAAACACAACTATTTAAAAATAATTTAATAAAAAAAACAAATTTTAAGGAAACAAAATCAAAATTGTTACTTAAGCACTCACATATTTTTCAGTTCCAAATACAGATATTTTGGTACTTTAAAGTTCACACAGTATCCTAAAATGGGCTGTTTTAGCTAAAGTATGTGAAAGCAGACACCACACTGACGGGAATGGAACTACATAAAACTAGAATTAAACTTCTACTTACATAATAGTTCTTGAAATCTTAGTTTTGTTTCCAGATATGATTGAACAATCCTGTATTATGGGATTGTAGCAGCATTCAGCTATATAATTTAAACATAATCCATTCAAGAAACACAAATTTATTGTCTGCATATTTCTTCATATGTACTAATCAAATTCAACACATTTATCACTAGATAATGTAATGTCAACAATTCATATTGTGAATTATCTGTATAAAGAAATATTTTATGAACAGAAGTTTTCTTAGTATTCAAGTTAAAAAAAAAATCTAAAATTTCCATTGCCAGTAAACAATTTCTAATTAAATAGAAATCAAAAATTTCCATTTAGAGACTGAGTACTTCTTCAGATTAATTCAAAATGTATGTGGAAGACCATTAATTTTTAGAAATTTTATGAATGTGTATTATTAAAGATTCAAGAAGAACAAATTTAATATAGAGCTGGATGTCAAGAAACTAAACAATTTGAAATTTTACATAAAAATTCTAAAAAAAAATACCCTACCAAACCTAAATTTATAAGGAATCACTATAAATCACAAATATGAAAAATAGATGCAATTTTTATCAGAATACTTGTAAACATTAGTTTCGCTTTTCTACTGTAAACAGTAAATAGTAATGCTTTATGATCATAACAAAGTATTTATTAAAATGCTCAAAATAATTTTAACTAATTTTGTTTTATTCATTATAAAAGCCAATGTTTTTCAACTACGTGAATTAATTTTTATTGCAAGACACACCTTGGTTAAAAGCATATTTCAATCTTATTGCCTCAAAAATATGCACCTTCTAGCACAGTTATTTATGTATTTAAATTTGATGTGCAGGAATAAACTTTTCTTAGGCATAAGAAATCCTTAAATGTATATGAAGAAAAAAATATTCAATGAACAAACTTTTGCCCTTTTTAGTAGTTCCAATCTAATGGGGGAGGGCATCCTGCTTTTGAATACACTTGTTTTTATCAGGAGAGTCAAAATTCAAATAAGTTGCCAAATAATTTACCATTTGTTTCATAAAATGTGAACTTTAAATTATGATACTAATATCATTTGGTATCTATGATCATGGGTGCATACATGTGAATGAACGAATAAATCCTTAACCCACCATATCTTTTTCTCCAGTTTGCAAGCGATCACCCGTGAAAAGTATGGTGTAGATGATAGGATGATACTGTACCTGATTGGCTCTGGAGGTGGTCATGGGATCAGATGGAGAGGACTTGGTGGTAGTTGGGGAAGATGGCAATGTCTGGGAACAAAGCAGTTCAGGAGCAAATCAACCTTTATAAGCCTTAAACTGATCATTTAAACAAAACAAAACAAAATAAAATGTAATATAACGAGAAAAGAATCCTAAGAACCAAATCATCTCCTACTCATTAGAACTTAATGGAATTTAAAGGTCAATTAAGTAATGCATGTAAGTATGCATGCATAAGCATGTAAAAACAAATTCATGAATTGAAATCAAGATGGTGATTGGGAGAAATTCACATGAGTAGTAAGAGGTATCCTGACCATATTCAAGTACTGTAGGATATTTTCTTTCCCCTCTCATCTTCTTGGGGGAAAAGAGAAAATAAAATGAAAATTCCAACAAGTTCAATGAGCACAATTCAAAGAGTACTTCCAACAATCAAAAAAATGTCTGAATTTTGAAGAAATGGTGAAATGAAGTTTATTTTTACATAAAATTATCCACTTTTCTCATCTGTCAAGCATAACCAACAAGTTGATTACATATAAATTCCATGTCTATCTTTAATTACAATTACTTTTTAGTTACTGAGTTCTTGGTAACAATTTGTCTTCTGAAATACTGATATTTTAATAAAGAGCCATGTGTGAAAATGTAAACATTATTCTCATGATGTTTGAATATGCAACCAATGCCATCACAAAAATTACTGCAATATATTTATCATTTAGGTTAAAAGATCATTCACTTAGGGGGAAAAAGTTAATAATGCATTGTAGTAGCAGCCTGTTTAAGAAAAAAAAAAGGAAAGAAAAACCCCACAAATAAAGTAGGAGTCATATTTATTGCTCGCTTTGTCTAAATGTACACACATACTATAGGAAACACATTATTTTAGACTAAAATGTTTTGTTAGTTCACTTAGCAATAGCCATATCTAGCTCATAAACTTAAAAAAAAATTCTCAGAGCATTAGATTTCACTTTAACATATATAGTGATAGAATATTTATTCACCAAAACAATTATTTAAACATGCCTGGTGGAACAGATGTCTTCACATGTGGATTCAACTCTGTGCATGTGCGTTTGTATTTTGAGTCTCTGTGTGTATGTGTATAACAATAGGACGCCCCCCGCCCCCCCACTCTCCACACAAATGTTAACCAAAGTAACTCAGGCACATGGAAAAGCTTAACTTTTTAAAGGTTCAGCTAACAATCTTAACTTCCTTATAAAATAAAAAAGTACAGGTGATATGAAATAAAATAATTCTACATTTATCAGATATTCTTCAGATTTATGCATGTGTATAGCTGTCAGCATAAAAGAGAGAAAAAAATTCATAGGTTTCAGCATATGTTTAATTTAATACTACTGGCAAAAATGATTGGATCTAGCCAGGCTCTAGAAGTGTTTTCAATAGATTCCTTATTCAGTGTGTCTCCTCAAGGCTAGGATGTCATTAACTATTATATTAGTGCATAAGATTCAGTGATGTTGGATAAATTTGAAGATGGAGGATTTTGAGAGAAATAAGTCCTGGCATTCTGATTAAATTTAAGATTTGAAATGAAAAAAAAATGAAAAAAAATATGATGTATAATGAAAAGAAATATTGAGTACTTAAATTTCTAATGCTCATCTTAATGAAAATCTGACTACTGTTCAAAAATACTTTCATTTTTAACTTTTCTTTAAGAAATATTTCTAAAGCTCATTTCTAATGCAGACTTGATTTGGGTCATATGTTGAAATCCTAGCACTGCTAAGACTGAAATTTTTCATTTACATTTTTCTATTTGCATCACGCATGTGTACATACACATATACTTTACATAGGTTATATTGTGAAGCATACCTCCATTTCTCTATTCCACATAGTGTATTTCCATAGCAGAGGTATATTTCTACCAGTATGGAAGCTAAATTAGGGGGTCTCTTGTTCCTGCATTAAAACACACTCTCTACTAAATCAAGACTATAAAGTTCTTTAAAATGAGTTCAGTTACTAAGTACTAAAAAAGGGAGCCTGTATAGCTGTCTTACAAATTTGTGGAAGCATTGCATTTATGTGTGATAAGACTACTCATCTTTTTTTACATAGATACTTTACCCATATAAGGCCTCACCAGCCTTTTGTACTTTACTTTACTGTTAAGATGTAAATTGGCAATCTTAGTACTAGAGTTGACAATTCTACACATTCTTTAAACCAATGTAAGAGATTAAAGAATCAATGACGACCCTTAAGGCAGTCTGAGCAAAAAATCAAGGGAAGATGAATTATGGCTTGTTGACGAAGATGGGAGAATAGACCATTATGAATAAATGGTCATTGATAAATTGAGAGATATATTAATATCGAAGATATAATTTAGATGGAACCTGAAAAAATGTTATATAGGATATAGTTGTTAGAGCTCTGTTCTCATAGTGTCTCCTCTCCTTTCTTCTCCTCTCTCTTTCTCTTTCTCTCTCTCCCTCCCTCTCCATGAGCAATTTTCACTTTCTTTTTAGACAGATGAGTATCTAGCAATTTGTTTATCTTTATCAGATAGCTATCTTTATCAGAAATTCATTTTCCCTAAATGGCTATTTTAATCATTATTTTTTCCAAGTCTTGCTTTCTGAAAAACTGTATATAGAACATTCTTGTAGCAAATTGGTAAAACCACATCACCAAAATGCCTTTACTAATTTAGTTGCCTTGTGTTTTATTTATCAATGGTGAAAACACTAGGACTTGAATGCTAAATGAACAATAACTAAACGATAACCTATTTTTCTTCAGTTCAAATTTACAACCAAACATGAAAGGTCACCTAATGATTGCTTTAACTTAATAGAAACAAAGTAACTAATTAGTTAGAACTAGGAGCAAAAATCGGGTGATAAAATAAAAAACCTTGATGAAGTGGAATCCAGCTTGCCAGAACCTTTAATTAACCAGATGTTAACAATGAAAACTGATGCTGAGGAAAATGTCCCAAAGGCATTACAATGTCCCAAATGAAGAAAGTTTAAATTATGTTTATTATACCACATTAACTAAAGCAAGAAAGTGGGCCAATATGGTATCTTGGAAAGGTTTTCACTAAGACCTAAAATTAAAAAAAAATTTCTTTTTAGATTTTTTTCCTTAGTTACAAAGAAAATTCAATTAACCCAAACACTGAATTATGAGAGCATTCTGGTTAATCTAGAGTTTTATTTTGTTCCGAAATTATACCTGACATTGCTTGACTAGGTAGCAAGAATAATTGTTTTACTTTGGTCTCTGATAGGGTTTGGACGTAATGTATTCTTTAATTATTTAAATGTCGTAAACCTCAGTATAATTAAAGATCCTTGACGACTGATATTATTTTTCATTTTTGTCTTTATATACTCAATACCTGACTCACAAACTTCCTGATGCTTGATAAAGGAAGGCTTGTTGAATTTAGTTTAAGGTGGTATGGATTACCACATTTCCTTCATACCACAGAAGTTATTAATTGATTATATTAGCAGCAAATTTCACTTTTTTAAGGTAACAGAGCAACATTGTTAAATAAAAGATTTAAAAACCCTACACTTTGTAAAACATCATGCACTTAATATATTAGTGAAAATTAAGTATTCTGCCTACAAAGCAAAAAGGACTACCACAACCGCCTAGCTAATTAAATGTTTAATGTTTCCATAGGTACTTCAGCTTCATACTACTCAGATATTCAGAATATGAAAAATGTGTCAGTATTTTCCAATTACCTTACAGAAATGAAGAGAGAAAATATTCTAAACTCAGCAATTTCATCAAAATATATTTCAAACAAATCTCTTTGTATACATATATACACACGTATATTCACATGTGCATATACACACATATCTTTATTCACATAAATATGTTTTAAACTGTACCGTGTAACTACAAACACCAAATGACACATACCACTGTTCTCCTCATTCCTGAAAAGCTGAACAGAAAAATTTATACATCTTTTAAAATAGCAGCAGGAATGACCATTTAAAAATAACTTTACATGTAAAATATCTACATTTGTATAGTGTGAATTTTGATTTGGGGATTTCAAGTTAAATATCAATTGAGGTCACTTATGAAATATTTTATTAAAATGTGGCATATTTCATATAAATGATTAAGGGAAGACATTTACTGTATACTCTCTCAACATTTCATTAAGTTTGTAGTTCTTAAAGAATAAAATTTTTACAATTAAAAAGAGTAAATGGGGAAGGATGCAGTGATTTTTAGGCGTATTTATTTATTTATTTTTATCCATTCACATGAATAAGCTTAATACACTAATCTGAAGATTTATGCTTCAGACACTTGAAAGGCTGAATTGAAAGTTTGAAGAACATTATTAACTTGAAATACTGAACAAGTAAAACAATTTTTTAAAAATGAGAGAATCTGAATATAGACGAGTTCCTCAATGTTGAAGTTATTAAGCTTTTGGAAAAGAGAATTTAAAAGTGATTAGAAATTATCAAATAAATTCTTATTATGAACTCAGTTTTCCAGAATGAAGAATTTATAATATCACTTCAGTTTTGCTATAACTGTTGCTCACCCATAAGTGCACGTATAGCAGAAAGACTACTTACAAATATTTAGAGACAGCTCTAATAGATAGTACTATACAGTAAATCTGAATTTTAAATATGCCTTTGTCACTGACTTCATCAGTTCAAGGGGAACATAGGTCTCTCTAAAAAATAAATGCTAAAAGATTAAGTGTGTCTATTACACATAAAGATGCTCTAGTTTTTAAATTTAGCTTTACTTTAGCTTTTAGCTTGAGCTTTTAGTTAACAAAAACCTAAAACCTAAAACAGAAACCTAAAACTGGAAACATTTTTAACAAGCCACCATGACCTACTCCACTGTAAATTTACAAAGTCCAGCTTCCACTTAAATGGGCATTCACTGCTGCTTGGAAATCCTTTTGTTCAGCTTTTGTTGTTCCTTATCACACTAGCCACAATGGTTATTTCAAAACTTTCCCACTCTCCTCAAGTTCCCAATCTTATCTCCCTCTCAGTTACTTTTAGAAAATGACCTAGCCTATTCCTTTACAGAACTGAAGACTATTTCTGCATGACCTCCTTCACCTTCTAATCTCATCACCTTATATTTCTCTCTCTACAACCATTCATTTTCTTTTTTGGGCCAAATCCCAGAAGAAGAGGTACTCTTTCCCCTAAAATTAAACATAGCAGGTGTGCCCTGGAGCCTATCCATTATTCTTTATCTCTCTTGTATATTAAAAATCTCTTTCCAATCTCATCCTGTTTTCAAACACAGATTTCTCTCTTCTTAAGGAACAACAAAAAAATTCTTCCCGTAAACCCACGACTGATCCTCTTAACCTTTCTATCCACCTTATTACTTTTTTTTCAATTCCAAAATATTTAAATGAATAGACAACAATAACTGTCTCATTTCCCCATTATGCAGAACTCCAAAAATTCCCTAAAATTTGGCTTCCAAATATTCCTATGAATCTAAATAACCTTCTTAAAAGACTCCAATGACATTCTTCTTGGTGTAATCCTTTTTTTCCTCCTCAAATCTCATTCTCTTTGATCTTTCTGTAGCTTTTTATACTCTTTACCACCCCTCCCCCCCCACACTTAAAACTATCTTTGTTCTACCTCCATATCATTATACCTGAGTTTTCTCTTAGTTCCTTAACTGCTTGTTTCCTTTTCTTCCTTCCAAATGTCATGTGTGTATTTTCCAGAGTTCAGAAGTTTTCCTCCCTCTTTGCTTTCCCTCCCCATATCCTTTCCCTTGATGAACTCATTTACCTGGTTTCAACCCTAACTACTACCTAGATAATTCTCAAATTTATATCACTAATTCCAAACTCTCACACCAGCACCGCCAACTTACAATTCCATTTGAGTATTCTGCTGATAGCTTGAGTAGCAATATAATCTATTCTGTCCTTGAAAGTGATTCTTCAATAGGCCAAGGAGCTTGGCAAAAATCTAGAACATATTAAAAATGATTATGAATCAACATGATTTTTAAAGAAAAATTCATACTAAACTCATTTCCTTTTTGACAGGGTTATTGCATGAAAATATTAGGGAAAACTTTAAGTATAGCACACTTGAACTTCAGCAAAAAACTTGACAGTGTCTTTAACAATATCGTTTTGGACAAGATATGAAGATGTAGGTTGGACAAAAATATACTTAACTAGATTGCAAATTAATTGAAAGAGCAGAACAACACAGTATTAATTACTGTGATAATGTCAACCCGAAAGTAGCTTTCATAGAACTTTACTATGCCAAAAAGCTTATCGGCTTATCTTAGTCCCTGTTCTTTTAAACATTTGCTATCAATGATTTGAATGAAGGTGCATGACATTCTTTGCAAATTGTAAATAAAACATACTATCTTGAGGCAGCCAGAAAGCTAATATATTAGAGGGCATTACTATAACCATAAATATCTGGATATGCTAGAATTACGGGCAATCCTAATAAGATTAAACCTAATAGGCATAAAGGCAAAGTCCTATACTTGGGCTCAAAAAAAATTTGCAAAGCAATAGGATAAAGGTGAAGGTCTCGCAAATGGCTGTGTTAAAAAGATCTGGGGATTTTGATGACTAGCAAACTCAATGTAAGTCAACAATGGGACACAGCAGCCCAAAATGCTAACACTATTTTACATTCCCATGGCTCTTTGAAATCCTCAATGTGGATATTCCCCCTAATGATGTAGATCACAGGCCATCCATCCCTAACTATACAGGGTGATTCTTGTCCATGTTTTCCCCTAAACTCCTCATGGGCAGGGTTGGAGGGAATCTTCTTTACATTCTTTTGACATTGTGTTGATATCAATACAGGGTATGGGCTGTCTGTTAATTATTTCTCACTCCCAATACATGACTGGCACATCTCTTTTTTCTTCTCAATCATATAGTCCTCTCATTTATAGGTAATGTAATTAAGTAATATGATTTTATCTAAATATTTAAATTCATCTGTAATCACTCAATCTATCAACACGCTTATTTAAGTCTTTCTGTGTCAAGCAATGTGTCCCTCCAACAACGAAGATTACAATCCATCTATGCCTCCCAACTTGTGAGACTCTTCTATATGTTCTCCCATATCTTTTCCACAGAAATGTAAACAACATGTTGGGGGCCTTCTTCAGTTTTTCCTGACATCATGAAACCAGTGCAATACAAAGGTTCTCCATCAGTTACCTTTTTTCCTTGCCACATGGCTAGCCCTTTTTCTTTTTATATGATATATTTCTTTGATGGTCTGCCTTTACTTTCTTTTGGGGGGGGGTGGAAGATAGCTTGTTATTAGTTATATGTCACAGCTCACTTAAACCAAAAATATGTCTCTACATTGCCATCAGAGGATGGATCTTTATTTTTAATTCTTCAAAAGTTTCAGTTTCCATGTCATAAAAAAACACAGGCACAGTATTGGAATTGAAGAGATTAGACCTATGTTTTTGGGAAAAGCTTGGGATCATTAAAGGAGCTCTGCAATTTTCCAAAGACAATTCAGCTCATGTTCTTCTTGTTTAATTCTGGGTCCAATTCATTGTCCATTTGCACTGTTTGTCCTAGACAAATCACTAAAATGTAGAGCTTGACTCGGAGATGAGTCTGACACTGTGGTCTTGGATTGTCACTTTAGCTTTCTAAGACCAGTTATCTCATGTGCAAATGAGGGGAGGTTTCATTACAGGACTGCAAACATCCCTCCTAGCTTTAAACCTATGATCGATAACCTCATTGGTGATATATGCTAAATGTAATCTTAAATATAATCTTAGGCTACATTGATAGAAACTGGGAGTGGGAAAGGCCTCCTGCAGAAGTAGGATTTGAGCAGTATTAAAAGAAGTAAGGGAAGACAGAGGTGAGAAAGGTATGCATTCCAGATATGGGGGACATTCAGTAAAAAGGCATTAGAGTAGTATTCAAGAAACAGCAAGTAGGCCAATATAGATAGATTGTAAAATACACAGAAGTGTGTAAAGTGTCAGAGGACTGGAAATATAGGAAGAAGTCAGGTTGTAAAGGATTTTAAATGACAAACAGAGCTATCTCATATCTGATCCTGGAGGTAACAAGGAACCACTGGAGTTTATTAGGGAACCTCTGGAGTTTATTGAGTAAGGGGAGTCTACAGAAGTAGACTGATATGGTCAGACCTGCACTTTAGGAAAACCATTTTTATAGCTGAGTGAAAGACTGGAGTAGGAAAACTTGAAGCAGAGAGACTAGTCAGACATGAGGTGATGAGGGCCTACACTAGGATGGTGGCAGTACTGGAGGAGAAAAGGAGCCATAGAGAAAAGATGTGAAAGTAGAAATGACAACATCTGGTAACAAACTAGGTACTAGGAGTGGGTGCAAGGGAGAGGAGTTAGGAATGACTCCAAGCTGCAAGCCAGAGAGCCTGAGTAACTAGGAGGATGCTAGTGCCTTTAATAGTAATAGGAAAGTTGGGAGAACAAAGGGTTTGGGGTGAAAGATAAAAGGTTCTGTTTTGGAAATGTTGAAATGGAGATGCCCATAAGACATGCAGTTTGAGATGACCAAGAGGCAGATGGTGATGTGGGAATGAAGGCCACAGTGAAAATGGGATTGGATGTATAGGTGTAGAAATCATCAGCATAGAAACCATAGTTGAACCCACAGGAATAGATGAGATCACCAACTGAGTTGGAAGAAAAATTGAAGAGGGACCAGGACAAAGCTTTAGTGAGTATGATCCGGATGAAGAGCCAATAAATAAGAGTGAGAAACAGCAATTAGACAGGGAAGGAGGAGAACCAGGAGAGAATGAATGCTATCCTGAAAAGCCAGAAAGCCATGAATATCCATGAGAAGAGTACCCAACGCTGAGGAATGAGAAAAGACCATTTATTATATCTGGCCATTAGGAGACCATTGGCAACTTTGCAGAGAGTAGTTTTAATTGAATAAGAAGGTTAAAAGCTAAAGCTTCTATGAGAAGCTAGTGAGAAGGAAAGAACTGGGTGCGTCCACTATAGACGGCTTTCTAAAAGATTTTATCCACAAAGGGAAGAAGTGATACAAGATTCGTGCTAGTGAGGCTAGTTGAATCATGGGTTCTTTTTTCTTTTTCAGGATAGGTACATGTTTTTAAGCATCACAGAAAGAACTAGTAAACAGAGAGAGTTTGAAAATTAGAGGAAGGATGATAGAACAGACAATCTGCTAAAGATGGAGGTAGATGAGATCAAAGGCATGTCTTGAAAGATTTCCCTCAACAAGGAAAAGGGCCACCTTTTTATGTGAAACAGGAGCAAAGGAAAAGATAGTGAAGAATGTAATGTGATATGAGCAGTGGGGACAGAGCTGTAAAATGAGGAGGGAAGCGGGAACTCTCAACAAATGTGAAACATGAGGTAAGGTCCTCAGCTGAGAAGGTAGGTGCAGGGAAGCTTGAAAAGAGATGAGAATATTTGGGTCAGCCATTATGTTGTGGTTAGAAAACTGATTATGGAGGTATAAAAGGATTGCCTTGCTTTAAGGAGGGCCTGGTTGAGACAACATAGCATATATTTCTAGTAGACCCAGTCAATCCAGTTAAAGGGACTAAAGTCCTTTTCAGGACAGTTCATTAAAAGAGCAAGAGAGGGAAGAGAGGAGGGCGTATCCAGTATTGGGATTCTGGTTTAAGAAAGAACTGAGAGGTAGAGGGATTGAAGGTCATGGTGAAGACGAAGAATACATTTAGAGGTTAGGAAAAGATGGAATTATAAAAAGGTTATGATCAAAGAGAGGAATTCTGGAGTTCCTGAACATGGAAATGATACAACTACGAATGATGCTATGATCAATGGTATAACTATCTTTTGTATGGCTGAGGTGAGCTGGTGCGGGTAATGAGAATTAAGCAGCAAGAAGAACTGGCAGGTTAGAATACCTGAGGTAGCACAAATCTGTATGCTGAAATCTCTTACAATAGTATTGAATTTATTAAGGAAAGAAGAAGCATGTCCTGGGGATCCCCAGAGAATGGCCACCAGGATCTGCAGTGGGCAATAACTTTAAATAGTGTGCACCTCAATGCAGGGGAGAAGGCTGAGGGATGCTAGTAGAGAGAGATTCTGTAAGGGGCAAAGGGGACTCAGAAGTATTCCCACTCCTTAATGACTAGCAAACCAGGCAGTACGACAAAATATAACCAGTACTGGAAAAGTGGGCCAAGGATACAATGTCATCAGGACAGAATCAGCTATTAGTGAGTTGTAGAAGATGGAAGAAGAAAGGAAAAGATTAAGATGAAAGCAAGTTTGTTAACTATGAAGCATTCTGAGCAGAGCATAGTAGAAGGGGCAGGTAGATCTGGGGATTATTAGTGGGGTAGGGTTGGGGAGAATGGGATCAAAGGAACAGGCAATTGGGGATGGGGAAAGTAGGTACTTGAGGATTTGGAATCACTGTGATGAGGTATGCTAACTGCCAAAGAATAGAACCCAGTTAAGAATCTGTGATTGGAAAGAGGTCCACTGAAGGAGGCAGGTGATTAGACTGTTCCAGGTTCTCTCTCTAGAACCAACCTCATAGTAGGTTGTAGTGGTATGTCTTGTCTTATGAAGCCCCCAAAACCTACCTCACATTAGGTAAGAGCATATCTTCATTTGGCCTGGGTAATATGGTCAGGAGGCAGGAGGTGGGATTGGAAGGTAGATTTGGTCAAGGGATGACCTCTTAAACCCCAGAGAAGGCACAAGTGTAAAGACTGGATTCTTGGCTAATATAGGGATTGCTGGGAAGGTCCTGTAAGGAAGGCATAATCCGGAGGTGACTGGCTAGATCTCATTCAAAGATCAGTTGCAGAAACTGAGGATATGAACTTTGAGAAAGAAAAAAAAAACTTGGGGATATGAGTATGCATGATAGCTGTCTTAAGGTTTTATGGCTGTCATATGCGAGAAGAATTAGACTTGAGCACCTAAAGCATAACTGGGAACAAATGGTCAAAATTCCTGCAAGAGATGTTATGGCTTATCACAAGATAAAACTTACTAACAATTAAAGGTGTCTAACAATGGGACAACCTGTTTTGAGAGGTACTCAGTACTTACTGTTATAGCTCTTGGAATAGAGACTTTGTTGTAGATATTGTAGAAGGAGCTCCTGCTTATATGTATACATACGTGCATATATATGTAACTTGATAAAACAAACAAAAACATTAAAGTTGCTTCCAATTTTACCATTCTATGATTTTCTTCAACACCATTAGTTTATACTTCAAGATTTTCATGACTTGTGATGTTATTAATGGAGACACTCTTTCCACTGGCATGGAAAATATCCTTGCCGTACTTTTAAATTGTGTAATTACGGTTCCTTTGTTTTTGTAAAAACAACAAAAAAGTTCCACAAAACAATAAATAACCTATCCAATGTGAAGATGGAACCTATCCAATGGGAAGAGGGCTTTTTCTGGGTCTTTTGGCATTTTTTAGATAAAAGTGCAACACTCAGGCTACCAGTCTATTGTTTATTATTCAAACATAACTGTCTCACCAGTTTGTTCATATATGTTCTTTTTCCATTAGTGTCATCATTTGTACAAGTTTACATACAGCCTTGTGCCCACTGTGCATCTTTTCATCGGCTTTTAGGTCACCAGTCATTATAATTCTTCGGACATCACAGGATTTCATGATTTGAAGCCAAAGAGTATGACTGACAGAAAATTCAGGTTTTAAATATGGGCTTTAATGGCAAGGAGCAGCTCTGGGTCACTTAACATGATCCACTTCTTTCGTTTAATTCTTGGCTTAGACTACTAATCATCTGCAGAGCCTTCCCAAGTTATGTATATGGAGAGACCAGCTCAAAAGAGTTAACACTAGAACCATATTTCAAAAATCATTTATAGATTTTTTCATATTTCTTGCCTTTCCTATATGGATGCTTAGGCCTCCTATGTCTTTGAGAAAATGCTTATCAGGGCTATAAGGCCAGATTCAATCAAGTACAGTGTTATCCTTAAATTAAAGTATCAGGAAAAATTCTGTCAAAACTGAACACCTTTCTATTTGGATTTTGTGTAGAATAGGTAGCCTTCATGAAACTGGCAAATGTGTTGATGAGCTTATGCATCATTAATTTATGTTTTGCTTAATTTTGATATTCAGAAGATCACTGAAAAATGTTATTTCCACAGTCATGTTTATCATAAAATCTCACCTTAACAGGAAATAGAGGTATCTTTTTGTAAATTATAAATGTCTTTAGGGCTGTGTTTTGTTCTACTCAACCAACTTTTTTTTTTAAATCGACAAGCAAGACATGCTAGGATCTCATATTTACTATACCTGTCACCTGCGTGACTATGAAGATGGCCAGATGTAGGGGAAAAAAATCTGTGGAAGTCAGTCTCTTCTCTGCTTATATGCTCATTAAATACACCCTTGGTATATCCCATTCTCATAAAGAATTTTTAGTGAACAAAAATCATTCATTTAGGTTGGTAGTTGTTAATGTTTTCTTGGTCACATTTTTTGGTAATAAAATCTTTTTTCTTTTTGTAGAATCTTTCCTTCTTTAAGGTATCTTGAAAAATCAATTTCTGATTATTCCCCCCCACCCCCACCTCCACCACTCAGACAAAGGGCAGGCTTTATTTCAATACAGAGAAAATACTCTCCACCAACCCGAATAAACCATAAAAGACTCACAGTAGCCCATAAATAGTTGACATAATTTTTCATCCCTTTCTGATGAGTCTCACCTTCAACACAGAGACCTATAAAAGCCTCTGGCTTTATGGCATACCCCTAGGGAATTAGACTCCTCCTGGAAGGAAACAAAATCTGAATAACTCACAAAATCCGAATAACTCACAATAGTAACAGCGAGTAAAATCCAAGGTTTTGTTCCTCTGTACCATGTCTTAGTCCCTTATTTATCCTCCAGGTCCAGGGCCAATGGTGCCATCTTCTATTCTTCTAGCAGTTTAGGGTTCAGAAATTTCCATGACTCCTCTGGAAGCCTGAGATTCAAAAATTCTCACTGCTTATTCCTTAGTACCATTAAAATTGTGTTGCCTCCAGGACAAATTTATTTTGTAAGTATTTGATCAAGTTCAGCAACTCTTCACCTCATCTTATAAATGCTACTGGCCAGTAATTAGATATTAAGAGGCTAGAGTCCAAATTTGATGTTTTCACTATTGTTGCTACTAAGATGAAATCACCACAGAAACATGGGCAGATTGTCTTGTTTTCAGACTCATATACAAATATGTGTTCTCAGGATGATGCAGCACATTTTATCTTAAGAGCTTTCGTTATTTTGTGTGTTGTGCTGCTCACAATTTTCCATCTTCTCTCTTGCAAATGAACTTATATTCTAAACAAGTGTTTATTATAATCTTTATCTCACCACTGGCAACTCTGGTAAGAAGACTGTTGCCATCAACTTAAGCATTTGATGATCTGTACACAGAGAGCTGATTTCTAATAACTTTCATAGCAATAACCAACTGTTTCCTATCTCTTGAGATAGTCAATTTATTTCTACTTTTTAAAAAGATATTTGATTTTCTTCATGTTCAATGCATTTCAAGAATATTCATGAAACAAAGACATGAGAAACCTGAGTTGTCCACAAGCCTTACTATGATAATTTCTCAATAATTAACCAAATCTTTCAAAATATTTTTTATTGTCCTCCCCTGTGCCTACCTCTAAATCAAGTCACTAGTTTCCAAAGTACATAGTGACTTAATTTGGGATAAACTTAACAAGTTCTTTATAAAACATCCCCATTTTTGAATTCCCTTCAATAGATGTTGGCATATAAGCTGAAATTTTTGTATGGTAGAATTATCATTGCCCTTAGGTGCATGGTCTTACATTTCTCCGCAACTTTTTAACTGATTTGAAAGTTTCATTTATACTGAAAATGCCAACATAAACATGATTTAGAGCCTTCAGTAGCATATCCACTTGCTGGTTCTTAACAAAGAGCAGTTAATATTTGTAACTGGTCTAAAAACTGTGAGTCTTATCACCATTCTGACACTGCTGCTATTCCTGTACAAGAGAGGGCTAGATAGGACTGATGTCCCATTTGGCATATTTATCCATTTCCCAGACTGCTGTGATCAAAAGCAACCACTACTTTAATCTTCCTCTTAAAGCACTTTCACCATGGTTTTTCATTGCTTATTGAAGGGTTCCCTCAAAAGGCTAATCACAACTTTTAAGAGTAGTTTTTGGTTCACAGGTCAAACTCTTTAGGCTCACATTTAAGCTTCTGTTCATGATTTCATTTTATCTCTTCCACGATATATCCTCCACTACAGAAAAGGTGGTCTTTCTCATTGTCTAGCAAACCTAACATTATATGGTTAATAGAGCAGTCTATCTAATGTTACTGGATTTGGATTCAAATCCTGATTCTGAGACTCAGGACTTTTATTACTTTGGGCCAATTATTTTATCACTCCTGGGACTCAATTTTCTCATTTGCAAAATGAGAGGGTTAGATTAGATGACCTCTAAGTTTCTATCTAGTTTTAGAACCTATGTGTTTTTCATATAGTTCTTTTTGAATTCTGTCTTTGCCACAGATCAGCTGGCAAGCCATTTAACCTTTTGGGGTTTTAATTTTCCTATCTGGGAAATCAGGGAGTTGGACTAGACAATCTCTAAGGTAACTTTCAGCTGTAACATTTTATGATACATTCCTAACCTCTCCTTCATGTGATGCTGGATTGTTCCCTTCCCTCCAACCATCTAATTCCTACCTATCCTCTGAAATGTATTTCAGATCCACAAAAAAAATCTCAGCTAACTAGCCCATTTGCTCTTTTCCCTTCTTTTACCCACTTTGCAACTCATAAAGTCACTTAAAAATATTGCCTTGATAAAATTTTATTTCAACTGTTTCTTTGTCTCAGGCAAAAAAAAATATCTGGAATATAGTACAGTTTTATGTGCTTAGTAATTCTCATTTTGTATTTGCTGAGTCAATGAATCAAGTGTTCTAAAGTTGCTGTTGATTTTTTTTTCTTTTTGTGGAATGTGACCTGTGATTTGATTAGCGTAGAGTAATTTCAGTGAGGAAACTCCCTCCATGCAGTGCAACTTATATTCTACGGCACAGAGAGGCTAAGTGTCTTGGCTAGGGCTCAAAAAGGCTGTATATGTCAGAGGGGGAACCTAAAATCTGGCCTTTCAGACTTAAGAGATCATCTTTCTAATGTAACCTCTATGCCATGCTGCCTCTCTAAGGTTAAAGGTAATAAATCTTAAAAATTAAAATTGAAATGTCATCCATGCTATTCTATTGCATAATGCATAATAGCATCCATGCTATTCTATCGCATAATGCCAATTTGCGAAAAATAATGTTTTTTTTTCCAGGAGAACTTATGTACAATATAATTCTGCCTGGGTTAGCTGGATTTAAATCAGATGGCCTGTGATAATTAAGCAAAAAAAAATCTGACATTTTAATTTGACTTTTTTTAAGCACAAGAGAATAAAAAAGCCGATACTTTACACATTTCCTAAAGCAGAGTCTTTGATAAATGCTGATCAGAATCAAGGGCTAAATGGTTCACGGAAGCTGCAATCAGAAGTGCGACAAATTGCTTCTGTACTAGAGACTCCACCATATTGCTGTGCTCAAAGATTTGCATAAATAGTCTGTATGATGTAAGAAACTAGGACTTGTATGAGAGATAATGCTTACATGAACAGTATTTAAAGAGGCAGATCCTATCTGCTTAACTTAAACTCAGTCTCTGATTATATTTCAATAAAACAACACATTTTAGGGTATATTCATATTAAAAAATATGATGTAAAATTGTGTTATAGATCTTTTAAAGAAAATGTTATTTTAAAAAGTCAAACTGTTTACTAAAGTCC
The DNA here is from genome assembly GCA_028646595.1 of Phalanger gymnotis. Taxonomy (NCBI): domain Eukaryota; kingdom Metazoa; phylum Chordata; class Mammalia; order Diprotodontia; family Phalangeridae; genus Phalanger; species Phalanger gymnotis. The sequence continues at coordinate 190,862,522 of CM053624.1, read as the reverse complement.
AAATTACTTGGATAATACAGAAGCAAAACATTATTTTGGGAAAAAAATGGAAAGATATCATCTGGATCTTAAACCTAACATTCGAAACTTCATTTTGGAAGCATCTGTTCTTTATGGAAAGCTTTTAACTTCAGCATTTTAAAGCACTTGTTTCCTATTATATTAAATATCTTACTAGACTTAGGAGTAAAACAAAAAGTATTCTACAAAAAACTTTAGATAAATGCTTTAAAAATCATGTCAGATCTGAGCATGTAAATTTTTAGCCCAAAGCAAATAAGAAAAAAAAGCTGTGATTAATTCCTAAGGATGTAAGATTTTAAGAAACAGAACTTTTCTGACAAGAGACTCTTAAATAGATCTCTATCTTAACTACGAAACATCATATAATTTACATATGTATTTTAAAATCTAAGAAGTAGAGTTGCTTTTTAAAGTTCTGGATTTACAAATAAATATATGAATAGTATTCCTTTAAAGTGTTCACTAATTTAAATTTACATAAATGAACTGATGTTTAGAGAATAGTTAATGGTATCGACAGAGAACTCGAAGATATATTTTAATATGCTGTTACCCTTAAAGTCTGTAAATTTTCAATTCAGAATTATGTAACTTGAAACCTTGGAGGAGCCTAAAAGATCATCTAGTCTAGTCCCGTCATTTTTCTAATGAAGAACCCTAGGCACAGAAAGGTTAAGTTGTTGTTGCGGCTACCCCAAATCTTAATAAGGTTAGTGTTACAGCCAGGATTAGAATTTCCCTACCTCCTACCCCCACTTCCAATTTAGTTCTTTTTCTACTGCATCATGCTGCCTCTACTAACAAAATTGATACGTTATCCAGCCTCCTTCCTTAATTTTGACCACTCTTTTGTTATGTTGCTTCTTCTTAAGGAGAACAGGGTATGTAAGAGACAAATTAACTTCAAATGTGCCAATTTCAAATGTTAAGGATACATTTCTCATGGAAGAATTATTATGATCTTGAATTGTCTAGGCAATTCAAAGTCTGTAAAAGGGTACTAAGAAACCTTTTCTCCCCTCTATATTGCTATAGTTTTTTTTTTCTAAGCAGTTCTATAGAACTAAAAGTGATCTTATAATTTCTACATTTTTTAACATGGCACTTAAATTCTAAATATGTTATAACTAGTTAAAAATAAAAAAAACTGGTAAATGCTCTAAATTGGAGCTGTTTCTTGACTGTTTTTAGGTAATCCTTACAAATATTTGCTGCAATTTACATAGCCTTTCTCCACAAATCTTGGAATAAATTCAAATCTGCATTAAAAAAGTTTACTTTAATTCTGACAAAATGTATACTACAAATAAAAACAAGCCAAACTTTCTTTACTATTATTAGTTGGCATAATTTGCTTCTGGCTCTGGATATGTGGCTGTCTATAAACTTTATGTGGATGTACATAAATAAGATTACCAAAACTTATGCAGTGATATTTGCGGCATTTTTCCATGAACAAGCTGCCAATAATCAGACTTTCATCCTACTAACTGCATTTTACTGCTTTCAAAATTTAGATCTTTTTCTAACACCACCATCATCCCATCTACTGCAAGGAGAGAGAGAGAGAGAGAGAGAGAGAGAGAGAGAGAGAGAGAGAGAGAGAGACAGAGAGACAGGGAGAGACAGAGAGAGACAGAGAGAAAGAGAAAGGCACAGAGGTTAAGGGTAGGGTGTTAGGGCAGAAACTCCATTGACCCTATGTCTGTGGGATGCTCCAAAAAGTCCTACTCCCTTGGTGGTTTTTACTTACAAATTTCTACAGAGGTCCCCCGATATCTGTAACTATGCTGGGCAAGCTGATACTTATTTCCATGGTATTAATCTTTAAAATTATATTTATACCAATAATTTTTTTTCACAATTTCTGAATATGCATCATAATTAAAGCTATGCAGAAAATGGTAAAAAGGATAACAGAAAAAGCCAATATTGCTTACTGTTGTCAAATTTGCAAAAATCCAATATTAACACACACACATACACTCATTTTATCAATTTATAGAGACTGAATTTTAGGTAATGTATAAACATATATTGTGGAATTTTACATTAGAGTTAATATGAAATAAATATATATTATACTATAAAATTGACTATATACTTTCTATAAAATACTAGGGATTCTGAATTACTATTTAGTGAATATTATTCTATAATTAGGAAATTAGTTTACCATATTTACATCAAAGTAATAAAATATATTTACATACATAGATTTTAATATTAATAAACACAATAGACTTAAATATTTTTAACATCAACTCACCAGGTTAAAAAATACAAATTTAATAAGTACTTCTTGGTAATGCACTATACTAACTATGTAAAATATGGCTATTTTTATTAATTATATATGGTATTTACATATAATATATGTATGCGTATATGCCTATACACACATACATACCTATATACATACACACAGTATCATAAGAATAAATTAAATAACTAGGTCAATCAATGAAATAACAATGACCTTTCCACTAAGATACACTATTGCATCCATATACTGCTCACAACTTAAAAGTACCTAAACTAACAAGTCTGAAATACAGATCAATATTTCACTACATTATACAACGTTAAATATATTTACAAATTAAATCCAGCTTACAGCAAGATTTTTACCATATATAAGTATATAGGATTTTCTAAATTAAATCAGTCGTCCTCAATATATTAAAAATTAACCAATTAAATTTTTGCTCACAAAAAATCCCTCTCATAAAAATAAACATTGAGTTATGTCTTGCATATTATAACTATATAGTTACAAAGAACAAAATGCTAGATTAAAAAACCACAATACTTGTTATATATGTGAGTTTGCTAATGCTTGTATAAGTAGGTATAAAAAATGTTGAATATGACAACTGAATCAGCAAATTAGAATTTCACAGGCAAAAAACAAAAACAAAAACTATAGTGTAGGCTCTAAGAGAGTATTGGGAAATCTACAGGTGCTATTCCTCTTCATGTTTTGGTGTTTTTTTTTCCATAGCTGATGAAAAAAATGAGTCATGCATTTTTAAATGAACAGAAAATCCTACAACTTAACTAGATGTGTCAATGGACAATATATAAGTTTCTATTGAAAAAATTCATGTGTTTACTCCTTGATATGGTAGTTTGTACACTTTGGGGGGGGGCAAACAACTGTACAGAACAAAGGTGGTTATGGTGACATTTTTTAAGCAAAAAAATTACATAACAGTTATATTTAAAATTAATGGTTTACAAGACAACCCTTTATTTAAAAGGTATTTGTACTAAGTTGCTAATGTTTTTCTTTCATTTCCCAACCAAACACTCACTTGTTTGATGCGATCTGGATTAACTGTGGTCTGAGGTTGCAGAATACTGACTGGTTCTGTCTTGGCCACATTTTGGGGCATTTCTCGAATTTTTTCAGCAATGAAGCCATGAACTGCATTTAGTGCTTCAACTGTTCCCTGGATCAAACACACCCGTTCTGTAGTGCCTGTGGAGAAAAAAAACAATATTCAGAAAAATTTTCTTGTATTGGTTTGAAAATCAGGTAGCTAGGTATCTACTTAGCTAAGAACAGCAAAAAATAAGTTGGTTGGATTGATATGAATAATGTCCTTTTTGTAACTCCAATTTATGTATTTAGTTCATTTGAGGGCCACAATGTTAAGGTGTAGGCAAGGTCTATTTTACATTCATTTTGTTCCTCCTTTCCTCCTCACTTCTGTATGGGAAAATAATAAGCACAATTTAAGTCACTGAAGAATATCCTGGTCAAAAGCAGATGTCACTCAGGACACCTAATTGTGGGTCAATATAAAGGTATTGGATTCAGAGAAGCCTATCATATCCCTCTGTCAGTCAACAAGAATTTATTTTCTACTAGGGGCCAGGCACTATGCCAAGCACTGAGGATAAAAAAGAAAGGCAGGTAAAGAAACAAAAAACCAAAACCAATAAAACTAGTCCCTGCTCTCAAGGAGCTCACAGCCTAACAGGGGAAACATCTATGCAAACATCTATGTTGCAAACAAGCTGCATGCAGGATAAATTGGAGATATTCAGTAGAGGAGAATTAGGAAATAATTCCTGTAAAAAGTGAGATTTTAGCTGGGACCTAAAGAAAGCCAGGGAAGCCAAGTACTGAGAGAATTCCAAGAAGGGAAGACAACCAGAGAAAATGTACAGCTGGAAGATGCAAGGAACAGCAAGGAGGCTATTATCACTAGATCGAAGAGATTATTAGGATGAGTAAGGTATAAGAAGCCTGTAAAGGGAGGAGCAGGAGGCCGAGTGATGAACGTCTTTGAATTCTAACCATAGCCCTTTAAATCTTTCTCCAAATACCAAGGAAGCATATGCAGTAAACTTAGGGGTGGGCGAACAAAGAATCTAGCAAATCATTCTCTGATGTTGTGGACCTGAGGGGGTTTCTCTGGATTTGGCTAGGATGTTCATTGAGTAAGAAACATAGTTTTCTTCTAGGTTCATACTTGAAGCCTTTTCAGTTAAGTTGTACCTGCCAATGCTTGTGCTCTGCTGGTACTGAGTGTAAGAACTCAGAGTCGCCTCAATGGAGTCATCAGTTTAAGGCTTTAATAGTAATATGATCAGACATAAAAATATTTAACTAATGGTATCATTTTCCCTAGAATTTCTGGTTTTAAGTATTATAAACCAAACTTTTGCTGGCTGCCATTAAAGGAAAAAAATTAGGCAACTAGGATTAAAAATATTAAATACAATTTTTGGAGGGAAATTATTACTGCAATGTAAAAATGTACATGTTATAATTAGTTAATGAAACTCACTAGAAAGATAGGCTGTAAGTTTTCAAATATTAAATATTTCAAATATTAGACTTTCTACTACTCATAGATATGATCTAGAAACACAGAAAAAGTATCTCTTTTAATGGGCTGCCATAGACCTTTACCAAGGAGGAAAGATACTTCTACTTTATACAAGGAGCAAATACAGTAGTTCTGAATGAAACTCCCTAAGCAAAACCCTACTCTTTCACAAATCAAAATATCAGCAACACTGTGATACACACACACACATATACACACAGGGTCATTTTAGTACCATGCTACTGATCATTTTCAATACCACTACTATTAATTTTCTGGAGTTAATCAGCAAAAAATGAAGTTATTTGTGTATGTATGATCAATTTTATCTGTTCATCAGATTTGTACATAGCATTTTACAGTACAAAGTTAAAATTTGATCCATATATTACAACCATGAGAAGCAGCATGATATAGTAGCATAGTGAACTACAGAGAGTCAGACTCAAGTGTAAGAAGAGCTAGGTTTTAAGTCCCACTTTTGATACATACTGGCTATGTGACCCTAGACAAGTGATTAAACTTCAGTCAAGTTCTAGACAATTCTCTAAGATGTTATATTTCAGAGAAGGTGCTGACTTAAAAGTGACAGAAGGACTTCCTTCACCTAGAATGTCTATTATCTATTCTTATTATAGGTACTTCTATTAATAATATCATATACTCCTATTGTAGCTGTCATCTCATTTATTATGGATCTTATTTCCTCCTTAACTATATAAATCTAGGTGCTTAGAAGGCACTCAAATGTTTGTAATGGGTTAAAAAAAATTCTAGGATTTTTCTTGATAACCACAAAAATTCTGAATGTGAATTTTTTACAATTAAAAGTTTTTATCCATGTTTCATGAAATCAAGTTATATGGATCTGTGTTTTAACTAAGATAATTTCCATAGTTTCTTTAAAAATAGGTTTTGCTTCTTAGAGAGAATGCCATTTCATTGCAGAAAAGAAGAAAAGTCATTCATTTCACTTACATATACTAGATTTTGATAAAGATGAATGAAATAGGAAAGTTGACTCAGTGCCTAGATGATGTAGGTAGTGATTCACTTTAAATGTAAGTATAAGACAAATGCACATATGGCTTACTAGGGAGTTACAGACAAGGATTCCAGTTAATCACACTGAGCTCACTGACTCTAAATGTGCACAAATTAGTGAATGCGTACTATTACATGTATTAGTGTATGTTATCACATGTATGTGATGTATATATATATTCTATATAGTCACATAAATGTAGTGGATTCTAAAGTTCATATTTCATTTTATGTAAATGATATCCTGCAATTATGAAAGAAATTTAAAATATTACAAATTTAAGAACAGCATTATATAGAACCTTCAAATTCAGAAATATTTGCAAGTAAAAGAACATTTCATTATATAACACTATCTACTTTGTAGAACAGCAAATATAATGTATAAATCTATAAGCTATATATAGTAAGGAGGCTCCTATCTAGCAAGTCTCATTACATTACAGTTACATGCCTTAAAATGATTTAAAATTTTAATTTGCTTTACCTTTAATTTCTGGCCAGTATTTCTTATTATTCCCAGACTAATCGTATATTTATAAGTATAGGACTACAGAAAACACCATTGTTTTATACTATATAGTTATCTGATAAAATCTAAAAAATTAAAATAGCTTTTAAAAATTTTCATTTTTTCCCCAAATTCATATGCAAATTTTTGTTAGTTCAGGTCAAAGGTTATTTGCTACTCACTCATCTCTTACATTGAAAAAAATCCAAGAAACTCTTAAAAATGTTTATATAAATTGTGTATTTGAAACCAGAAACTGTGAATATATGTGTATACACATACACATATATATGTGTGTATATATATATATATAAATTTAATAGTAACATAAAAGATTTCCCCAACAGCTATTAAAGTATGACTAAAGTATATCATTCTTTCATCTCTAGAAAGTTTCTGCTCTTACAAGTCAGGAAGAAGAATCAAAAGTAGTAGTATACCCATGGAGACAGGTCATTTTCATTTATTTAAAAAAACTGAACAAATCAAGATTGTTAGAAATGAAAATGGACTATTTTATAGCATGGCTTATTATGAAACATTTTAACAAAAAGCAATGATTCCTTTTATTACTGTATGTGGAAAATTGTCCAATATAATGTGGGTTTGAGATCTTAATGTAGTTTTTTCTCTCTCTTGACCGCCTTTTCTTTCTCAATGTTAACTCCTGTGGTTCTTGTGTAAAATGATCCCATTCCAAAGGAATGCTCTAGGGAGTCTTTACAAGGATGTATTTATTAATTGTCCACTAAATGACAAGACTGGATGGGGATTGATCAAGGCAACAACTGTTCTTCTCCAGGTCAGCAGACAACATAAAACATAGATCAGGTTACACTTACGCTTCTGGAGCCAAACATGAAGTGCACTTAACAGGGATATGTACTGTCAAAATAGGGAAAGGAAACCAATCAAACCTAAATAGAAAATTTCATCAATCTTGGCATGGACTTACTAAAAAGATTTTTACAACCTCTGTTGTTTTAGCAACCGCAACTTAATATGATACATAGCATGTCAGACATCAGACCGGATTCCACTATTTTTCACTCTGTATAGACCAGTGCAAAGTAAATGAAAATCACTGAACCATGAAGAAATTCAATTGTGTAAAAATAAACTTCACACAGTGTATGAGAGAGAACTTGGAGGTAGTTCACAATTGCAACACATTTTCTTTGAGGATGTAATTATCTCATTTTCATTATGACTACCATAAAAAGAAAAAAAATAGGGATTGTACATCTACCACTGGGAATTGCTTTTAATTCTCAGATGAGAGCTGTCATATTATTTTACTGAATTCTAATGGTGTTTTACTCACAGTATAGAGTAAAACAATTTATATGAGGGAGTTACGTAAAAGGAAAACTGCCAGGGATAAGCCAACCTATCTAACAAAAATGAACCATTAAATCATTGCTGTTGGTGAGGTTTTTTTTGGTGGGGGGAGAAGGGACCATTTAAAAAGCTTTTAGGTTCCATTAGTGTCTAAAATAAACTGCAAATTATTTATCATTTTTAGTTAACAGTAGTTTTTATTATCTGCAGAGGACTATTAACCAATTTTCTTTTTGCATTGTGTAATCTGAAGATATCCTTGAAGCAAATTTTTAATTAAAAAAAATTAAAGAAAAAACAAAAAATGGCAACGAGAGATTAAGATCTCTTTGCATGTACCATAATGTATAATGATTTGTATTTTTGAATTCTGCAAATTCAAGTATGTTTCTATTTTCTATTTCTATAAAGGTTAACTTTAAAATGGATCAGAAAAAGGGGGCTGAAAAACTTCATGTTTTACAAACACATTGCAGACCTTATTTAAAGTGAACATAAGACAATACAGAAGTATATGGTTATGGGAATGCTGTTTCAAATACAGGAAACAGACAGCAGCTTCTTTGCGGTGGGCAAGCAGATCCTCAATTGTTCCATTAGATAGTGAACTCCTTTAATAGCAAGGATTATCTCTTATCTTTCTTTGTATCCCTAGAGCTTGGCATCATCCCTCCTCCCACTTAGTAGGCATGTAAATGAATACTGGTTGACTTGTGGTTGTTCATAGTCTATACTCTGAAGAGAGTAACTTGGGGCACAAAGCAGTTCAGTGACTTGCTTAGAGTCCCACAGACAATACACATTAGAGATGGGATTTAAACCCAAAAATTGATTGCTAAAAATTTGGTGTTTAAAAATATCTATCAAATTATTTTAAAAATCAAGAAATACATTATTCACATTAATGGCATCCTTTTAAAGTATACAGGCAACTAAGTGGTACAAGGGATACAGCACCAGGCTTAGAGTCAGAGAGATTTCATCTTTCTGAGTTCATAGCTGGTCTCAAACACTTACTAGCTGTATGAGCCTAGACCTGTATTAACCCTGTTTGCCTCAGTTTCCTCATGTGTAACATGAGCTGGAGAAGGAAATGGAAAATCACTCCAGTATCTCTGCCAAGAAAACCCCAAATGAGGTCATGAAGAATTAGACAAAACTGAAACAACTGAACTTCTCTTTAAGGCTCAGTTTTTAGCAACGTTAAGACTAAAGTAGTAAAAAGCTTTGCTACCTTTGTTCTACAAAAATTAATCTGAACACTAGATGGGGTGATAATCCCTGAGTGAACCATAACATCAATTTAAATTGGGGTCCCAAGAAACATTTTTAAGAATTACCTTTGCTTGAGTACATTAAAAAATAGCTCAGAAACTCTTAATATCAAGCAAACTCCTTCACTTCATGTCCCCTCAGTTTCTGTATCTTGTAATTTAGGAGCTAATGGGTAATGTGGGGTTTTTTTGGTTTGTTTCTTTGTTCTACTTATAGTTAGAAATAAAGGAAACAGCTAGCACAGATTATCTTCAGATCTTTGGCTTCAAAAGACTGATGACTCTGAGGCTTGCTTCCTTAGCCATCGACTTTCCACTTTTCTCCACACAGCCCATAGTTTTATCAGCCCCTAATCCTCAACCAGCTGAATAACTCATCTTGACCCTATGGCAGTCATTTTCAAAATGGATGCAGAAATTCGCCCCTTTTTACAATCCCCCTATGCTTTTATAAAACAATCTATGATAGTATTCATTAAGATGTTTATAACAAATATCACATACATATAATTACATTAATTATTACTATGTTCCAGTCACAGGAATAGAGATATAGAGGTATCAGGACTGTATAAAATCATCTAAGCCAATGCCACCTCCCACCCCTCACCCCCTGCTTCTTTTTTTAAAATTGAGAGAAAAAAAATGAATTCCAGAGAATTTAAGTGCCTTGTCCACGGAACAGAACTGGGTTCAAACACAGGTCTTCCTACTCCAAACCCATAAGAATTCTTTCTGCTGCACTGAACTGACTTGGAGAATGTTTCCTTACTGGTGAGTTCCCTATACCAATACAAACTGGACCCTGTACAGGTCCAGTTCTATATTGAAGAGAAGGTGCAGTCCTGCATCATTAGAGGAAATCCCTAGACATGGAATCCCCAGACATGGAATCCCCACCCCCTCTCATTTAAAATTCTACATATCATTATTTAAGTTCAATACTACTTCCCCCATGAAGCCATTTCTGACTCCTCCTGCCCACAGTGATCTCTTCCATATCACTCTTAACTATTCTATAACACACAGTCGGCACGACCTAATTTTGTACTTAAGTTGTCTTATACTAGTATCTCTGGGGCAACTAGATGGTACAGTAAATAGCATGCTGGGCCTGGAGTTAGGAAGCCCTTGGAATCAAAGCTGGCCTCAGACATTTACTAGCTGCATGCCCACAGGCAAGTCACTCAAACCTTTACTTGCCTCAGTTTATTTATCTGTAAAATGATAATAATAGCATCTACTTCAGGGTAGCTGTGAGGATCAAATGATTTAATAACTGGAAAGTGCTCAGTACAATGCCTGGCACATGGTAAGGACTATATAGATGTCGGCTGTTGTTGTTAGTCTCATGTGCCATGGTCCTCTCTCTAAAACTATAATATAAATCGGCGACTGTGTACAAATTCAGTCTTTCATGGAGTTTTAGGTCTTTGAAAACACCCAACAAACATTTCCAATAGAGAAGTCTGACACTAGAACACTGGTTTCTTAGGATCCCTTCAGCCTTTGCGTCCCCAGGCCCCAGCAGTGGTTGCAGGGGAATAAATTATGTCCAAATTACCATACCAACTTCATTTTCTTAATTAAGAGTATTGTTTTTATTAGGTGAATTTTCTAGTTCTATACTGATCTTCGAGTACTATTTCCCCAGAGTAGATTTGTTCCAAGTTCTTTCTTATTTTGCTTTTATTTCCCAATTACCTTAGGGCTAATACAGAGTAATGTCCACTTTATCATTTCTGAATATATTATTCTTTCTCAGAACCAACTGCAGTATATAGAAGAATACCTCATTTTAAAATGCAAAGGCACTTAAAAAGGGCTATAACTGAAAATATAATTAACAATGAATATTTTACTCATAATTGTTTTTAGGAAAGAGCACCAAAATATAGTTTAGTCAGATGAATTCCAAATGTAAAATGAAAAAAAAATCTCAGAAATGTCATCTTGTGCCACCTAATTAGCATTTTATTTTCAAGTAACACACTGTTGATGATAATGAAAGCATTTTTATAGTTTAAAAAATATATTTTGTGCTAATTATCCTAGTACTAAGCTAAATTTAAACTGTAAAATAAAGAAAAATAATTTCTTACACTACTTTGGAAGAGAATACATGAGATCCTCCTTTTAAATTAGATGACTTAGAGTTATATCAAACCAAACAGTGTAAACAGACACCAGACATAGCAACCCTCTTCTATCAAGGAAGAAGATAAATTAATACAAAAATCAGGACAAAGCCTAGCTTATGCAGTTCAATTCAAGTCTCTGAATTACTGTGCTTTTAAATGCACTGCCTATACTACTTCTGAGGTGACTCTTCCAACTTGAAATATCGAATCCAACTCCAAAATTTCAGGGGGAAAACCAAATTACAGACAACTCTTTAATTGGACATATAATTGGACCCATGATAAACAAATTAGCATATATACACAACAGAAGCTGAAAGGGAAAGTTAGAGGGAATAGAAAGGGGAGGAAAAGGCAATTTTCTGCTGAGAGGAAGAAATTGAGAGCATAATTCTATAAAAATGTAATCTACTCTCAAAAACCAGGTTAAAGAAAGAAAGAAAAAACCCACCTTTTCTTTTTTCCCTCAGCAAAACATGAACTAAACTTGGCATTGAGATACCTGAGTCTTGCTCCACCAACTAAACCACAGATAATACCACGTGTTTTCAAAGGCTTTAAAGGTGGAACAGAAGATCTAGCTAACGGGGTCTAAGACAGAATAGCTTTGAGTGTGGGTCTGACAATGGACTTCACATCTGATATCCAATTATCACCTAAGTACATAATGGCTCATCATTATAAGGTTGTCCACTAGGCGATGATTTATGGCTTGTTTTTGTCCAAAGGAACTTACTACCAACTACTAAGATTTGCGATACTTCAGTCACAACAATGATATCACAGACACTATACATTCAGAAGTTGAGTATGTTGATATTATTTGTATTAAGTGTCAGTAATGTACACTCATTGGAGATACAAAGTTGAAATAAGACAGCCCCCAGTTTAAGAAGCTTCCAGAAAAATCATGGGATAATGAGAACACACAAATATTTGAAATACAAAGTAGAATGTGTGAAACACAAAGGAGAAATTCAAAGTGCTATTTGGGAAGTGAGAGATCATCTCAGGATGGGGAGAAAGGAATGAAACTACAAAAGGCTTCACTGAGGAGCTGGATAGAAAAAAACGGGAATAATAGAACAACAAGAAATCCTAGGAGGAAGGAGGAAGTCAATTTTAGATACATGTGGGATAGTGCAATCAATGATAGAAAGAGAGGGCTTTATGAGACCAGGACATGGTTAATGCTGACACTAGAGTACTGGATTAGAATTCAAGTGTGGAGTCCTGGGTTTGCTACTTCTTAGCTGTGTGAGTCTGGCCAAGTCACAGACCTGAGTCTTGGTTTCCACATTGGTAAAATGGGGATAGTAAAACTTGTATTATTCCATCTGACAATGATGCTGTGACAATCACATGTGATACATGAAAGGATTTTTTTTTGTAATTACTATATAATATACCTTTTCTTTTCGAAATATCTTTCTGAACAATCTTAATAGTTTAAATTTTACCCCCAAATTCTTCTCCCAAATCAGTTACTTTTTTTTTTACTTAGAAATAAAACATACCACCCCCAGAGAAGAACTCTCTGTAGTGCAAGAACCGTTTGTCTGGTATTTATATCTAAGTAGCTGATTTTCAATTAGACAAAGCACAGGAACAACAAGAAGGAGAACAAAAACCAAGAGTATAGAACACTCCTCCTAAACTGGACAGAGATCTTTTTCACAGATTGCTGGTTTTTGAATTAAGAAGCTCAATTTCTGCCTCACCCCCCACATGCTGGCTGTTTGCCCTTGGAGACAAATCACTTAACACCTCAGTGCCCCAGGCAACTCTCTAACTTAGGGTCTATAGGATTTTTTTAATCATTTTAATTTGCATTTTAATATAATCTCCTTTGGAATCCTCTGTATTTTATGTATTTAAAAACATTTTTCTGAAAGAGGGTCTATAGGCTTCACCAGACTAAAAAAGGGGTTCATCAAATACACACACACACACACACACACACACACACACACACTCTGCTTTGGGACTATAAAGACTGAACTGGTGAAAGAAGCTGATCATTAGGGTAATCAAAGGTCCAGAGGGAGAAACTTGGACCAATAGGCACAGGTTAAAAAGAGTCAAATTTTGGCTTGACATAAATAAAAAAACTCTCTAAAAATTAGATCTGTCTGAAAATGTTATGGACTACCTCTATAGAGAAGCAGTGGATTCCCTTCCTTGGAGATATTAAAACAGTCTGGCCTACCACTTGCTGGGTCTATCAGAATGGGGATACTTTTGATGAATGGAATGGCACTTGAGGCACATTCACATTATATTTAATTCTCAAATTCTATCAAGAGCACATGTGCATATAGATTTCTACTATTCAACTGAGAAAGAACTGTGCAGGACTTTGGGGCTTATAGTATTCTTAGCTTCTAAGACATCTTATAGTCTCCAGGTTATTATATAAGTGTACTCTTGGAATCAATCAAACTGCATAATATAAGTATGTTTTTGGACCAAAAACAAAATACAAATCCCTCAAAAAAGGATTTGTTCTGTGAAATCTGGATGTAGTCAAACAGCTGCACTTGAGGACCTAGAGGGCCACATGTGGCCTTGAGGCCTCAGGTTCCCCAACCCTGGTTCAGTCGTTTTTCAATCATGTCTGACTCTTTGTGTCTGACCTCATTGGGATTTTCTTGGCAGAGATACTAGAGTGGCTTCATCATTTCCTTCTCCTGACCATTTTACAAATGAGGAAACTGAGGTAAATATGGTTAAATGACTTGCCCAGGTTCACACAGCTTATTTGATTTGAACTCAGCAAGGCTAGATTTAAACTCAGCAAGAGAAGTCTTCCTGACTCCAGGTCTGACACTCTATCCTCTGAAGCACAAACTATAGAGCAATATAAAAAACTCTTGAGATGGCACATATAGTAATTCAGCAAAATCACTCAGGGGTGCTAACAACTACGTATTCCAATTGGATGTCAACTCATGCAAGTGCAGAGATGAGAAAGAAGTGAGGAGGGAGGTTTGGAGAGGTAGGAGTGGAAAAAAAAAATTGCATGCGCCCAACCCCCGTTCCCAAGATATCATTTTCTATGTCTCCATATGTCTATCTCCATCTCCACACACTTATATGGATATCTTTTGGATTTAGATGAACTACAGCTAGATAGGTAGACCTCTCTAATGTTCATACCCTCAAATCTTTTCCTTCTCTCCAATCTTATCCCCTCTTTTCTGGCATCTCTTTATTCCCTTTAATTAGTAACATGGTTATTTAAACTATCTGTGACTTACAGATTTAATTTTAAACATATATCCTAAGATTTTTTTCAGAACATTTTCCCAAGACAAATACCTTAAGTAACATTTATGACAATGTAGTAATAAAAAGCCTACTATGGAACTAAGTCATTTTATTTTGAAGAAATGAATGCATTTCAACTTGACCACGGGAAACTAATGGCTTTTTCTTCGTTGGATAATTTTATGAGAAAAGAAATATATATTTTAAAATTCTTTATGTCTTTGCATAAAAAAGTCTTTACAAAAATTCATCCCAAGTCTAGTACAGAATGAAAGATATACATAGTGACTGACCTTCCTTGTGGAAAGTGGACCACTATCAGAGAAGAATAATAGTATAGGATTATGCTCAACATTTTAAAAAAGATATTTCAGATCAACAAAAGCACTTACAAAAATCTGCTTTGAAGGTAAGTTCAATTTGCAATTGTAGTCTTTATGCCATCCTACGTTTATAGGCATTTGACAATACTTTCTTCTACACATACAATTACTAAGAGGAAAAAAAACATTTAAACAGGACAAAATACTTAAGAAATTGTAGGCCCTGACATAACTTATAATTCAAAATAACTGCCCTTTTCTTCAGGAAATTTATTTTCAGTGCAATTATTTCCTAGATTCTATGCTGTAAAACCTGCAAAAAAAACCCCTATAAACTGTTCGGGTGTTAAAGCAGTATGGTGTAGGCTGGAAATACTTTTAATGATGAGTGATTGCATTGAAATGATGAAATAACAAAAAAATATTTCTGGAAAACTAAGAGGATCTCCATCCTTATCAGAAGATGCCCTGAACTCTACTTTTAGGTGCTGATTTTACTAGAAAATATGGACACTGCCAAGTTTCTTTAGGTGACTGGATAGAGAATTTTTTATTCAAAGCTCAGACCTAAATTTCAAAAGTAAGGCTGTAGGTTGCCTTGGAACACTCATTTAATTCATTACTGAGTCAGATTTATAGGTGGTTAGTCTTATAGTCCATTTATAAAAGTTTCATCAATCCATCAAGAGGCCCTCCTTCTTTAAGAACCTTCTATGTGTTTCATAATCCTAGCTTGGGGCAGCTAGGTGACACAATGGATAGAGCGTCAGGCCAGGAAGACTTCTCTTGCTGAGTTAATATCTGGCCTCAGACACTAATTTGCTGTGTGACCCTGGGCAAGTCATTTAACCTTGTTTGCCTCAGTTTCCCTGTCTGTAAAATGAGCTGAAGAAGGAAATGGCAAACCGCTCCATATCTTTGCCATGAAAACCCCAAAATGAGATCACAAAGAGTGAAATATGACTGAAAAATGACTGACCAACAACAAACAGGGAAAACTAACAACCTCCCTGACCGTATAGTGCATTTCTTGCATACTTATAAAAAGAAAATAACAAAGTGAAACAGGACACGTTCAGGATTCTGCTACAGGGCCTACAAAATATCGAATCACTTTTCTGTCCTTATAGGTTGTGGTGTCAGAATAAATAGGTGGAAATTAACCTACTCTGATATTCAGCAAGTGTTTTTGGAAACCCATCACTCTTATTAACCTAGAAGAACTCCTTATAGAATTCCTTTTGGCATGCATTTATGTCCAAAGATTGGAGATTCTTTCAGTATGTTTGAAAGTACATTTCTGGTGGCAGGCCTTAAGGGAAAAAGAACACCCTGAACCAGTTCCATAATGGTCTTAAAGCCCAGGGCTGCACAACTCAAAACTACAGATACCTTGTTAATACCGAATACCCTCTCCTACCAATCTATTAACAACTGAAGAAACTTTTCTCCTCCTGCCACTTCAGCTCAATGAAACTAAATTTAATGTCAACTCAATAAAATTCATTTATTGAACATGTGCTATGCACCAGGTACTAACTAGGGATACAAGGACAAAAACGAAATAATCTCTGCCAAACTGAATGAAATATATACACATACACACATGTATGTATACACAGAGATAAATAGAAAATACAGAAGAAATAAAAAGTAATTTGGGGGCACTAAAAACTGGGGAGGAAAGGAAAGTCTATAGATGTGGCTTCCTCCTGGCCAAGCTATGCTTTGAAGGAAGATAGAGATTTCCCCTTTTCCATACCCAAAGCACCACTCTTTGCTGAGGGTATTACTTTTTCTATTCTTGAAGTGGAAAAATCTTTTGCGTATGTGTGTGTTTGAGAGGTGATATCTGGCATAAAGGATTATGAAATGAAACAGCTTGATTATTCCTACAGAGCCAAAAACAGAGGTTAGAAAGGGAGGTGAATACTGTTGCTCCCAAAGAAAGCCTAGAGATAGTAGGAAGTATTACTTTTTACCTAATAGCTATGATCTAGTCACCCTAATTCCAAAAAACTTCTAAATGAAACAGGCATTAATCTACATGTTAGATCCCATACATGTTTCCCAAACCGTAAATCATAAACAAAATTCTGGAGGGGTCTAAAAGTTTTTCTTATAACTTCTCCTACACTGAGATAAAAGGAATACAGTCTTCTTCGGACATAAGAATGAAAGGGTGAAGGAAAACATAATTGCATGATAGATTTTATAAGATTTCACGAGATCATCTGAGGAAGGAGAGGAATAATATTTTCCATTTTAAATAAAACTAAATGACTTACTAGTCCAAGGGCCCATAGTTAGTGATAAACACAGAGTTAGAACTAAGAGTTTAAGACTAGACATATAAACCCCATCTTTAGTGTACATAGTTATTTGATAGCATCGATAGCTAGATGAAATCCACTCAAATGGTAAGATTATCTTTTAAATTGTAAAATTAATCAAATTACATTTAGTTATCACAATGAAAAGATTGACTATTTTGACATAATTTTTGGTATGGTAATAGAAAGGTTTTGTTCAATTTAAGATTTTGATTAATGTAACTAGAAATTGAAGAATATTTATTCTACTAAGGAAGACAAGGACTGTATTAAAGACATAGTTTAGGCATTGTCCTTTTTTCTGACAATGTTTCTTGATCTCATTTTCAGAAAGTTTAGATGAAAAATAGTTTTTCAAGATCCAAGTTTGAACATTTAAAGAAATGCTGCAGAAATACTGTTAAGACATGCTAGATCTAGAGACCATTCCTGTTTTATAAATTTTCAGCTATTAAAATCAGAACTTATCAGAAACCATAATATTCCTGTTATTTAAAATGAACACAGAACATTGTATAATCTCTTTCCTGATGCCCTAAATCATATTTATAAAAATGAAGACATGAAAAATGTGACTCATAATTTTGAATCTTATGTTTTTATTCCTTCAATGAAAATATTAATAAACCTCAGCTTCTGGAATTATTTTGCTTAGACTTATAAGAAAGGAAATTCTAATAAGAACAGTTACAGGGAATTTTCAATTAAAACATTAATGAATTAGAGGAAAAGTGGAAATTGTTTTAAATGATTTCTGGAATACTTCCAAATAAGTAAGTTGAAAAGGAAATTCTTTTTGCTCTCATACTACCCTGACAGAAGCCTACCAATCTCTTTTCTTTATGTAAATAATTGGCCTTTAGAATTTGGGTAGACTGAATTTTATTTACTATACTAACTGTGAATATTATATGGATTATATTCTACTTCAGAACATGAGCCTTTCTATATTTATAAGTTTCTTACTAACATGTCATGGAATATAAAACCTATGGGACTTGGGGACCTTAATTTAAGCCTGTGGCACTAAAGGTACAGCTGTTCATTTGCAAGTAATCATCCCAGCTATTGAAGCCACAGAAAAATAATTTTAAAAATCCATTTTTACCTCTTTTTAAAATATTTAGGCATGCAACAATCAGCATTATGTTGCATTATAATTCTTCTTACTAAATCCTTCCTTATTTAAAATTTAGCTACAAAGAACTTCAAAATATGAATCTTCATATGATAAGTTATAAATTTGACCTGTAGATAATACAAAAATATTTGAATATAAAGATAATGCAATTTCCCCCAAAACACAGAAGTCATTATAAACTTAACTATTAGGAAGAGATAGTTATTAAGATAGGTTTGTTGAATTTTAAAATTATTTTAGGGGCAAGTAAGATCTGACTTTAACTTAGTAATAACACTATGTGAATAGATTTTGTTAGCTCTAAACTTCTTTGTTAATTCTTAAATATCACTTATGTATAACTGGTCTTGACTCAAAAGGACAACATGGCAAGTCCAACTGTATTAATGCAATAAAATTCTATTATATTTTCTTACAAAAGCTTTTAGAACACTAAAATTATTATCTTTTAGTTCTACTACAATTAGCTTTGTTAAAAAGAGAGAAAGGGTTGGGGCAGCTAGGTGGCACAGTGAGTAGAGCACTGGCCCTGGAGTGAGGAGGACCTGAGTTCAAATTTGGCCTCAGACACTTGACACATGTACTAGCTGTGTGGCCTTGGGCAAGTCACTTAACCCCAACTGCCTTGGCCAAAAGAGAGAGAGAAAGAGAAAGGAATAATGCTTAGAACTGTATTAATTTCTTTTTATACAAAGGAAAAGAATGCTAAAAATGATGTAACACACTTTAAGTATATATCGAAATATGCTCAGATATTTATTTTGATGGAGTCATAAAACCGATGATAATAGCTAACATTTACATAGTGCTTTAAAGCTTTGCAAAAACACTTTATTTTATTATCACAACAATATAGGGAGGATGATGTTACCATTACTTCCATTTTACAGAAGAGGAAAATGAGGCAGACAGAGGCTAAATGACTTGCCCAGGGTCACATGGCTAATAATTGTTGGAGGCCATATTTGAACTCAGATTCTCCTAACCACAGGTCCAGTGTTCTATCCATTGTGCCACCTACTTGTCCATTTTAAAATTCTAAAAAATACTAGATATTGTTTAATATAGGCCTTTGGGCATCAGAAATTTAACAAAGGCTTTCTTCATAAAAAAAATTATATATACATACATGTATATTGTTCATATATGTTGTATGACATGATATATAATATTTTTTAAAAAACAAACAAAGCTGGTAACATGATACAACCATACAAAAAGCAAAGATATAGTAGCATGTTCATGTGTACACAATGTTAATGAATGACTTCCTCACTAAAAAGAAACCCTTTACAAGTATTTATTAACATTTAAGTAAAAATATAAAAGGTGGTCAAAACTCATTGTGATCTGAAACTTTTTTTAACTATCTCTTTTCTCATCTTTTTGATTATCTGTTGACCAAGAATAACATCCTCATTATTATGAAATTCTATGGTTCTAATGAAAAACACATCAAACATTTTCTCACGGAAACTTTCTCCACTGATAATAAAATCTCATTTGGACTCAGGAAGTATAAAATTCTTAATGTACATCAAGGAAAAAGAAATTTCTTAAAAACTGAGCTTGAGTTTGGAAGTTAAATAGAACTAATGGATTAAGACGATACTGAAGAAATACCTTGGTCTTCTTAAAGCAAGACACAGTCATCATAAAGTTATCAGGAAGAAAGTCGTGGCAGTTGTCTATCAAAGTGACTTACTGGCATTCCAAAGCTAAAACTGGATGGGAAGGATGCCATTAAATAAGTGATACCTTGTAACAGCAGTCTTAACATATCTCTTTGGAGCAGTAAAATAGACAATGATTTTTCAAAGTATCCCAACAAAATACCCACACAATATTAATGAAAAAAAGGGCCCCTCACCCCAAGGTAGTTTCAGAAAGATTAACACTTTCTCCTTAAAAAGGAGGAAGAGGAACAGATAGATCTTACCAGATCAAATAATAAGCAGGTTAAAAACTTAAAGAAAAACTTCTGGAATAAACAGACAGCACTTCATAGAGTAATAGTGAAGGTTGACAATAGGTGCATGTTCTTTGACAAAATGTAATCAACATTAGTTTATCTCCTCAATTTTCAGCCTCTCACTATTTACTAGTACCTTTCTTATTGTTTTCAAATATGACCAAATCTCCCCATCCTTAAACAACCTTCACTAGACCCTCCCTTCAGGCAACTGACCCTGAGTCAAGCCCCTAGAAACAGTTATCTAGACTAGTTGCCTCCACTTGATAGTCTACAGTTCCTTTTTCCTTCTCAAGCCTTTTTGTTTGTTTTATTTTTAAATGAAATTTTATTTTTAGTTTTCTAGATCCTTTTAGTAATCAGGCTTTCAACCTGGTCTCATCACTCATCTAGTACTGCTCTCTTCAAAATTAACAGCAGTTATCTTAAATGCCAAGCTGATAGTCCTCATTCTTCCTGTGCATCTTTCTCCTGTCTGAGGCAACTGACACCACAGACCTCTCCTCCTATATAAGCTCTCTTCTCTGAGTTTTTGTAACACTGGTTTCTCCTGGTTCTTCTAAGTCTCTGACTGCTCTTTTTTAGTCTCCTTTGCTGGCTCATCATACATATAAAAGCCCCTTATTTTGGGTGTGTCCCAAGATTCTCTCCAGTCTAGGCACTCTCTAGGTGACTTTATCAGTCCCTATGAGTTTCATTATTATCTCTATGCAGACAGATCTACAGCCCAAGGCTCACCTTTGAGATTCAGTTGTATACTACCAACTACCTACTGGATATTTCAAACCAGATGTCACAGAGACACCTCAAACTAAAATGTACAAAATAGACCCCATTAGCTTTTCCCTCAAAACCTATCCTTCTTCTAAATGTCCCTATTTCTGCGAAAGGCATAATCCTTCCAGTCTCTCAGATGCATAACTTCTGCATTATCTTTGACATTTCTAATCGGCTATCGAATCTTATTCTTCCTCCCTCCATGACATCTCTCATAACTTATCCCTTCTCTCACACTGCCACCACTTTAGTTCAAGTCCTGGACCATTGCAAAGCCCTCCTAATTGGTTCCTCTGTCTAAAGTCTTTCTCTACTCTAATCATCCTCCACATAGCTATCAGTGATACAATCAACTACAGTGGCTTCTCATCACCTTTAGGATGAAATACAAAACTCTGAACAAATATTTGGATTTTCTTGGGACCTATCCGATCTTTCAACCCTCGTTATTAATTACTCCTCCTCTCACATTCTGTGGTTCAGCCAAACTATCCTTCTCTCTGCTCCACGTCTCAATGCTTCTGCACTAGCTTTCTACCATTCCTGGAATGCACTTCATCATCACCTCCACCTGAGAGAATATTGATTTTGCTTTAAGACACAGTCAAATACCACCCTCTAAAGGAAGTCTTTTGTGAGTCCTCCTCCCCAGCTAGTGTCCTCCCTCCTTAACTCCCTTGCATTTATTTGCTTCTATACTTATATATGTATGTGCCACACACTTGCAGTTCCACTTGTGCATATAGCATCTGTTACTGAAAAGAAACTTAATAAATGCTTGTTGATTGGTAAGTTACTTGATAATAAACAATAGAATTCAACACAAACCCCCAAATATCCTTAAGAATTCATTAGAAAAAGTAAACATCATTACAGATAAAAATCGTCCAAATTATCCAGCTATAACATCAACCCGCACAAATGTAAGAGCAGTACTTTTAACAGGCACCACCATTACTGAATATTCATGACCTCCTAATTACATGGAATGAAATGCCCCTAAAATATGAAGACCAAGTGGAAGGAATCAAAGGCATGTGAGAACAGGATAAAGTACATAAATTCCTCTCATCCTGTCTTATACTAAAAGTTATTCTCAAGATACTTTCTGTGAGCCTATAGACTTTACATACTAGCCTTTTTATTTGTTTATAAAAAGCAAACATTTTACCAGACCACACGATAATTTGAAAAAATTATATTATTCATTATAAAGGAAATGGCCATTTGTTCCAGTATCATTTCTAGATGGACTCCATCAAATACGAGAATGAGAACAAGAATAAGAACTCACAATCAAACACCTTGTTAATCATTTAATGTACACAGATGATATCTAGTTATATGCCTCCATTAAGGAGAAAAACACATCAAACAGATTCTTCACATCTGGAATATTTCTCCAGTTGCATCAAAACTTGATTTTTGACTTGATAAGTGTCAAATTCTTACTATACACCAAGGAAAAATAGAAACTGAAGGCTTGAAGTATTTGTAAAATTCACCTTTGCCTGTGAGTCCAATTTGACTCCCAGAGGGAAGCTTGGATCTCTCAGGCTCTTAGACTTTCTAAGTGATTTCTGGTAGGACACTATTATTATGGTTATCATCTTCTCCAGGCAACACACATAAAGCTCTTAAGGAAAAAGTTATGAGTGTCTAGGTAAAGAAATTTACTGGGATCCTAAAGTCAAAGTTCAAAAGGAAAATATAATTAAGCTCTACAAAATACTAATCTTAATGTACAGTGAGATATATTGGAAAGCATCTCAAGAAAAATCTATAACATTAACAAAACACAAAGTCTATTAGAAAAATTAACACTTCCTCACCAACAAAGAGGAAGAAGGTTAATAAAGAGAATCTGGGTGGCACAGTAGAAGAGCACTGGGTTTAGAATGAGGGAGACCTGGGTTCAAATCCTATCTCAGATACTTATTGTATTACCTTGAGTAAGACACTTAACCTTTTTCAACTTCAGTTTCTTCATCTATAAATGAGGGGGTTAGATTCAACAGCCTTTAGGGAACTGAAAGGTCTCTTTCAGCTCTAAGAGTATGGTCCCATGATCCTATTGCTTCAGATAACATACGAAAAACTCAGAGCCTGATAATTAAAAAAATAGTTTTAACTGAAACAAGAGTATTATAACAGATGGCGTTGCTGTCTACAATCTTAAGAATTTAAAATTAAACTGTAAAAAATGAAGAACAGTGTTTTTAATAGATGCTACCATATCAAATATTCATAATCTCTACCTTTAGTGGAATGAAAAGCTACCAAAATATAGACATCTAAAAGAAAGAATTAAAACCATGTGAGAACACTTGCATATTATTCACGTCATCCTATCTGCTACTGGCCTTTCCCAGAAGGTGATTTTAGAGAGTCACCAGAAACCAGGCTGTATTCAATTACAAGGAGCAATTCTTTTAATCCACCTATGCCATCTGTCCACAGAACATTCCCAGCACCATTTCTATCTGATATGCATAAAACCAAATGCCCATAAACATTCTAGAGTTGAAAATTATCTAAGCTAGTCACACTCATCATGTGCCCCTCCACTGACCTGTGTGACAGCTAACAATTTGTTATAAACTGATATTCCACCACTTGCACCCATATAAGCACCACTAGAATGTAGAGCTTTATGAAGATGGGCCTTTTTTAGTATCAGGGATAGATAAACAAATCAACATTGCCTTTGTTACTATGAAGGATGTGATAATATACTGCCCAAGGGATCCTTTCAGAAACTGATTCTAAGTTATGGGCTACTTGGGCTGAAGATTCCTTTTCTCACCACTACTCTCTACTTTCACATCTATTGTGCAAGTTAGTGCTATATTTATAGTGGTCTTGTTCTACTGTCAACTAACTATACACATTATGTACAGTATATAGAAGTATACATACACATATATATACACACAAGCTATTTCATCTTGCCTTGTATGCCCTGTACCCAGCTAGCATAGTGCCAGGTACACCATAGATATTCTGATCATATCTACTGTATTAGATCAAGTTCTGAAAGGCTTATTCTAGAAGATAAATTGGCAAACTGAGACTAAACTAATCAAAAGAAAGTTAAGAGGATGATGAGAGGACCAGAAAAGTCCTACATAAGGATTTGTTGAAGAAACTGGGATCACAGGGTGAGAAAAGGAAGGGAATTTAGAGGTGGTCTAATCCAAATCCTTCATTTTAAAGATGAACAAATTAAGGAACCAGATAGGATAAGACTTTCCCAAAGTCACATAGGAAGTAAGTGGCAAAGGTAGGATTTGAATTTGGGATATTTGTTCTAGAAAAGAAAAGATATAGGAGGAATCAAAGATTTTCAGTATTTCATGAGTGTCATATGGAAATTAGACTTATTTGTCTTGGCTCCAAACAACCATTGTAGGATAAATTGATAGAATTTATACAGGGGTAGATTTCACCCCAAAATAAGGAAAACAGTCCTGAAAATTAGAGCTGTCCAACAATTTAATGGAGTATAAAGTTTATCTTTACTGAAGGTGTTTTTAAATGGAAGGTGGTTTGCCATTTGTTTACCATTTGCTGAGGATATTGCAGACAAAGTTCATGATCTGAGGACAAGTCAGACTAAATAACCTCTAGCATCCCTTCTAAATCTAAAACAATCTTTCAATAAACTCATCAGAGAAAATCAACATATTCAACCTTATTTTTATATTAACATGTTACAAAATGGAAATACTAGTGCTACTGGCATCTTTATAAACAAACTGTAATGGCAATGGAGGTAGGGAAAGCAACAAAAATCCTAAATTCCTTAAGGGTTAATTTATTACAACACATGCAACTGTTTTGTTTTAAGGTATCTACAGTTTATTCCCAGTCATATAATATTTCTAATCTGGTTAGGACATACCACAAATTCTAAATACAGTAAAATCCTCTTAATTAGCACTGTGATAAAGAGCACACCTACTTAATTGGGAAGATTGCAAGAGAACAGTTTCAGTGTAATACATTTCAGTAACTCTAAAGAATGGATTAATGGCATGCCTAGGTTCTAAGTGGCATGCCTGGTGATTTCTGAAAGTCTAGTCACAGTAGTTAACAGGTGTGAATTGATGATTGGAGCATGTTTCCAACTGAGCAATCCTTTGTTCACTTCAGGCTGCCTCCTTGCCCTATTGTAGCTGCTAAAGAAGCCCATCTCACCTTAATACGTATCTTTTAAAAAATGTTTTACAATGTTATAGAAAATTTATTTCTAAAGCTATAAACCAGGCCTATAAAGGTTTATTGGTTCAATGTTTGATAAAATCAATACTTTTTTCTGCCTTAGTATATTGTGCCTTCTTGGGAGATAGTTTGCCCCACCCCTTCAGAATCAACATATAGGTATTTTTTTTATAACCATGGCTCACTTTATACTAAAAGCACTGTCTTTGCTATGTCAGATCAAGCTAGCATCCCAAGGAGAATCATGTAGCACAGTCAACAAGAATAAAAGTTGCCTGCTGTCTTTCCATTAGACCACAACACCACAGGTGATTACTTATTTCTCATACTAACTTCATTCCTAGAAGAGGTACAAATTAAGAACATAAAATCATAAGTGCTTACCACTTTATAATAATAATAGTTTCAAACTTTCTAACCACCACAAAGCACACACTAGCAATGGAGAATAATTTCCACATAAACAAGCTAAGCTACAGAAAGGTCCAACTAAATGAAAACAAAACAGAACAAATTTTAAAAAACCCTCTACAAACTACTGATCAGTAAGTAAAGAAAAATATATAAGAAGTGAGGAAACATGTGGAAAAATATGGGAGATAGGGAAGTCACAGGACACACAGTATTCCAGTAAGACTCCCAAATTTTTGAAGCATGAGGTTTCTTTAGAAATTTTGTGGACAGTATACTATACTCTGTCGGTATCTGCTAGCTAAGAAAACATTTAATGACAAAGACCTACTATAAATTAAGTAAATCTTTTCATGAATGTGTAATTTATTAAACACATCAATATCTGCAAATATTTGAAAATGAATAATATGTGTTTATATGCATATTATTAATTTGATCTAAGTAATATACATATCTTTGCTTGAGAAAGGATAAACGCAATTTCACATACACCATATAAAGATTCCTCTGTCCCCGATGTCTGATATTCCATAGATCAGAACAATTGCACCATACTATAAAAAATGACCAGGGAACCAAGATGATTGAAATTTTTTGATAAGAAAATCAACTCACTCTCAAACAAAACAGTACTTCAATAGAATAAAGCAAAGAAAGAGGCAAATAAAACATAGTAATTTATAAAGTACTATACTTACAGTTCAAAATTCTTCAGAAGTCTGGAAGCATCTAAAATATCTTTAGCAAGATTGATTTTAAAGAAATATATTTATATAAACAAATACATACAAATAAAACAAAACATTTAAGTTTGTATTCTCATCATGGATAAATCAAAGTGGTATTCCAAAGGAAAATTATGCAGCAGTGGGTGTAGGAAAGAATGGTAGCCTAACAAAAGTGAACGAACTCTTCTTATAACAATATTTTCCATCAGGTAGAATATACATAATCTATTATGTATTTCTTTAATCCAACAAACATTTATTAAATAATGCCTATTTGATGAAAAGCTGTTTTAAGGTAGGGGTTGAGCAAGCTACAAAGTTTAAACAAGACAGTTCCCCCCAAAAGAGCTTACACTTTCCTACAATGATATATATTCAAATAACTATAACACAAAATAATACATGATCAATACATGAGCACAAGCAAAGTTCTGTGTGAAGTTCAAAGAGAGAATGTTTCAATTACCCTGAAATAGTATCTATTCATTTACTGTAAGTCACAAAGATTATCTAGTTTTAGTCTTAAGTGGACAGATGTGTGAGCATCATGTTTTCAGAAACTTACAAATAGTCCCTTAGGTATTTTAAAAAATGACCCACTCTTTTTATTCATCAAGTTTTAAAACATAAAAGTTAGAAATATATGGTCTTAGAACCTGAGATTTAAAGGTAGATGCAACCTTATAGATCTAGTCCAATCCTCTCATTTTACTGAAGAGGGAATTGAAGCTAGAGAAGTAAAATATTAAGATTATCAAGAATGACACAACCAGGGAGTGAATTTGAATCTCATTCCAAATTCAATGCTTATTCTATGAATGGTAAGGAAGGTTATTATTTTTGTGGTGTCAGAAATGTTCCCTATATTGGATTATGTTTATATTTATTTATTATATTTATATATTATTATATTATATATAATATTTATTTTATGTCTTAACTATGATGCTGCCACAGGAGAAAGCAATAACTTAGATGCAAATGAGGAGAATGAATAGAGAAAGGTTGAGGAACTGAGGAGCTGATACCAGTGGGCCAAAGTATGTGAAGAGCATGACAATAATATTAGATAACAGTAAGTTTGAAGAAAAAACTTATTTTGTATGGTCAGTGATTTTCCAACTTGGCATATTGTCCACTGAGGTTTCTGAAGTAGTTGAAGAGACCTAAATTATTACAACCATCTCAGAAAAGAAGACAGGGGCTTCTTATAAATGGGTTGCAATTCATGTACTACCCACCATTACTTCCTGAATGGGATCAAGTCAACTTCTATTCACTCTTTCCTTTCTTAATCTCTTCTTCCAAGGGTGATAATGTGGGAGCTCGTTAGTCTAGGCATGGGGTAAACGGGAGTTAGAAGAAATATTAAAAAGAGAAATATTACTTTTGCAGCATATTTGGTCACAGTTTTAGTTATGTGGGATAATTAAAGGCATGGAACAATTCAAATGAAAAATACACTAAAAAGTTAAAAATAATTAAGATATTTTAAAACATAATTTATACATTTGGAAAGAGTCTATCAAATACAGATGGCAGTGCACAGCCACAAGGCCTGGACTTTTTCCCTTCCTCCACCTCTTAAACACATTTCTGCTGCCAAATTAATGCTTGAATTCCATCCCTCTATCAGGGTTTTCCTTTGTATTCAAGGGGATTCAGCCTACCAATATGATAATGGCTTCTAAAATGAACTTACTTGTGAAATACACAAAGGTCAGCAGTTAATCTTAACCTGAGGAAATATAAAACTTTCTTTAAATATTACACCTCTATAGGAACATTCAGATTTTTCCATTACCAATACTGCAGGGGATCTGTGATTTTACGGAGTGGCTTCTCCCTTTACTGTTCAGATGACAAGCCATTCTTGCTTTTTCATACTGTATAACTCTTGACCATATCCTCTGGTCAAACAGAGGCACACAGAGCTAGAACTGGAAGGGACCTCAGTGGCCATATACAGTCAAATCTCCTCATTTCACAAATGAGGAAAAACAGACTTGAGGGAGGTTAAAATGTCTTGCCAAAACCACACATCAAGGAAGGAAGAAGAAACAATGACTCTTAACAATCTAAAGTCTTCAAATGGTATTGAGAAGCTAAAAAAGAAAAAGAGGTCCTAGGTATGGACTGATTCTATTTTGAGGATTTAAGGAGGGCATAGGCAAGGGATGATACATGGAAGAATACATCAGTGTAGAAAGGAAGAGAAGGAGGAAAAATGCTGTTTCTCATAATTGAGTAAGAATATGAAAATATGAAGGCATAGGGCAAGCAGACTTTGGATGATCCTCACTTTTATCTCAAACAGACAAAAGAAGGTTGAACATACCCACAATGTGGTATAGAATATAACAAACTCAAAAGGGAAATAAGAGAGGATGAGATCGGGGGTGTTCTCTCTTTTTCGGGTGGCCCGGCTTGCCAAAATGAAGTTCAATCCGTTCGTGACCTCAGACCGAAGCAAGAACCGCAAGAGGCACTTCAACGCGCCCTCGCACACCAGGCGCAAGATCATGTCGTCCCCGCTCTCCAAGGAGCTGAGGCAGAAATACAACGTCTGATCGATGTCCATCCGGAAGGACGACGAGGTCCAGGTGGTTCGTGGACACTACAAAGGTCAACAAATTGGCAAGGTAGTCCAGGTTTACAGAAAGAAATATGTCACCTACATTGAACGTGTGCAACGAGAAAAAGCTAACGGCACAACTGTCCATGTGGGAATTCACCCTAGTAAGGTAGTCATCACCAGACTAAAACTGGACAAAGATCGCAAAAAGATTCATGCACGTAAAGCCAAATCCCGACAAGTTGGAAAGGAGAAGGACAAATATAAAGAAGAAACCATTGAAAAGATGCAAGAATAAAATGCTCTGTTGTACAGTTCTAATTAAAAATGAAAATTAAAAAAAAAAGAAGGGGGGTGTTAAGAGTGAGGATAATAATGAGGAGTTAGTCACGAATAAAACAGACTTCCTGATCTTAAAGGGCAAAATAAAAGAGATGAGAAAAAAAGAACTAGAATTTCAGGAGGTACCTTACCTTGCCTCTTAAACGATGGGGAAATGGCTGAACAAATTGTGCTATATCAATGTAACAGAGTATTACTGCACTGTAAGAAATGAAGAAAATAGATGATTTCAGAGAATTGTGGGTAGCATGAACTAATGATAGAGTGAAGTAAGTAGAGCCAGGAAATCAATTTATACAAGGACAGCAATAATGCAAAGGAAAACGACTTTGAAAAACCAATCAAAGTAATGGCTAACTACATCTCCGAAAGAACTGTGATGAAGTATGTAACCCAAAACTATACAGAAAGGTGATGGATACAAACTGCAGAGATGTGCATTTTTTGGACATGTTCACATGTCTACTGTGGAGATTTCACTTTGCCTAATTGTTACAAGGGTTTTCCCCTCCTTACTTTCTCTTGGTTAACTGGGGTGGGAGGAGAATTAGCAATAATGATACCAAAAAGGGGGACAAGAAGTCATTGGCAGATTCTTTTAAACGCAGAGAAGCAAACAAGTTCATGAGGACACACAAAGACAAAGAGGACATCTGAAAATTTAGAATTTATTATGTATTTTTTTAAAAAGCAAGGAGTGTTAAATGGTGATTCATGGTTCATCTAGAATCTTCTTTTGTGTTCTGATCTGTTTATGGAAATGATTTTTTTTTCTTTCTTACTTGGTCTTTAAGCTCAGAATTTTAAAAAATAAAAAGTAAACATCAGAGGACTTGAACCTAGGTCCTCTAACACCATAGCCCAGTGAAGCCACAGGACTCTGGTAAGAGAAGCATATGTTTTATATCATGGATACAAAAATAAAGATTTCAGAAAATCTTTTAAGATAATTAAATTAGGGAAGAATTTTATATTGATAAGCTCCAATGTGAAACTTCAACAGATAAGACTATTGGTTGTTGTCGTTCATTCGTGAAGAGGACCAAAATGACATCACTATGTCAGGATCAAGTTATAGTGTGCTTGACTGTGGCTGATCAGACCAAAAAGGGCTTGGAAGGCTCTAACACAGGTCGGGCACAAACAGTCCATATAAACATCTGGGGAGAAGATTTCTCTAGATTTTCACATCTCACATTTATTTTGAGCTACTGCAGTTCTGCTTTGCTCATAGAGCACAGCGTCGTCTTTGATGCTAGAGCATCATGTTGGGTGGTCCTTTGCCAGTGTCTCCCATGTTATACAACTGATTCCAAAGTTCTCCAGAGAGACTTTGAGAGTGTCCTTGCATCACTTCTTCTGACCTCCATGTGAGCCCTTGCCTAGTTCTCCGTAAAATAGTCTTTTAGGCAAATGTACTTTTGGTGTTTGAACAATGTGGCCAGTCCATCAGAATTGTGCTCTCTGCCATAGAGTTGGAGTGACTGGCACTTTAGCTTTAGAAACGCCCACAGTGTCAGGTACCTTATCTTTCAGGTGATCTTCAGAATCTTCCTAAGAGAATTCAAATGGAAGTGATTTGGTTTCCCGGCATGTCACTGGT
Organism: Phalanger gymnotis; assembly: GCA_028646595.1. Classification (NCBI taxonomy): domain Eukaryota; kingdom Metazoa; phylum Chordata; class Mammalia; order Diprotodontia; family Phalangeridae; genus Phalanger; species Phalanger gymnotis. The sequence goes on along the minus strand of CM053624.1, from coordinate 190,831,641 downwards.
AGACTGTCCAGGCTTCACAAGCATACAACAATGAGGTCAGCATATTTCTGTAGACCTTCAGTTTGGTAGGCAATCTGGTACCTCTTCTCTCCCACACTTTCCTTCAGAGATCCCCCAACACTGAGCTAGCTCTGGCAATATGCATGTCAACTTCATCATCTATGCGTACATACCTGGAAAGTGTGTTGCCAAGGTAAGTGAACCTTACCTTGTTTAACACTATATATATTGTTATCAACATTCCATCCACATAGAAATAAATGCTGTAGTAATTTGATAATTATTTCATTGCATTAAAAACAGCACACACATTTCAAGGGCTGCTGTGGCCACATAAAGTGCAATACAAAGAGGCTTGGACGTGGGTTAGAGTTCTATACATATTCATTTTACATAAACACGTACTCAGTGCTAATCCTGTGGACAGCTATGGTGCTAAGTAAACACTGAGGAAATATACTTTAAATATGTTCCCTCTCCTTATACAATTTCTAGGAGTAGAAATAATAGTATAAGAAGTACTAGAGTACAATGGGAAGATCACTACATTTGGCATTAGTGGATCTGAATTGGATCCCAGCTCTGTCTCTTCTGATCTGTACAATTACAGTAGTCACAATTTCTCAGGACTTCAGTTTCTTCATTTACAATATAAGGGAGTTGTACCAGATGATCTGTTAAGTCTCTTTTAATCCTATATCTGTGACTATTTTATGATCCTTTCAGCTTTAAATCTATGATCAAACTCCATAATAGAGTGTGTTCCAAAAGTCCTGTGCAGTTTTAAACTATTAAGGCTACTGAACTGCACCAAGACTTTTGGGACATCTTGTATGACTCATATAACAAATGCATTAAAGAAGCAAAATATAGAGCAAAATCCAAGACAAAAAGCTAGGGGTAATCAAGGAAGGCTTCCTGAATTCAAGATGGGATTTTATAGGAATTCAAAAGGTTGGTAGGTCAGTTAATAATAAGAGCCTACTATGCACTAGGAACTATGCAAGGGGCTGGAGGCAAAAGACAGTCCCTGCAATCAAGGAGTTTATAGTCTAATGGAGAAACAAAGCAATAAACATGTACAAACAAGCTATAACAGGATAATAAGGAAATAAGAGACAGAAGATAATAGAATTAAGAGAGGTTGAGAAAGGCTTCGTATAGCACATGAGATTTGGACCTTAAAGGAAGCTGAGGGAAAACAATAGGCAGATACCAGGAAAGAGAACATTTCGGGCATGGGGGACAGCCAGAGAAAATGCCCAGAGCTGACAGATAGAGTGCCTTGGTCATAAAATGGCCAGAAGGCCAGTGTCACTGGATTGAATTGTGTGTGGCAGGGAATGAAGTGTAAGAAGACTGGAATGGCAAGAAGGGGCTAGGCTCTGAAGGTCTTTGAATGCCAAGCAGAACATTTTGTATTTGGTCCTGGAGGCCCAAGGTAGCTTCTTTAGTTTACTGAGAGGGGGTGAAGGGGAGAAGTAACATGGTCAGGTTTCACTTTAGGAAAATCATTTTGGTGGCTGAATGCAGAAGGGATTGGAGTGGGGAGAGATGTGAGGTAGGCAAATCCATGTGTAGCCTATTATAATAGTCCAAGACTGAGGTGATAATGTTTGCACTATTGTGATGTCAGGGGAGAGAAGGAGATGTATTCCAAAGATATTGCAAAGGTGAAACTGACAGGCCTTGGCAGTAGACTGGATGTGGGGGGGGGGGGTGAGATAGTGAGGAATTGAGGAAAACACCTAACGTGAGCCTGAGGGCCTGGGAGGATGGTGGTGCCCACTACAGTAATAGGCAAAGGAGGAGCAGAGGAGGGTCTGAGGGGAAGAAGGTTTTGGACATGTGGATTTTAAAATGTCTACTGGATAGCTAGTTCAAGATGGAGACGCAAGATTAGGGCAGGACAGGTATATATGATGCATAAATGATAATTAAATTGATTGGTACTGATGAGTACACCTAGTAAAACAATATAAAAAGAGAAGAGAAGGAGGCCCAGGACAGAACCTCAAGGGACATCTACAGCAAAAGGGTGTATTTGGATGAGGATCCAGCAAAGGAGACTGAGAAGGAACGGCTGGATAGGTAGGAAGAGAACCAGGTGGGAGTGGTGTCCCAGAAACCTGCAGAAAAGAGAGTATTGAGGAGGAAAGCATGATCAGCAGTGTCAAAGGCTGCAGAGAGATCAAAGGGAACGAGGAATGAGAAAAGAGGAAACGATGACCTTGCAGACACAGTGTGAGCAAAAAGCAGGAATATTCAGGAGACAATGAGTAATCCCATTTGAGGGCACGCACAGACTGCAGAGAAGAGAGCAATGTGAGATACGCCTGGAGAGGGAATGTGGCATGTGACACCAACTGAAGGCCCTGAGAGTCTAGGGGAGTTCATGCAATAGGCAATTAGGGAGCCACCGAAAATTTCTGAGCAAAGAAGTGATGTAATTTCTTTTAAATAACTTTGTGGGGACAAGTGTCTTTTATATCAAATAAATTACTGATCCCTGCCTATTAAAGATTCCATAGCAAGAAATTAAAGAAATCCCAAAGAAAAAATCATAAAAATAATTATAACTGATATTCTAGAAATGTGATGGAGTTTGTTACTCAATGTTACAAAGTTGCAATGTTCAATGTTACAAATTTTGCTTTTGAAAAAAGGGGGATGGGGAATAAATTTTTTTGGAAAAAACCTGGAAATGCTTTAGTTATAATTAAAATATGATTAAAATAAGAAATCTTTTAGAATTCCCTGATTCCTTAGAAGCAGGGCATAGCCAAAAGTGTTGCCATGGAAACAACCAGTGCAAAGGGCAATAAACCCAGAAGAAAATGTCCATGCTTCTGAACAATGAATGAACAGAAAATGCTGCTTGTGATAAAAATATGACAAACAGAAGAAAATGACATTTCTTAGAAGAGTGTGTATTTCAAACTTTATATTCTCTTCTACAGACTTCACTTAATAACAACTAATATATGTGTTGCTGACATAAATGATAGTTACTTTCTGTTTCCAAAGACCAATTTCCTGTTCAGACCACTGAATGTGACAATATTTTAAATGACATACAAATTCTTCAGTGCTTTTCTTAATTTAAATTTTCAACTCAAAATAATTTATTCATTTATTTTACAGAGTAGGTCGATTTCTGAACCATTGATATTCACCACTAAGACAGTTCAACAACATTGCTATTCTCATGCCAAATTACACCAAAAATTTATAATCATAAGAGTTAATAAAAATGAAACAACAAAAAGGCAGATCTAAATTAATGTTAATCATTTACATTTTTAATAATCCAAATAAAATGGATGTGCAGTGTGCATTCTGCTAGTATTATGATTTTTCATTAAACAGCATAATTCATTAAACTTCTATTTATTTTAAACAGCTCAGAATGCACTTAAACAAAACAACTAATAAGATCAGGAAAAAAAATTAACACAGGAAAAAGATGCCCTGTTATGACCTTTTAATGAACTTACATTTATTTTATACTAACTAGAATGCTAGAAAAAAGCAATCTTCCACAACACAGCACATAAATTCTACTAAATAAAATGTTAACTGGTATATGATACAAACAAAGGAAAATATACAGATGATCTACTTTTACATATTTATACTAAAACTGAATTTTTAATACAAAAACATTCTAAATAGATTAGATTTCATATTTAATAAGGAAAAAAGAAACTATTGCAAAGACAAAAATTTCCAAGTCAAAATAGTGTCAATGTGCTCAGATGTTCTTAAAAAAAACTTGTTAAAAGGTAAAATGTTTAGGATTCATGGTATTATTCCTGGTGGAGACAGCTTTCAGTTAGTCAATCAATCAATCAACAAACATTTATTCAGTATTTACTATGTGCTTGGCACTGCACAGTGCCACTGAAATACAAAAAGAAGCAAAAGACAGTCCCTGCCTTCAAGAAGCTCACAATCTAATGGGAGAGACAAGAAGCATTTGTACAAACAAGCTTGTACAGGATAAATAGGAAGTAATTGATAGAGGAAAGGCACTAAAATTAAGAGGAGATTGGAAAGGAAATTTTAAATGATTTTAACAGTCGACAAAATCATCCTTTTCCTCCTTACCAAATGAACACTTAATCAAAGTCACTGTTGTCACAGAAATATATAAATAGACTTTATCCCAAGATGGCCTTGCTGCATATAAATAACCTTGGTTTACTTTCTTAATTGTTCTGTACAAATTTAAGCCAGGTATTTAAAATGAGCTTTTAGTGAGGACAATTCATTTTATTAATTAAAAAAAATCATTTGGGGCAAGGACTTAAGAAATAGTACAAGACTGGCTTAACTATTTCTTAACATTACTTGTCCTTATCTTCAAAAGTAATCACATATTTTGACTCTTCATAAAAGCAAAGTTTATTTTCTCTACTTTCTTACTTTCCTTGTTTTTACCTCCTCCCTTCCTCTCTCCATCCTTCCTTCCTACACTAGATCTAGGATTGTATCAATACCCTTAAAGAATGTTCTCTGCTGAGACATTCATCTCTCCTCTGAACTTTCAGTCTTAGACTGCAACAGAGAGGTTAAATGACTTGTCCAGGGTAACACAGACATTCTATGGCAGAGCTAGAAGTTGAACCCAAGTCTTCCTGACTCTGAGGTCAGCTCTTTGCCCACTATGACACCTAGCCTTTACATATTAAATTACTCTTTAAACAACAATAGAGAAAAATTGTTATTATTCAACACTGAAATTCTAAGGAAGGAAATATGATAAGATTTTTAAATGCTTGACAGATCGCGAGGGTGGTACAAAATTAGTGGTTAAAATGCAATAGAGCCGTGTAATTTCATAATTGAAACAACAGTAACTATTTGTTACATAAGTTAAAAAACACTGAAAGGTAAAAGAAATAATAAACATCTTATTCAAATGAATTCTCACTTATGAAGTGATGGTTACTGCTTTATCTGAACTTCAAAGCATATTTTACTTGTTCAAAGAAGTCTAGATATACTACAGAATGCATATACATCTCGTTTCTCAAGCACAATCACAGATAATATTACTCTGAAAAAGGATTTAAAAGCTGACAAAAACATTTAACAATTTTAATCACCTTTACTAAATCATATTTTATTTTGCTTACTTAAAATTAAAATACTACCTTTACCACAAAAGGTTCATTGCTCAAGATTAGTTAACCACAGATGTCTTATGCCTATTTCTGGGAACAACAGTACACATTCATTCACAAGTTTATTTCAGAGAGAAATGTATGAGGTTGGCAAATCATAAACAGATTTGTCTCCATCAATTTTGGGAACAGGAAAATATTCAGATTGTTCAATATTCAATATCTATTCACACTGTTCAAACATGAGAGTATACTAAGTCTGTTGGAACAAGGAATGGAAAAAGCATAGCTATCCTAATCTACTGCCAATTAAGTAATAAATCAGGCTGAGGTCAAACCACACTCCAGAGTTTTTAATTTGTACCAGAGAGAATAAGATTAACATTGCCATTTCTGTGAAATCATTTCTTTCAAAAAGACACAAAAACATGGCTATTGACATGGTAGTTTTAATACAATATAATTTCCTCAAACATGCCCCACCCCCCCAAACCAGAAGACCTGTTAATAAAAATCAACTATTTTTTAATTCTTTCCCAAACTACTTTAGCACAATATAAGATTTCTTCCTAAGTTGTAGCGGAACAACAACAACAAAAAGCAACTAATAATAAATATTAAACCAGGAGATACTTTATCGTCAGATGTAAGTAATCACACTGAAAAACTTTTTTACATAAATGATTTACTAAAGGCCATTCTAATCCTGTTTCCACGATGCACTATGGAACTAGGCCACAGGAACTTAAAGAAGCTGCTTTCTTTAAATACTTTTCACAATCTAAGTATATCTACTCAAAATTTTTGACATATTTGTACCATTATTAGAGTAATGGCAAATATTAGGTAATATTCAAACAACTAATATTCAAAGAGAAAGCAATTGGCCATAACGTTCATATTTGCGTGGTCTTATGCCATTTTTAAACAACTTATTTGACCTACTGTCATGATCTGTTGATTCTTAAAATCTTGCCACTTTTCACCCCCTTTGGAAAAATAGCAATGTTTAACACAATTTCTTTCTGTTTCCTTGTCTTAAAAATGAGAATTGGACAAGATGATTCTCTAACGTCTTTATGTTAAAAATCTTATGTTTATTGATGATTTACTCAGTTTCTCTAAGTAATCAATCAACAAATATTTACCTCTATGACATTTCAGGACCTGAGGAAAAAAGAGAGGCGTGAGGCACAGATGTTCCCTTCCCCTAAAGAGCTTACATTCCAATTGGAGAGACAAGGCTAATACACACAAGCCAGAAAACAACTAACTGCTAAACTGCAAATGGAGTAGAAATTCTGATAAGGTTAGAGAAGTACAGATTTGGCTCAACTCAACATTTTTTTTTAGTGACTACAATGCATATGGCACTGTGGTAGGCTCTTGTAGTGCAGTGGTTCTCAAAGTATGGTGAAAGGACTCGTGGAAATTTAAGAGACCCTTTGGGGAGGGTCCATCAGATCAAAACTATTTTAATAAAAATTACTAACTTTTAATTTCTAACATGTTAATACATGTGTTATATACATGTACAATTAATGTATATGTTAATTTATTATATTTATGCAATAGCTCACATAAACAAAAGCTTTTTAGAGGCTCCTCAGCATTTTTTAGGAGTTAAGAGGTATTGAAACCAAAAAGTTTGAGAACTACTTCTGTAGAGGATATAAGATGAAATAAGACATAGTACCTGCCCCTCAAAGAGCTTATAAATCTTTTAAAGAATAAGAAAAGACTACAAATAATAATATCACTCCAAATACGGTAACTCTTTGAGATGTCAAGTATCAAAGTATCGAAGATTCAAGGAGAAAAGTTAACTTCTAGAGATGACAAGATGTTAGGTTTCAAAGGAATCTTGGCTATTACTTAGTTTGACTCTCTAGTTTTATACAAGAGGAAAGTAATACCTGTTAAATATAAATCATTTGGCTAATGTCACAGAATGAGTTGGTATCAAAAGTTGGAACAAGAACCTAAGACTCCAGATGCCAAACTGTTTTCACTATACCATGCAAAAAAAAAAGCCCCACACACATACACACACAGCACAAATCTTCATACTCTGAGTTATTCCCCTTTATTCGAAGCAATCAACTTTTGTCCTACCTAGAGAAAATTCTTGAAAGGTAAATATGATCTACATAGTCAGAGAAAAAGGGAAATGCATTTCATAACTTCACTATTCTTACTAAAATAATAAACATTAAATACAATCCTCAACTTGTAATGACTCAAAATTCATTGTAAATATAACATATGCAGCAGATGACAAAATGAATGTACCAAACATGACAGAAGCTGTGAATTAGAAAGTAGTATGAAAAAACACTGGATAAAGTAGTTGGAGATGCTATTGTGACAAACTATTTAATTATTACCCTGAAGTTTGGACTTCATTAACTGGAGTCACAGTAAACAGCAGAGGGATATGTGGTAAATTGGAAGGAGTTAACATAAGGTTCGAAAGAAGAGAAGCTACAGATGATATCAATGATTCAAGCTTGGATGACTCCAAGAGTGATAGCACTTAGAAATGGTGACAAATGGGAATAGTATTGGCTAGTTTACATATACAAAGGTTCTGCTACTGGTTCACTATCAATAGAGCATTCAATTTTGCTTTTTTCTAATAACGGTAATAGATTTACACAGATCCTTTTCCACATGGCTTTTTCACAATCTTTAATCTCCCTGACTTCTCTGTCGCATCTGACATTGCTGATTACTCTTTCTTCCTAGTTACTCTCTTCTCTTTAGGTTTCTGGTACACCAATCTCTACTGATCCTGCTCCTACCTATCAGACTGCTCTGTCTCAGTTTTTTTTGCTGGATCCTCATCCAAATTACACCCCGTTACTGTAGATGAAGGATTCTGTCCTGGGCCTTCTTGTCTTTACCTTTTTATACCACTTCACTTGGTGATCATATTGAGCTCCCATGCTAATGATGTTCAAATCTACCTATTTTGTCTAAAACTATGCACTGATCTTGCTTCTCCAACTACTTGTCTAATGCTTAGTTTATTATGTGATGCCATTTAAATATGTATGAATATGGCATGAGGCCATGGTTGTCCAGTAGACATCTTGAACTCAACATAAGCAAAACCTAATTATCTTCCCCTTGAATTCTCATACCCTCTTCCACATTCCCCGTTATTATAGAGGTCAACACCATCCTTCCAATCTCTAAGGCTTGCAACCTAGGTGTTATGCTCAGTTCCAGAATATATCACACCCCATCCCATCCAATCTGTTGCCATGGTTTGTCAATTTCACCTTTGCAATCTCTCATATATATGGCTGCTTTTCTCCTTCAGCACTGCCGCCACTCTAGTGCAGGCCTTCATTATCTCATGCCTACACAATTGCAATAGCCTTCTGGTGGGTCTGTCTCCCTCAACTCCTTCACCACTTCAATTCCTCTTCCATTCAGACCACAAAGTGGTTTTCTGAAAGCCGAAGTTTGACCATGTTACTCCCCCCCCCAAAAAAAACCCGTCAGTGGCTCCATGTTACCTACAAGTTTAAATACAAAATCCCTTGTTTGCCATCCAAAACCCTTGGTAGCCTAACCCCCTCCTTTTCAGTCTTCTTGTACTATACTCCCTGCCACACACTTTTCAATTCAGTGCCACTGGCCTCCTAGCTGTTCATAAACAACACACTCTCATCTCCCAGCTCTGGGCATTTTCTCTGGCTATACCCAATGCCTGGAATGCTATTCCATCTCATCTCTGCCTACTGCCTTCCCTGGATTCCTTTAAGGTCCAACTAACATTGTTATCTTTTATAGGAAGCCTTTCTCAGCCCCTCTTATTTCTAGTGCTTTCTCTCTTAATTTTTGTTTAGTCATCTCAGTTGTGCCCAACCCTTCAGGAGTCCATTTGAGGCTTTCTCAACAAAGGATGTTGGAGTAGTTAGCCATTTCCTTCTCTAGCTCACTTTAACAACTAACCTGTATACAGCTTATTTGTACATATCAATTGCCTTGTTTCTCTCATTAAATCGTAAGCTCTTTGAGGGCAGGGGCTGTCTTTTGCCTCTCTTTTTACAGCCAGTCCTTAACACAGCTAGCACATAGCAGGTGCTAATACATGTTTCCTGACTGAAATCCATCCAAACTGTCTGTCTATCTTTCTTATAACTAATGAAATGTACTTGTCAGAGTACCAGCCAGTGTGAGGGTAATCTATGGCTATATTACAGAAAAAGCTACAAGGTCTTCATGTGGCCAGTTCCCTGAAAATGGGAAAGAAAGTTATTATTCATTAGGAAGATATTTTCAGGATTAAAGATGACATATAAAATAAAGAAGAAAAGTGATAATGAATGTTGTTAGTACCTGCACTGTATAAGTGTTGCTTTGAGGATCCAAAGAGATAGTGTACATGTTTGTGACTACAATAATGCATTATATAATAAAAGCTATTAATAACAGCTAGAATTTATGTGCCGGGGACTATGCTAAGTACATTATAAACATTAACTCATTCGATCCTCACAAGACCTTTTGAGAGGTAGGTGCTATTATTATCCCAATTTTATAGTTGAGGAAGCCGAAGCAAACAAAGTTTAAGTGACCTCCCTCCGGTCACACAGGTAGTGAATGTATGAGGCTGAATTTAAACTTATTAACTCCAAGTCCAGAACTCTATCCATTGTGCTGCCTAGCTGCCAGCAAACAAACTATTTATTAGCTGCTATACTAACATAAGCTATGATTCTTATTAATAGTTCCATGTTACAAATTTGGCAATAAGTCCCAGGGAGGTTAATGGTGAAAAGTCACAAAGGTTAATATAGTGTCAATGGGGATTAAATTCATTTGATTCCTATGCTAAGGCTCTTTGATTTTTACTCTATACCAACTGATGAGCAAATTATTGAAGAATGGACAAATATATCTTTATTTACATATATTTATTGAAGATATAATAGTGAGAACATACCACCTTGAAACAGAGAGGTGGAACATTAGAATGTGTATCAGGAAATGACAGTCATTCCAAAGTTCTCACACTAATTAGCTGCATAACATCAGACAAGACCCTCTGCTTCTCAGAGCCTCAGCTTCTTCATCACTGAGGCTTATGGTATTTCTACTTAATTTCTGAGGTCACTTCTAGTTCCAAAACTATTACTTCATGATATATTTTTTCATAAATTCCTTAAGACGAGATTATCAAACATTCAGATGTTGAACCTTTTTTACCATCAATGTTTGGGCTTTTAGCCACAGCAACTCATTTTTTTCAATGAGTTGTACTAAGTAGTTACAAAGTATTGTATGTAATTAAAATGTATTGAGTAGTTAAAAAAACAATAAGCAGAATAAAATGTTTTATGAAAAATCTTTCAAGGAACCCCTCAATGCCACTATCAAAGAATACCATTTGAAAATCAATATGCATTTGAAATCATACTAAATGACTTTTAGGCCAGAGTTTAAAGGGGGAAAAAGGAGTAACAAATATTAAGTGCCTCAGATCATTCAGAAGTAAAATTAAGATTTGAACCCCAAAACTGCATGTTTATCTGACAACTAATGTGATGCTATTGAAACACATGCAAATTATGGCACGAGAAAACTGCATGCCATTTTAGCTAGGTCAGTCTCAGTATGGAAGGGTATAAAGAATATATTGACTCTCCTTTAAATGGACAGTTAATAGAGGATAAGAAAATAAGATTTAAAAAAAAAAAAACAAGACAACTACAAATTTCAGCTCCTAAAAGGATACTGTTTTGTTTAGCTTGTTCATTTGTTACACTTTGGTTAAACAGTGAGAAAAAGAAACTTGAAGCTGGTGGTACGTTTCTTTGCAAATTAGACGACGGTGCTACCTACCTACTATATAAGCCCCTCAACGTATAACATAATTGTTCTTTATTAATGCCTTTAAATTCTTCTCATTTTGTTGTTCGGTTGTGTCCAACTCTTCATGACCGCATTCGTGGTTTTCTTGGCAAATATACTGAAGTGGTTTGTAATTTCCTTCTCTAGCTCATTTTACAGATGAGGAAACTAAGGCAAACAGAATCAAGTGACTTGCCCAGGGCTGCACAGCTAGTAAGTGTCTGGGGAGAGATTTGAACGCAGAAAGGTTCCTGACTCCAGGGACAACACTCTCTCCACTCCACTATACCACCTAGCTGTTCTTGTGGAAGATACAAAAAGTCTACTTCAGGCAATTTTCCAAAATATAAATCTCCTTCCAACATAAATGGGTAAGGCAAAAACAAAGTAACACATCAAGTCAGAAGCTTAAGGAAACAGGAAGGAAAAAGTATGAAAAAACAAAAAAGTAAATGTAATTTGGAAAAAAAACATTAATAATCACTACTTAGGATACATTTTTATTATAAAGACAAAGGCTATATATGTATATGTTTATATACACATGTGTATATATGTTTATATGTAGTATATGATATAATATCATATACAGTGTATATTATGTGTGTATATAGATAAACATATTAATGGAAGATAAATGTCGTGGAATGACAAATGTTAAATAACAGGAAAATGGGCATTCCTATAGAAATCAACACGGCTAAAAGGTTTACCTGCACATAAGCAAACAGAGAAGCAGAATTCTGTGTTATTCTTTACAAAAATTTAAGAAAAATTTCATTTTTATTTTGTATTAATGTTTCAATTATTTTCTTTTCAGTGTATGTCTATCATGAAAATCTAAAAACTACAAAAAGGCACATCACATTAATTAGGAAATAATCAGAAACCACTGAAGATTTCACTTGAGAGAGGTCACAGTTGATTATTAGCCTAAAAGGAATGGTGAGAACTGTATAGATTAGAATGAGAGCTCCTTGAAGGCAGGAGTCTTTGCCTTTCTTTGCATCTTCAGTGCCTAGCACAAGCCTGGAAAATTGAAGTTACTAAATGGTTCTTAACTGACTTAAGATTGCACGTGCATGTTAACAGATAGGAAAAGTAGGCTTGGCTGGTATTTTATATATGTTTGTGTGTGTGTGTGTGTGTGTGTGTGTGTGTGTGTGTGCGTGTGCGCATGTGCATGTGTCTTATTTTTTTAATTTGGGAGAAATTATATATGCAATATATATAATCTATATCATATCATGTATATGCATACAAAGTAATTTTTCCAAATCCAAGCATGTAGGGCAAAAATTTATAAACTATTTAGACCAAACTAAAAGGAAAGATAAATATAGCACAGTGACATATCTAGACTCTTTATAGAGTTTTCAGCCTATACTACCTCTTGGAGTGAGTTCTACAAATTTATTAGTTATGTATGGCAATATCTCCTTTAATTTCTTAAAAACTACTTTAAAACTTCAACTGGTACCCTCTAACTCTAGGATGTGAAATTTGTTGCTTTCTCTAACATAATTAACATTCATTGTTTCATAAATGTATAACACTTCCCTGCCATCATATAGTCTCTCTCAACTGACTTGGTCTTTCGAAGTTTTAAAATCATCATTTCTCTTCCAGTAATTTCTCTGAAATTAATAACACTGTCTAGCTTTCTGAATTAAGTAGCATACAGTATTAATATATCTAAGTAACATTATATAATGGTAACCATATCCTTTTCTAGTATCACAGCTAATAATTTAGAAAACATTATTTTATTAATGTGGCAAAGCTCCAAAATTCTTCAGGTGTGTGTGTGTCTGTGCGCGTTCATGTGCGTGCATGTGAATGTGTGTGTGTGCATGTGCATGTATGTGCATGTGTGTACATGTGAGTGTGTGTATTCACATACAGAAAGCTCTCAAATGCTTTATATATTTGACAATATTGATAATAAGAAAGAAAGGCGGGGAGGATATTTGCAAATGTCCTTTTCCTCTTCTCAGTTTTCACTTCTAAAGATGGGAGGAATGTGTGAACATAAAATGAGAAGATCAGAACAGATCGAAAGCAAAATGAATGTAATTCTTTACACTTTACTAGGCAGACGACAGCTTATTTATCCCTAATCTCGATTTTCCAACTTTAGGCCAGTTTCCTATTCAAAACAAGCCATTTCCCCCAAGACTGGGGTAATTTTGAGTGTTATTAATATTATCTTGAAGTGACATTTGGTATAAATTCTTTTCAAAGGCTTTTTAAAGGTCCATATAAATGAAGTTAATTGATTCTCCAATGATCAGATAGCACAACTGATTAGAGCAGGAAAGAAACTACAACTCTAAGTTTTAGTTGGAGAAACAGTGTTTCTCTGTGTTGTTTCACAAGTGTGTGTTACTGGTGACAAAGGGTGATGTAATGAGCAATTGTAGAGAAATCAGTCAATTAATAAGCTTTTGACCAACTGCTTATTTTGTGTTGGGTACAATGCTGGAGCAATGATACGATGTCAAAAATGAACTAGTCTCTGCTTTCAAAGAGCAAGAAGAAACAACACGTACATACACAAAGTATGCTCAAAACAAATTCAAGAAGTTGAAGAGAAGGAGTAAGAAGATACTAGATTCTGGGATAACCAGGAATGATGTAGAAGGCTCGAAATGAATTTTGAAGGAAACTAGGAAGTCAAGAGGCCCAAATAAAGAGGGGAGTGCCTTACAGACACAGGATAGCCAATGCAAAGGCAGGGAGGTAAGAAATAGTACGTCTTGTGTGACAAATAGCTAAAACAGTTTGGTTGGACCGTAGGATATATGAAGAAGAGTAATATTTAATAAAAATCACAGGATCATGGATTGAAAGCTGAAAAGGGACTTTGTGGGACATCAAGTCTAATTCCTTCATTTTAAACTGAGGAAACTGAGGCACAGGGCAGTGGTGACTTGCCTAAGGTCATACAGGCAGTAAGTGGCAGAGCTAGAATTAAAACTCAACTCTATCGTATCCAAATCCATTGCTATTTCTTCTGTATCAGTGCTGGGTAATTTTACCCTAGAGGTAATAGGGAGTGACTGTTTACCAAGTAGGGCAGTAACATGGTTACACTAGCATTTTAGGAAAATCCCTTCGGCAATTCTGTTGATGAGTACAAATATATCACCTCTACTCTATAAAAACAACTCAAAGCTCACAGGATTCCAGAGTTACAGACGAGGTCATGAGGCCCACAGAGCTAAGTGACTTGCCTTCATTCACAGTCAGTGTGAGATACAGAACTTGAATCCAGGTCTTATCTCAAGGCCAGCTCTCTTATGGATAGATGTCTACATTGGTATTTGGACAAGAGCATTGTGTATATATATATATATATATATATATAGGAATGTATGTTTTATATATGTGACTATTTTTAAAACTGTTAAAGCACAAGATGATAGATAAAGCCTTCTTCAATCAACTTACCAAGGAAGCCAAGCCTGACTTAGTGGTCAGGGGAACTTCGATTTTCCAGACATCTGCTGGAATAACAATAAAGAATATCACAGAAGACTCACTAAGTCCTTATGGGTGTGTCTGGAACATGACTTTCCATAGCAAAAGGGAAGTTTTTTTTTTTAATTCTAATTAACCTAAAATAATATGACCCACTCAAGAGATCAATGAAAGATGAAATTGAGTATTTCGTATAGGAGAGAAGCAAAACAGAGAAACTGATTTCAAAGAAACAGAATCTCAAAAGTGTGGGGATTATTAAAGTATAATAGTTATTTCCCAATGTAGCCACCTCAAGTTAATTACCTACCTTTCTGGAGACATAATGTAGTTATGACCTAATAAAGATATCAACCAGCATGAAACTCTTTGTGGACTGATCTGTGAAATATCAGGCACATCATTTCAAAGTCCATTCCTATTTGTTAAAAAATTGTGACTTCACCAAAATGCATACATGTAGCATTGTGTAATAACAAAAACATCTGCCTGTTCTACATTAGTAATTATTGTACTCTTATTATCATCCAGTTTATTTTGGGTCGGACATTTCAGCTGCCAACAAGAAAACAGATGTGGCCAATTCTTACAAGAGCTTTTTCCCTATCGTCAACAAACGGCTTTGCCAATTCTTCCTCCACCTCCTACATAAAAATGAAGTTTCTTTAGGTCATCCTGCTCCTGTATTTTTAAGACTCAAGTATCCTTATTGCCATAGCTACAGGAGGAAAAAAAATAAGCAATGATTCAGAAAAAGACTTAATATTGTTCTTGCTATAAAATACTTCTTTGTTCTACACCAAGAAAGATGATCAATGTACCCCAATTTGCAGATTAGCTGCTTTCTTGAATGTTTTTTTATCTACATTTAATTTAAAAAAAATTACAGAAGGAACACAAGCATACTGACAGAGAGCTAAACACAGAGTCAAGAAGATCTGGATTCAAGTCCTATCTCTCATATGTACTGGTGCTGCGTCAAAGGCAAGTAATAATCTCTTACCCGTGGGTAACTCTCTAAGACAGAGGAGCTGATCTGTACAAACAGATGGAGTTTCTTCACTGGAAAGCTCCTTATGTCAGTGTAATCAGAGGTTCAGACAAAGCAAAACAACCACAAACATTTCCCTACTATAATTTGGGGATGCATAGTAAAAAAATTCCCTTGTATTTCTCTTCTTCTTGCCTTACATTTCATGATTAGGTGACTAGAGATGTATTTGGATCCATCAGCTTCTTTAGTACTTAGGTCTGCTGCTCAATGGCTAAAAAACAAAGATACACAAATACTGAGTAGATGTTTTTTTTGTTTTCTAGAGAGTAAGGAATCTTTTTTGTAGAAAAGGACTTATGTAGGACCACATTTTTGAAAATTAGGTTATCACAAGGAAGTATCAAGGAAGATTATGTCCATTCAATTTCTGTTCTTTTATTATAAGGTTATTCAATCATACTGCTTCTTCATCTTTCTCTTCTTTTGTCTCTTCCATTTTTTTTCTTCTAGTTCTTTTTTAACCATATTGCCAGGTCACAGAATGAAATGACTGTCCAAAAATGTTTCTGCTATACAATATTTTTTTAAGGCCAAGAACACAGCCAAACAAGAAATCATTATTTTATTTTTTAAATGGCTGATGGGAAGCAATAGGCAGTTTATTTAAATAAAAGACAGTATAATGCAAATTTACTCCACAGTAGTGTTCCAAGAATTAGTTTTCCTTTTAATCTATCTTGTTATTCTTCAATGAAAGAAATAAATAAGCAAACCATGTAGCTATTTTCTACTTGGACAATCAATTAATTTATACCTAATGACTAAAATGCTGCATGTGTTTCCTATGTAAGGAAAAATATTGTACAAAAAGATTTACAAAAAGCTACTTAAAGCCACTTACTTCTTATTGCTAATTATACTGATATAGCAAAAAAAGTGGGAAAAAATCTACTATAGGTGATCACTACAATGGAGCAAATAAAAATCAAAACAACCCCTCAAATTTTCATATTATAAGCACTGAAAATCTGGTCACTCTGTGTGTATGTCTATGTGTACGTGTTTGTGTATATTCGTGATATACATGTTTATATATGTGCATATATTTACACATATAAAATATATACACACATATGTACATATATTCATGCTAGCTGGGTGGGGCTTATTTAGCATAAAGTTTAAAAGTCTCAGAACACAGTTCTGGTTTTCATTTTAATCAATTACTAAATTCCACAAGTATGTTCTAACAAATTTGGAGAAAGTGCTTTCAGAGTTTAAACTCATGCTTCCTACTATTTCAACACTGGTGTTGCTTAGGAACCTGCATAAACAATCCATGTGTTTTCAAAGGAGGAAGTGAAAAATTGGCAGCAGTTTTTTAGTTGGCTGAAGCAACTACAAACTCTTACAAAGCACTCTAATGACAGACATCTTGTTTTTAAACAAACTGAAATCATGCTTTTGAAACAAATATTGAAATATATTTACTCTCTTTAAGAACAGGCATAAGCTGGGATTTATTGTATATCATTTTTGCCTTAAGTTAAACCTTTTAAAAAGCCATTCCATGTTTAAGACAGACTTTAAAGAGGACATCACTAAAAGTAACAACATAATAACTCAACCAATTACCTAGAATATGATGTTTATCTAAAATTATGCTACAAAATGTTGACCCATCACTTGCCTCTGTATCACTGCAAAGGCTCCACCCTGTCCCCCCTCACTCAACATATCACCTAGGGTGCACATCACCTTCTTCACTTCCACCCCTGCCTTCTTCTAAACCTCTGTATAAGTTCTATCTCCTACATGAGTTATTCCTTAATCCCTAAACAGCTAGTGCCTCCTCCTACCTTGAAATTATTTTTGTTTTCTTTGGTACATATTTTGTGTGTGTAGATGAATAAATGTTCTTTCCCCCGCAAAGGTAAGGTCCTTATGAGTAAGGAGACTCAAAAGTCTTCGTACCCTGAGCATACAGCACAGTAGCTAGCATTTAGTAGGCACTTAATAGATGCTTGTTGGTTGAGAGATTTAAATCCCAAATGTTAGTTCACATTAATACAGCATTTTCTGGTTTTCCTCAAACAATCTTCCTCAAAATAAATCGATGAGATATTGCCCTCTATTTTATGGATTAGGAAACTGAGACTGAGAGACTTGTCCAGTATCATAGTTACTAAAGTAGCATAACTGGGTCCAATTTCTCCTGATTCTAAGTTCTGTGTGTTTTTCACTAAACCAAGTGGTGGTAGTTGCAGTCTCAAAGAATATGAAAACATATATCCCATGAGTAACAGAATAGATATATAACAAATGAATGGAAAAGCATTTAAGGGGTTTTTTAAAGTATAATCTGCTAAACAATAGTCAAAAGTTAATTTATGTTAAATGAATCCTAGTTTCCTACTGATTTCTAATATAAAGTTGAAACTGTTCTAGTCTTAAAAATTTTATCCCTGAATGTAATAAAATTAATACTAGCTACTGAAACAAATCTTTTAAAAGAATAATTATTTTAAATTCAACAAATATTTAGTAAATGCTAGTCCACTGTGACAGATGATGGGCACACAAAAGACAAGACAGTGCCTGCACTTAAGATACAATAACTTAGTTGCAGAGAAAAAAAAGCAATAATATTTTGAGATATATATATATATACATGTATATATATATAATGTATGGTATCTATAAGTATGTGTAATAAAGGTCTCAATAGAGTAGGATGCAGAATTCATGAAGGTAGAAATTTATTATAACTAGGAAGCCTCCATGAAGAACATGGTCCTTAAGCTGAAAAATTGAAAGGAAAGAAAGTATTCTGACAGGCAGAGAGGGATGGGTAGAGATTACTCCAGGGCTGACGAAGAGTAAGCATAAGCCTGGAGTCTGGTAATGGCAAAATGAGAGTGGGAAACAAAGAGTAGAGGATCCTAAGAGCAGGATGGGATCTTAAAAATCACCTAATGTAAGGGATTAATTTTACAGATAAAGAAACCCAGTGATGTTCCCAGAGAGGTTAAATGACTCAGTCACATAGGAACTAAGCAACAGAGGCAGGATTTGAATGCATTTTCTGACTCCAAAGACAAGTGTTTGTTCTACTGCTGACCCTCTAATCTGGTTTGGATGGAATCTAGAAGCCATATGGGAGGTTTGGGGCTGCTTCTAGTCATATTGAGACCTATTGCTAAAAGACCTTGACATTTTAATGTTAAGTGGAAAACCTTGAGCGGTCCCCTTGGACCTCCCCCGTCTTATGAAAGCAGCAAGAGATTAGGACTAGGAGCAAGGGCACAGAATCTGTTAAGAGAAGAAACAGCTTTTGGTTCAAGGCCCTTTGGCTGTGACTCTCCAGGTGGCAAGATGTGACTTCAATGATGGGTTGGGAAGGGCCTTTCCTATCATGTCAATTCCACTCATGTGAGAAGGCTGATGGCAACAACAATTTCAGCTTGTGCCTGGGTCTCGGTTAGCCCCCACCTCTTGTGTTTCCTTTTCTTGAGTGGAGGACCTCGTGAGTTAGAAAGGTACAGGGATCCAAATGCAGCAGTGGCCAGAGCCAGCTGGTATAAGGGGCAGTTTCACTGGAGCAGACAGCCACCAGGATGACCCAAGCTTGACTGTTTAAGAGCACTAAGCAAGTCAACTGCAAGTCACGTCATCATTTCCCCGATGTCATGGTCCTCTTCAAAAACAAAGGACAAACACAACTAAGAAATACCTGCTACACGTAGTCTTTTCCTGATATCTTATGCTGGGGCCATCTCTCTGCCTTACATCTTATTTCTTCTATCTAATTTAATTTTCTTATAATTATCTGCTCACAAACTATTTCTCTAACAAAATGTTCTCTCTCTGAGAGAAGAAATTGTTGCATTTCTGTTTTTATATTCTCAGGGCCAAGCATATTGTCTGGTACTTTTAGTTGTTCTTGTCCAACTCTTCATGACCTGCTTTGTTTTGTTTTGCTTGGCAAAGATACTGGAGTAGTTTGCCATTTCCTTCTCCAGTTCACTTTACAGATGAGGAAACTCAAGCAAACAGAGTTAAGTGACTTACCCAGGGTCACACAGCTGGTAAGTATCTGAGGTCAAATTTGAACTCAGGTCTCCCTGACTCTAGGCCCATTGATCTATTCACTCGCTGTACCACATAGCTGTCCCTAAATCTGGTACTTAGGAGGGACTTGATCCCATACCCTCTCGTCTTCAGCAAATTTATCCCTGATAACCTCCCTTATCTAGAATCTTACACCCTCTCTTATTTACTGGTTCCTTTTCTACTGCCTTGATTTTCTTTCATTCTAAAAAGTAAATAAAAAAAACTCTTCATTTAGGCCTTAACACATTCTCAAGCTATTGATGAATCTCTTCTCCTTTTTACTCACTGACTCTCTTTCCTATGATCTGACTCATTTCTCAACCCTCTGAAGTCTGGCTTCTGACATCATAAGTCAACTGAAACTTCTCTCTTCAAAGTTACAAGTGATCTCATAATCACTGAATCATATGGTCTTTTCCCAGTCTTCATCCTTTTCAACCCATCTGCTATATTTGACACTATTGATTAACTTCCTCCTGGACAACATTCTCCTCTCTGGGTTTTCAGGTAATACTCTCTCCTGCTTCTCCTAACATCAAGGTAACCCTTTCTCAGATGCCTTTGCTTGTTTTATCATCTCTATCACATCCCCATAAGTATGCAGATTTGCCAGGTTTCTCTCCTAGGCTATCTTCTCTATCTCCCTTCTCCTTCTTCTTGGTAACCATATCATCTCCAGTAGGTTTAATATCACCTAGGTACATTTCTTCCTGGAGCTTCAACCTGACATTATCAATTGCCTATTGGGCATTTTAAAATGGATGACCCTGAGACATCTCACTCAACGTGTACAAAACTGAACTCATGATCTTTTCTCCATTTCTGTCAAAGGTACTACCCTGCTTCCTCCCAGCCTCCTAGGTTCACAAACTCAGCATCATCTTCAGGCTCTCAGTCTCCTTCACTCCGTATATCCAATAACTTTTATTTATATCTGATCTTCTCTCTACTTTAATAACTACCACCTTAGTTTGAGCCCTCACTACTTGTTGCCTAGTACATTGCAATGGCCCTCTAATTGGTATTCCTGCCCCATATCTTTCAAAACTTCATGTTATCCTATACACTTTGGCAGCAGCCAAAGTGGTTTTCCTTAAGCAAAGATGTGATGATATCACTTCCCAGCTCAACCAACTCTGGTGGCTTCCAGCTGCCTCTAAGGAAAAGAGTAATTGAACTCATCTGCTTAGCTTTTAACATCCTACACAACCTGGCTTCAAGCTACCTTACCAACCTCATTAGGCATCGCTTCCTTTTTCCACACTAGGGGATCTAAATAAACTGCCCTCTTTACCTCACACTTAACTCACCATCTCCAGTCTCTGTGTCTTCGTACCAGCTGACTTCCACATCTGGAATTCACATCCTCCTCACCTCTGATTCCTAAAATCATTTCTTCCTTTACGATACAGCTCAGAGGTCATCTTCTGCATGAAACCTTTCCTGATGTCACCAACCATTGGTGTCCTGGTTTCAAGCTAACTTGTATTTCAATACTATCTATTAGTTTGTACTTATTTACTTTATAGCCACACTGCAAATCCTTATACAGGTGAGTCTTCCCCTTTAGAATGCAAGTTCCTAGCAGAACAGTAGGAAGTGATTCTTTGTTCTAATATTCGAAGTACCCAGCACAATGCTTGATTTTGGGATGAATGTGAATAGGAGGAGAGGTCATTTTGAATGGCCTCAATTTTCTCAGTAAAGTAAGAGGCAAGGTCCTCTTTTAATATAGAGTGAAAAAGAAGAGGAAGTATAAGGCAGAAAGAAGAGGTTTGAAATAGCTTAAATGCCCAGGTGAAGTCAGATAACATGAATTTGTAATGTACCAAGTCAGCACAGTTGTGAGGCTTTGGTCCATCTAAATTAAGCAACTCCTGTGTGGAGGGGAGGTGGAAGATGCTGGGGGTATTCAAGGGCTGAGGTTTGGCAAAAGATGAACAGTAACACACAAGGGGGTGGAGAACCGAGGGCAGGTAGAGTTGAAATTGTTGAATATTGGTTTGATAATGGAGAGGGAGGGGAGTGAAATTAGAATAGGTATAACAGCATGAGAAAATACCGAAAGGAAGAAGGATCACAAGTCTCGATTAGAGTGAAGAATAGCTTTATGAAGGATGAGGCATGGGGGAAACGGAATGACAGGAGGTTATGATCACAATAGGAGTGTCTGAGTTTGTTTGTTTGTTTGGTTTTTGGCAGGGTAATCAGGGTTAAGTGACTTGCCCAAGGTCACACAGCTAGTACATGTGTCAAGTGTCTGAGACCAGATTTGAACTCAGATCCTCCTGACTCCAGGGTCTGTGCTTTACTCACTGCACCACCTAGCTGCCCCAAGTGTCTAAATCAGGGCAACAACATTAGTGAATAATTGCTATACCAAAGTGAAGCTGAGGTGTAGCAATGGATTAGGAGATTTAAAGAGGCTGAGAAATTAGGAAGTAAAGGAATTAGAAAGAGTATGAAAATATTACTATTTTCTAGCATAAAGGGTAAAATGAGGAGATAAAGAAAGGGAGTTGAATTTGAAGAAAATTACTTAATGGTCAGTATAATTAGAGCTACCATAATTTCAACTGGGCAGCAAATTTTGACTGAGGGTACTTTGAAGAAGGAAAGGTTGCTAAGTGGAAGTGACCATGGGGACAAGAAGTATTCTGACTTCCCCTGTGGGCTCAGTGTGTTGGAGAGTGTGAGAGAAGGTACAGATCATACTAGACAGGATAGCAGGCAGTGCAGGATCATTTGGGGGTAATTTAGTCCTTGTAAGGGCTGGGGAAAAGGGAGAGGAAGGAGTGAGAATGATTCCCAGAATGAAGGGCAGTCTGCTCACTTTGCAAAATAAATCCCACAGAACACAGCATAGGTGTGTGGGGGCAGGGTTGGACATAGAGTAGAACTGGATTTAAGAGGATATGGATTTCAAAAAAAGCTGGAGATTGGAGATTTCTTTTTTCTTAAATGGTCAGTGAATGACTGAAACAAGGATAGGGAAAGAGAAAACAAAGGTTAATAGCGGGAGGCAGATGAGTAATGAAGCTCAGAGCTCTCTGGTGAGTGTTGCAGAAGGTACTGGAACAGTTCTAGATTGGGTTCAACTCCTAGAGTTCAACCCTAAATGCAGCTAGAGCCTCCTCTGGTCACTGGTGGAGGCATGGGACTATGGTGGTGGAGGTGGGATGTCCTCAGGCAGAGGGCATTTGTCAGCTGGGATTGGTCTGGGTCTGTACTTGCTCACCCCACCCTCCAGGCTCCTGGCACATCTTCAATTGCATCCACATCTGCTTCTACTCTTCCTCAAGATAGCTGGAGGTAGAGCATGGGAGGGGAACCCTTGGCCAGAGGAGGGTTCTTATGTGGTCAAAATCTGGGTTTGCCCAGACTGCTGCCCTCCCTGCAATTGCTCCTCTTCCTCTTAGTTTAAAATGTACGCTCTTTGAAAGTAATCATTATTTTATTTTTTATACTTATATCCCCAGTGCCGAGAACTGTGCCAGAAACATTAGTGCTTGATAACTTCTTATTGAATGATTTTAATGCTAGCAAATTGATATTTCTGAGAACAGTAAAAGATAAAGCCAAAGGAATATGTGACTGTTAAAGGAGGTGAAACCTTCATGTAACAACAGTAAAAGATAACAACGTTCATGCTGTATTGTCACCCATGATTTAAAGGATTTGGTAACCCACCAGTGTATTTTTATTATTAAAATAATATCACTTCAAATTTGTATTAATAGTAATCATAACACAAAAGAGAAATGTTTTTCATACAAAATGTAGCACAATAATTTGCTGTACAAATGGGTACAAATACAATTATAATGTATAAAAAGGATTTATGAAGTGTATCAATACAAATATACAGTGACACACACTTCAAAACTATGTGAAATTAGTAACATCTAGAAAACATGGATAAAATATTGATTATGTATTTGCATAAAGCCAAGGAAAGACACAGAGACAGGTCTTGCAGAAATAAAGCAGTCATCATATGTGCTTTCTGCACAGAGAAGTCACTTAATAGATATTTGCTGAACTAAAATTATCTAGAATATATTTAATTGGCATAAATAAAATGCAATAGATTTCAAGTCTTAGATCATGTTTTGTTTAGAGTCATTCAAATGAAGAGCAAATGACAAAAAAGATAATTAGGATTCTTATTAAAGTGCATACGTTCTTGGTAATAAATTAAAGAAATTATAATCATCTGAAAAATTAATGACTAGATTTATAAAAGAGACTCAAGTAACTGGAAAAGCCTTATCTGACTTAATAGTTGAGAAACTATTGAGATGGAATTTATTATTTTCCTTTTATCTATCAATCTATGAAAATAAGATTTTTATAAATGCAGCTTGAAACCCTTTTAGCCATCAGTAACAATCATTTGACCCTTTCTCACACTTCAAAGTTCACAACATCTATATGAGATACCAAAATAAATTACTCAGTGACAATTTTTGGAATTTCAGTTTTAAAAATATGCATTAAGAGCAAGAAACCTGTTACTTCCTTGGTAATAAATTAAGAACATATATACACACATAAGCATAGATTTGGTTATTAGAGGTCATTTATTCCAACCTCCTCGATTTTACCAGCTGAAAGGATTTAGTAGCTAGTTGTTGTTCAGTGGTTTTCAGTCACGTCCGTCTCTTTGTGACCTCATTTGGAATTTTCTTGGCAAAGATACTGGAGTGGTTTGCTATTTCCTTCTCCAGCTCGTTTTACAGATGAAGAACCTGAGGCAAGCAAGGTTAAGTGACTTGCCTAGGGTCACACAGCTAGTAAGTGTCTGGGGCTGGATTTGAACTGAGGAAGATGAGTCTTCCCGACTAGGCCTGGCACTCTATCCACTGCATTACCTAGGCTGCCCTTAAATAACTTTAAATACCATTAATAACCAGGATTGTAAGAACCTAGATTTAGAGTTGGAATTGAGCTTCCAGGTATCTTAGTGTAACATCCCCATTTAAGAGAAGAGGAACTGAGGCTGAGAGAAGTTAAAATAAGCAACACATCTGGGTCAAATAGTGAGTATGTGGCAAAGTTGGGAACTGAACCCAGAACTTCTGACCATAAATTCGGTATTTTGTTTTGTTCCCTTTACACTACACTGCCTTTCAAATCTAGTGTTCATTCCAAAATACCAGCTACAACTCACTATTTCCTAAAACTATAACCACTACTAATTAAATGATACCTTTTTTCTGCTGACAGTAAAGGACAGATCTCTGAGATTCTTTGTGGCATTAAAATTCAATGATTCAAAGGCGAAAGGTCAAAACTCACTCAGAGTTGTTTCAATGTATTCACCACTTACTACCCAAGATTGGTAAAAGGAAAACATGAAGTGTTGGTATCATGTGCATCATCACACCTAATAATACAACCACACTTCTGATTCAAAATCATTGTCAACTATGCTGTATTGCAAAAGAACTCACTCTACCCACATCTGAACAATTAACATATTCTGATAAATATGATAATTTGTTCACTGTATGGCTGATAAATCTTTTCTGTTAATCACCAATGACATACACAAACACACATAAAAAAACAAATATTCTTGAATTGATAATAGTTCAGTGAAAGGAGAGGCCCCATTAACTTGAAAGAGTAGAATATAGTACTTCAGTGCTAGAAGCCAGGTCAAAAAGAACAGGTGGAAACTTTAATTGTAGAGTTATAAAGAGGAAATAGTGATTGTTGCCTGAACACATATCATGAGTCATTTCTATTGTCACAATGTATTGTCCAAAAAACACACATAGTGGAGAAAATTCTTTCAATTGTATGATGGTAAAATATTTTAGAATATATAGTGTAATATGGTGTGTCAGTAAAATAAAGAGCTGTAAATCACTTTGTGTTTATTGTTACATTTTATTTTAACCTCTTTAAAGTTATTTTAAAAGCAGAAAACTGATTTAAGCATGATTAAATTAAACCCTATATCCACTCTTATTAAAGGACAAGTTAACACCCACTTTGAAACTTGTAGTGTTAAAAGATAAACACTCTCATGATTTTATACCTTCAGTCTAACTTAAGCCAAGACATATCAATTTGAGTTACATCAGAGTATAAAATCGGAGTTTGACCTACAGTACAACCTAATTTTAACAGACTTTCAAATATACAAATCTTGACTTTGCAAAATTGCCATGATGAAAATGTTTTCTATTAACACTATGAAAACTGAGTAATAAATACAGGGGAAAAAACGGCAATCCTATAATAACAAGAAAATCACTTGGAAAAGTATTTCAAAATCTACTTCATTGACAGCACAAGTTCCCTAGAAAGTACATAAATAAAAATACTGAAAGGAAATCAGAGAAAATATATAAACGAAATGTAGTATAATTATGAAATAAACTTAAGACAAAACTTCTTAAATTTATATATATATATATATGCACATATATATACATATATGTACTTACAAACACATATATAAATTGTTTGGGTTTATGTGATTTCTGAGAGAAAAATAAAGCAATAAAAGTTTTTGTTACAAAATTAAGATTTTATAGTTAGCTTAATCTATTAATAACTACTAAAAGGTTATAGTTCTTCAGCTAAATCCACTGCTTCATATAAATATGTATATTTGTTTATATGTATATGTGTGTATATATATATGTATGTGTGTATGTGTATATATATGTATATACCTTTAAATGTAATTGCTAAACAGAGAAATCATGGAGCTGAGATGATGGTAAAATGAAATAAATCTCCACAATGAAAATATTAAGGTTTATTGGTTTCGTAGAAAAATGTTTGAAAAAGTGAGGTGTAACATCCATGGGTTTCCATCCCTACTACTTTCCTTTCTAACTACAATATATAACTTTCTTCCACTATCTATATTCCAACCAACTAGTACTTCCTATTTTATTTTGAAGAGAAAAAGCAGTGAATAAGAGGTCTATAGATTTTTTAAACTTTATTTTTGTTTATCATAAGGATTTTTTAAGCTGAATTTGCTTGCTCTTTCTTGTTACCCTTCCTCCTGACTCATCTTCTTTCTTCTTGTTTTCTCATTCAATTATCATCCCTTACAGTAGCCTATCTCTTCTTTCTCTTTTGATTTTACTATTACGATCAAATCACGATTTGAGCTCTTTGAAGGAAGCTCCAAAGTAAAAATTTAACAAGTACCATATGTATTCATTTATGAATAATAGTGCTAATATTATACTTCTAATTTGGGGGATAGAAATTCACATAATTTTTTTCTTTTTCTACCTATCACATGATATATTACATTAGTTTTTCTATATATCTTGCATTTATTTCATACAGCATGTCTTATTTTTGTAATCACTGTTTGCTAGCTTGTTTATATTTATTGATATTTATATTCACTTATTTTTTTGAGCAAACAAAACTGACATAAAAATGTGATTTCATTAGAAAAAAAATGGTCAAAACCTTCAAGTTCCCTGCTGGAAAATGTGCAGAAATAGATTTGTAAAATCCTTAAAGAGTATGCTAGGGCACTGAGAGATGACTTGGCTTGCCCATGGTAACATGGCATGTCTTGAACCCAGGTCATTTTAACTCCAAGGTGGGCCAACTATCCATTATGTCATACTGCTTCTCAAATGGCTAAATACTATGAATATTTGATAAGCAAAATACATAACTCAGAATCTTAAAATAGAGCCTTAGAAATCACCAAATTATTTCATTATAGAATCCTATCTATAGCACCTGTACAGAGGAAGCCTATTGTTATTACCAGGTAGTTAAAAAATTATTTCTTACATTGAAAACTTGTATCTGTCTCCTTGTACATTCCATTTATTAGACCTAGTTCTACTCTCTGGAGACATATATATAACAAATTTCCTCCTATTTTCACGACAGTCTTCCAAATCCTTGAAGAGATATTATATTTCCCCTTAGTATTTTCTTCTTCAGTCTAAATACCCAGTATTTTAAATACTGCCTGACATAAGAAGGTTATTCAACAACTCACCCTTCTGAGCACCTTTCTATAGACACTCTCTGCAATGTAAATGATATGTTCTCCTTCAAACGTGGCCCTTTGAAATGAACACAGAATTACAGGTGTGCGCTAACTACGTAAGATTAGCAAAATGGATAACAACAAATACAAATTCCAATGTAGATCCAATAAAAATGTGCACAAAAGAAGCTGCTTTATAGAAGAAATGATGGGTAAATTAATAAATGCTACTAAAAGGTGACTCAACATGATCCTGAGTAAAATATTTAATGCAAAAGAATTTAGTAAAAAAAATCAGCAAAATTGAAAATATAAAGTGCCTCTGACATATAGAAAAGGGAGCAAGGGCAGATAAAACAGTTAAAAAAAAAAGATAGACAATACAGCATTGAGATAACGGGAAGTTAATAAAAATTCCTAGTCACAGTGAATTTTTTTAAGCTCACCATTTTATTTCTTTAATTTTTAGCACAGTTACACTTGTAAACTAGTTAAACCCGACTGCCCCTTCCTCCCACCCAAAAAATCCCCCATAACAACAACCTATGCTTAACACTATTTGGTGCTCTAACTTTATATAAAATTCAATGTTTATTTCTAGATTCTTCGTAATGAATTTCACAAATCAAAAAACAAGGCATTTCATGCTATAGTTCACAATTTTAGCTACATTATATTCTACCGGTGGTACAAGTTATGTGCTTTTAAATAATCTTTATATGAACAAAAATATAAAATAATTTTAAAGTAATATTTCAAGATAAGATTTCAGTGAAGAAAAAAATGTCAATCAACAAACATTTACTATATGCTAGGTAGCAGGCTAAAGACTGAGGATACAAAGAAAGACAAAAACATGGTCCCTGCCTTTGAGATGGTCACATTTGAATGAGGAAGATAACAAGTAAACAGGAAAAGGTGATAATGTAAAACCTGTTTGTCCAGTTTGAAGTTTTCCTGCTAAAAGGAATTAAAAACTATCACTCACCACCACCTTGTTTTATAGAGCAATCCTCATATTGTGATTCATCCCACTGACTGTTTCTACTTTTGCTCATCAGTAATACCTCTTAGCCAGTGCTGGTTTCTATCATAACACCAGTTTTCATGATAATTATCTTCAGTGTTCCAATGCCACCTTTTCAAATTAACAATACAAATATATCTATCCACTTCTAACATGTATTTAAACCTTAAATAACATGGTATGTTAAGTAATAATTCAACACTGAGAGAATTTCATCTTTTTAATTTCTTATTTTGTAGATGAAGAAATGAGAAAAAGACATTATTTACTCTAGTAGTATAGACATGGACACTAATTAACATGATTAAATAGTTTTTAAAAAGATAGTGCAGCTAATATTTAAATATTTTCTTTAAAGCAAAATATCCACATTCTTTAATTTACACTCAAACTCTCAGAAGATTTAATAGCAATATTGTAGATAATAAGAGTACATAATTCCTTCTCCTTGGCAAGGCCAAATTCTCCAAAAGTATACCTGACCCTTAATCTTCTCATCTCCTCCAGTATGTTATATCATCAAAAATTCTGCTCTAATTTTCAACCTCTCTATATATACTGGTTCCTTCTCTACTGCCTTCAAACACAACTAAATCCCTCATCCTAAAAAAAAAAACAAAACGAAACAAAAAAAAAAACACCAAAAAATAAAAACCCCTTCTTTAGCTCCTATTACCAACCCCTTAAACTATTTCTCCTCCCATTCTCAGTCAAACTCACTGAAAAGTTGTCTATGCTTATTGTTGCTACTTAGTTACCTCTCACTCATTTCTCAATCCTTTGCAATCTGATTAGGAATCTTATCACTCAATTGAAACTGCTTTCTTCAAAGCTACCAAAGATCTCATTAACTGTCAGATCTTTGCTCAAGATGCATTATTCTCGATTTATCTGCTATCTAACACTATTGACAACCCTAACCTCCCAGATACTTCTATCTTGCATGCTATCTGGATGCTTCCTCTTGGTTGGTCTCTTACCTTTTTGCTCAGTCCTTCTCCATCTTATTTACATTCTCATTATGCAATGCACATCATATCCCTAAGTATGGATGTTCCTGAAGGTTCTGTCCTAAGGCCCTATTCTCTTTATGACTTCTGAGATCCATAAACTTAAGAAAATATTGTAATGTATATATCTGTCTACATATAATACATAATATACAATATATTGGGTTTCCTTTGTAATTCTAGGTATTTTATTTTATGTATTTAAAAGCACGCCAGCCTGCCAAAGGGTTCAGGACTCAAAAAAGATTAAGAACCTCTACTTTTTCTTGGTAACCCCATCAACTCCCAGGGGTTGAACTATTATTTCTATGCAGGTGATATATGCTTGTAATTGCATATATTATATCACAGAAGTTGGTTAAAAAGCAGATTCCTCTAATGTAACTCTTTCCCTATTTCTATAGTAAAAAAAAGAAATGTGTCCTATAGTAAGAATTTTAACTCTAACATATAATATTTTAAAAATAATTAAAGAACAATTTTTTTTTTAATATTTGCTGACTTTGTACGTATGTGTAGAGATGTGTATTGTTGTTGTTTAGTTGTTTTGGTCACATCCAACTCTTCATGACCCCATTTGGGGTTTTCTTGGCATAACTCAAGTGCTTGGACATTTCCTTCTCCAGCTCATTTCAGAGATGAGGAACTGAGGCAAACACCATGAAGTGACTTGTCCAAGGTCACACTAGTGACAGCTAGTAAGTGTCCGAGGCTGGATTTGAACTCAGGTCTTCCTGACTCTAGACTCCATCCACTACACAACCTAGCTGGCCAGTGATATGTGTAATATATACATACCTGCATGCATGCATACATACATACGTGCACACCACATATATCACATATACACACACAGAAACACATGCATAAGTAGATGATTTAGTTATGCCCATTAGAACGTAAACTCATCAGGAATGAGGGCTGTTTCATTCTTTTTATTTTCGTTTCATTTTTTTTTTTAGTTTTATCTCTAGTGCCTTGCACAGTGACTGACACATAGTATATTCTTAATAAATACTTGGTGATTGATGGATATTTCAAATAGTGAAAAACAGGGGAGATGCCAAGCACTCTTTCTTTTAAAGATCAATGTTTCCTGTTGTTTCATTCTTAGACTGTGAATTTTCACTTTAGAACCCTTAATTTCCATGACATAGGAAGCACGGAATGTTTTAGGAGGCAGACAATGTTTTTGTAAATGGAAGAGTATTACTTAAGTTTTATTGTCATCAGAGAGACATTGGTACAATTCTGAATGCAAACCGGCACCTTTTGTGCAACTTGTCTTCAGAAAGTTGTTGGGATCACTGAGAGATAAAGTGCCTGGCCCAAACACATGGCCTTTATATGCTGGAGATGGGACTTGAACCAAGGTCTTCCTGCTATGAGAGCATCTCTATCCACAATGGCACAGTGCCTCTGCGAAGTGTCCATTATCACATAAAAATATAAAATATAACTTATCATTAAGATAAAATTGTGGCCTACTGATGATACTACCATACTGTAGATAGCCACATCTGTCTCAAAAAAGCTGGCTAAACAGCAGATTTGTGGTTAATCTTTTTCCTATTTCTACATTTGAAAAAGGAAATATATCTCATAGAAAAAATTTCAACTCCAAGATGAAATTTTAAAAGTTTGAAAATGTCAGAAAAAATATTTTTAAAAGAAGTTGTTAAAAAAACTTTCTGCATCTGCTTTTTTAAAGAACAATTAAAAATCTAAAGTAACAGTGTTAATTATGGATATTATGCACAATTCACAATTTATCATTCAATTAGATCTCTATGTATTATAAACATGTCATAACAGAATATACAATTACATGTAAAAGTAATACTTTCAATGACAATAATACAATAGCAAAAGTCAGAAAATAATTTATAAATTGTGTAGGTTGCAGAACTTTCAGGATTCAGCAGAACTAAATTAAAATCAGATTGAGATATAACTTGTTCATTTACATTGCTGAAGAAATACAAACCAGAGAAAATTAATCAAGAGTCCCAGACGTGCACGTCTCAATCTCATTTCCTCTCATCATGCATTTGACCCTTCCCAATTCACTCTATCTCTGGGCCTTAACCAGAATAATAAAGTTAACTTCTCAGAAGAGTGTTACTGATTAGTACGATAACTATATAAATGAATCAAATTCTTATGAGAAGTGCGGGATATATTCTACAATAATTCATTCCTTTTATAGAGATTAATTTATATTCAGTATATACATAACCATGGAGGTACTCAATATTTAATGCAACTTGAAGTTTATTGTCTAAATGCTTTTTAATGTAATTTTGGGAAGAATATTAAATATTCATGACTGTGTCAATGGTAGTTAACTTCTGAAGTAATACTACTGGTATCAGGAAGGTGATAAACAGAAATTTAAATTAGTTTTTAATTACCTTGGAATTATTCTTGTAACTTAAAATATATATAATCTGATAAAAAACTAATTGCTAACCATGTTACTGGATATTATGCATATTAATTTTAAAGAAAACTGCTTTGCTTTTCAAGCCTAAATTAACCAATGAGAGATTTTTATAAGTCAAGAGTATTTAATCACCAAGTACATGAAAATACATAATTTTTATTAATTCTTTCCTGGAAAAAATGCAGGGCTGGAAACCTAGAAATCAAATCTATTTACTAATATTCTTTGCTTATATTATCTAGATTGTCACACAAATTTAAGGATAATTTTAAAAATTTAGGAAGAAAAATCCTATCCTTTCCAGGCATCAGTCTTCTTTGCTAATGAAGTAAATAAACTATAACTGCTATTAAGTTTCTCCAAGGCAAAAGTGAAAATTAAATTGGCTCTTTAAAGACATTTTATCCACATAAATGTTTTAGAATTTTTTTAATGCTTTCAGTTCTAGTGCATTTAATTTTCTTTTTCTTTTCTTGTTGGCTAAGCTTTGGCTAATCTTTTGCACTCCAGTCCAACCCAAAGTTAGCTAATCTTTCCCACTCCTATCCAACCCAAAATCTCCATGGATATCAACAGTTAGGCAAATTCTTTGCAAATTCCTTTTCTATTATCATTCTAATCAGATCCTTTGGAAACCAGCATACCTAGAATAAAATCTAGGTTGATGGCTTCCAAATTTTTCCAACACAAATGATGTCTTTTTAAATAAAAAGAAAAAAAACCCATACATGTATATGCATGTATATGCATATATACACATACCTGCACAAGATACAACATTTGTGTATACTGACAGGGTATATGACAAGAAAATGGTATCATGACATTGGTAACATTTTAAAACGAATTTTTTCTGTCTTAATAACAAAAATATACGCATAAATTTGAGAAATAGTAATACATACATACACATGTTTTGCTTAACTCTATATCCTATACTACTGATACAAATACACACAAACATCCCAGTTATATAGTGATAGTAAGAGGTAATAACTTAGTATATATTACCAGTAGTATGGTCACAGAATGTATGTGAAACATTTAGTTTACAAAAGACATGCTTATGATTTATTATAATGAGGAACTGCATAGTTTATTGAAGTTAAATCAAAATGAAACTGGTAATGCCTGATATGGTTGTATGGACTCATTACAATAACTATATAGGATCCTTATACCATAGCTTGGGAACCACTAATCTAAGTACAAAGCAGAAGAAGATCAGGAATTAAGTTATCAAGGTTCGTTAAAACTCCTAATTCTTTGGGTTTTGCCCCTCCCTGCTTCTACCAAAATAAGAATGTCTTTAAATAAAAATTCATTCTTTATGCTACAAATACTTTGGAGAATGAATACCACCTATATAAAAATGCCAGATCCGTGTTTTACTTAAAAAAAATACTGTAGGTAAATTCTATCAGTTTAATTGGTAACTTTCTCTCAATTTAATCCATTTTATGATGGATTAAAAACTAAAGCACTTAACAGAGATTAAAGAGATTAAAAAAAAGAAACTCTCAAAGAACCTAGTTTTCCTATTTGACAATTGTATGGTACACACAGTTCTGTAATTTAGTTTCCCAAGTTCTCTCATGACTACAGAAGTAGAATTTATGTTTCACTACAGATATGAAAAAAGAGTAAACTACTATGAAGTCAGTCCTTTTAAGAGTTAATTATCAATTCATCCTGAAACAGGAGGTTCTGACTAATACTCTCATGTATATGAAAAGTAACTGTTCACCATTTCATCATAAATGCAACAAATTAGGTATCTGGATCAAGCAAGAAATGTTGGAATAAATGAAACAGGAAGAAACTGCATTTTTTGATACTAAAACCTTATCCTAATTGAGAATTGCTAGGAGATAATTTCAGGACTTTCAATCTTATGCAAACTATTGATGCAATATTCTATGAACTAGAAACATAACTGCATCTAAGTTTTATTATGTTATCAATTTAGAAGCTACAGTTCCTGACAGTCAATCAATCTTGGGCTGTGCAGTCATAATTTACCACTTCATTTAACTTAAAAGGACATCAGACTATCCATTTTCCAACTTCCCTGAGGTTTTAAATCCCAATAGATGAAAATCAACTCTAAACATGGACAATTAGTGATCAATGTAGATTTTCCTTCTTTTTAATCAGAGTGAACATATTAATAGTTATATAGTAATGGAAAGATTACTGAGAATTTTTAATGCAAAATACCTTTCCTCTGAGCCTTGACCAGTCTTATTTGGAGAGAAAAGTATTTCTCTACTCTTCATAAGATAAATGTTATTCCCATTTAAGAGATGCCATTTTCTAAAAGAAACAAGTTTTAGATTTGGAAGGAAGTTCATTTGCTTTCAATTACCTTCATTTATAAAACTGCTAATTCGTTAATATCTAGTTTTCATTTATTTGTACCAATTGTTATTTCATGGTTGTAATTATAAACTAATGAAAGTTCACCATTTTTTGTCAAAAGCTCTAATAAAATAAAAATATGAAAAGTCTTCTATTGAAGAATGATGAAAAATGAATGCTCCGCTCTACTTGGTGATTGAGGCATATTTCAGGTGATCAAAAGGACAAATGGAATCATGTTTCATGGAAATAGCACCTCGGTTGCCAGGAAACAATTAATTAGGCTTTTTTGTTGTTTTAAATATGCTAAGATGTCTGCGGAATCTGGTAATGTTAAACATTGACAGCTAAAGAGCTGCATCGATATGAATTCAGAAAGAATTATGAACTAACGAAAGCAGTGTTTAAAAAAATGAACAGAAAATGAAAAGAACTGAGTCAATATGCATTCGGTACTCCCACAGATTTTACAAAAACCAAATTATGCAGATAGAATAAAACAAGCTGTGAGGTGGGAAAAATCTTTACATTAAATGTTACGTATAACTTATAGAGGAGATAAAGGCAAATGTGAAGACCAAGAGCCATTCCTCAGTAAATAACTGGTCAAACGAGAACAGTTTTTGAAAGACAATGCAAAATATTAACATCCAGAAAAAAATCCTCTGAATCAATATAATTCTACAAGAATAAAAACGCAAAATAAATACTTCATACTCTGGAAATTATCAAAGATAACACGACTAAAAAAGGAAAGAGTCAGTGTCAGAAGGAATATGAGAATACAAGCACACAAATACACTGCTGAACCATGAAATAATCCAAATATTCTGGGAGTCGATTTGGAATTATACAAGAAAAACGACTAAACTGTGATTACCTTTTGACCCAGAAATCCTGGCCATACCCTATGGAGGTCAAAGATGGAAACAAAGGTCCAATATATATGAAAATATTTACATCAGCACTATTTGTGATAATAAATAAGTGGAAACAAAGTGTCTACCCTTGGATGGCAGTATGGTTAAACAAACTTGGCATCGAAACTTAATAAAAAATTATTTTGGAGGAAGAAATGACAAATACAAAGAATTCAGAAAACCATGGGAAAGCTTAAGTGAATTGATGGATGGAAGAGAAAAGTATGCAAAACCAGGAAACCAAAATATAACTAAACAATAAAAATGGAAATTAAACAAAACCAAACTGAGTATTGAATACTTATAATGAGCAAGCTTGGCCCTGAGGAAGAGCTGAGGAAACGTACCACATTCTCTTCTTTGCAAAGGTAGAAAAGTAAAGATATGGCACAATGTGGCTGATGTATTGATTAATTACATTTAATTATTTTTTCTTCCTCATTTAAAAAATTTTGTGTTCAAAGAAATAGTTTCCTGGGAGGAGAATAGAGCAGTAATAGATTTAGAAATCCAAGTGACATAAACAAAAAAATTTTCAAAAAGAAGACAAATTCAGAGAAAAATGGGAAGCTTTACATAAACTACTAAAGAGAAAACAGGAGTGGAGCAACAATGTACAAATGAACAATAATGTAAGTGAAGAGACCTAAATGGAATTTGAATGCTAAACAACGGAATACCAATAATGTTTGTATTCTTTCTCTTTCCAGGGAGGAAGGACGATTACTAAGGAAGATTACTTTATTCCCTATCACGCAGGGTCACTACATCAGTTGTTTTGCTCATTGCTCTTTACCAGAAGAGATTCAGTGACAGGACTTGAGAGTAGAAATAATACCGCCAAAAATGATGTTCGTAAAAAACAAAAAAAGAAGCAATTAAATTTAGTTTTTTTTTAAAGCTAAAAACTCTCACATATTAAAATAAAAGTTAATAGTTTTAAAATTCAATTAAAAGCAATCACTGTGGAAAGGATTGGGAATAACAACCAAATACTCTTAAATAACATTAATTTTATGCTAATTATCTTATTTTGATGACTTGACCTTTTCTTAGCTTCCTTATTAAAAGTTAAGGGGTAGTGATTTACATACAGGATGTCTTAGTCTTAGTGAAGTTTTAAGCTTTCATAGCTTAAAGACTTTGAGGGATTCTGTATGGTAATCACTATGCTTTGCAACAACAACAACAAAAAAACCTAAAGAAACAATCTTTTCCTTCTAATCAGAGAGAACAGTAACAACCATTTAAAACACAGTGCAGTTAATTTCTTGGATAAATTATCTTCCCGAGGTAGCTAGGTGGTACCTGAGTTCAAATGTGACCTCTGATACTTACTAGCTGTGTGACCCTGCACAAGTCATTCAACCCTGTTTGCCTCAGTTTCCTCATTTTTAAAATGAGCTGGAGAAGGAAACAGCAAACCACTTTAGTATCTTTGCCAAGAAAAACCCAAATGGGGTCATGGAGAGTTGGGCATGATTGAAACGACTGAACAACAACAAAAAATAGCTTTCTCTGTTAAACCCTTAATTGAAATCTTATTTAGAAATATCAAAAATGCTGATTCATAGAACTATAAGGTTGCTAAAGTAGGGAATGTTTTTTCTGCATATAATTTAAATATGTTATTAAGGAAGTTATCTTGGTTATGTAGATCACAACTTCTAATGATAAATGTCTTGAAAACATTGACAAAGATGACATAAACAGAAATGGTCACTGTCCAGAGGTTTGTAGGAATACAGGCACACTAATACACTAATGGCACATCTGTGAATTAGTCCAATCTTTTTAGAAAACAATACAGAGTACTTAATAGTGCCTGGAACATGGCTGGCACTTAAATGCTTGTTGACTTCACTTGACTTAGAATTATGCAAATAATATAAATTAATTATGCCTAGCCTTTGACCCAGAAATCCCAATACCAGGTTATAAAATGGAGGCCTTTTTTAAGAAATGTTCTATAACAATTCATATTATCATCACCACTAATACCTGATACATCTTCAGTCCTTAATGACTGAAGACAATGTGCGAACTATGACCTGGATATCTAGCAATTATTCTTACAAAATGACCAATACAAATTTCAATACTAAACACAAATTACATGAATATTTGTTAATAAGGTTTCAAAAGAACTGATGCCATTGACCTGGTTAAAATCTGGAGATACAAATTCTGCGACAAACTTATTTTCTATTGTCTATGTGAACTATGTATTGTGAAGTAAAAAAAAATTAAATATATGTCGATTAGATATTTCTATTCAACCTCTACTACTAATATATCATTGTAGCATAAGAAGACCTATGTACTTAACAGGTATACCAACACAGAACAAGCTCTATGATACTATGGCATGGAATAGGAATTCGGTGGTTAGCCACAGAGACTCATAGATCATTTATTCACTAAGGTATCATGGGCTTTTCAAGATCAGTGGAAGGAGTGCCCATATTGATGCCATAATAGATCTTCTGAAGTAATCAAGTACAATTTTTTTTTCATGTTGGATTGAAAAATAATTTACAAAACTCTGAGTTGGAAAATTGCATATATATGAAAATATAAAAGTATATTTTATGTTTAAAAAGAACCACAGGGTAAACCATTCTCTAAGTTGTAGATACTCTGGAATAGTTAGAAATACAAGGTACACGAATATTTATATGAAAACTTTCAGAAATGCTTCTACTGCATTAAGCAAAATGTTCCAATATAGAGAGTTAAATATGTTGGTGTAATAAGCAGTGAATTCCACATTTCAAATATGGTATTTTAAAAGTATAGCTATACTTTAAGTATATTTTCATATTCTAACTTGGTTCCTGCTCTTTAGTTATGAGAAAGCAGGCATTCATAAATACAATGTATGCTTAGGTAATTTGTCTATATCTTTTTAATCTAAATCCTTTCAATTAATTTATAAGCTCCAAATGAAGACATGTCAAATATTGTTCAACTTTATGTGACTCCACCCCCTCAACATTTTACACTAATGAATGTTTGCTCAAAACTATTTGAATTAATTCAGAAACTGCAGTATCTGCAGATCATATGTTACAATGGAAAGAGAAGTACTCAATTCTTGAAACAAAGTTTTCCTTCCAAAATCTGCCTCTGTATAGCTTTGTGGGCTTGGATAACAGTAGTTTCCTCTCCAAGTTTAAAAAGAATTTTTTTAAAAATACGTAACTTAATTTCTAACTTACTCTCCTATTGGATAAGGTGAAATATTGTATTTGTTTATTTTTAAATAAAATAACACTTTGGATTAACTACTGAGTTTAAAATTTACAGATTACTTATTTTTTTAAAGTGCCATTGAAGAAAAATAAACTAAATAAATATATGCATGTGTTTAGTAAAATAAAATGACAGAAATATGTGCTGTTTTGAATAAAGGCTTTCATCATTCTGAAATAGCATTAAAAAAATCTCGCATACAGACATAATTAATTTGTTTGCTTAGAAGTGGCCAGCTTTCCCTGACTTCTTACTTGTCTGCTTCAATTAACTGATATAAAGAAAACCACCTAAGTATAATTCCATTTATTCATGTGTCTCAAAAATTAATCTTTTAAAAATAATCACTTTAAAAAGTGGAGTATTCTTTTAAAAAGTGAAGCTTACATCAACCAATTAATCAAGAAACCTTTAATGCCTCTTGAACTGGGGTCACGGTGGGAAACCTGCAGCCTCAAGGCCACACATGACCCTCTGGCATTCAAGGGGCCCTCCAAATTCAGAGGGCTACAATTGAGGACCTAGAGGGCCACGTGTGGCCTCAAGGGTGCAGGTTCCCCACCCCTGTCAGCTAGGCACTGTGGTAAGCACAGAAGCTACTAATACAGAAAATGATACCCTCCTTACTGGCAAGGAAAAATGAACTAAAACAATACAAATGTACATATGTATGTATATATGCATACATAATACATATATATATATGTTAAGATTCATTCAAACTAGAATATACTTTATACAGAAAATTAATCAACTCTAATTGACTAGTAATCTGTAAAATTTTGTTAATTTCACATATTCCTCCAGTTACTATAGAGAATCTTGATATTTGTTTGTAAAGTACACAATGAAAAATTGGCTCCTTTCAGATCATTACAGCTAAAAATCCAATTCCAATCCATTCACCTACTGAAAAAAATACAACTTATGTGTGAGTTCTTCACAAATTCTATGGTATATATACAATTAAAACAGAGAAAGGAAAAAAATAAACTGCCATGTTTAGTTACTTAATTATTTTATTTTGTCCTAATCATTTTCAATTTAATCTGAGTATCAAAATAATTAGTGGACAGTGTATGTATCACAGCCCTAGATATCCAAAGAGGGGCATTCCAAAAGCAAATGGACAATTAAGAAATAGCTGACACTAGAGATTTGGGGGCTTTTCTTTTGTTACTATATTCATTTTATTTCTTTCTAAAAATAATTCAGATAAACAAGAGTGAAAATGAAAACCTTAACATTATTTGAAAAGCTTAATTAAAATTAACCCTAGACAGAGAGAGATAAGGTTTTACCTAATTAGTTATGAAGCTTACATCATCTACAGATGGCTTCTTGCATACCTTTTTATAATTCTATAGACCTTCAGAGTAAACAGTTTCACAAACCTGAGTTATATATCTTAACTGCAAATTTCTCTTTCCTAAAGTACAATAAATATATAAAATATATCATCTGGTCTATCAATTATTATTTCAGCTAAAAGAGATCGAAGAACAAGAGAAAGGCAAATTCTTACGATTTTGCCCAGTGTTAGGCACTTAAGCCATTAGTGGAAATAAGAAAATAATCCAGGAAAATAAAGTGAAATCAAGTGCCCTGTATATTTGCTAACTTACCATGGTGTCACAAAAGCACTGAGAACCTACTAAACTATAATTTTCTTAAAGCAATGGCTTTTAAATGCTTAATATTAACATACATGTGTATATATGTATGTATAGATATACATACAAAATGCATATGTCTCTATATAATATCTATATACAAACATGGGGAAATGAATAGAGAGTATCCCCAAACAGTGCAATTTTAAGCTATTAAAGCTTTAAATTGCATTAAGGCTTTTTGGATTCTTGATGTATGTGTGTGTGTACATACATGTAATACAAATAAATACAC
This sequence comes from Phalanger gymnotis, assembly GCA_028646595.1. Classification (NCBI taxonomy): domain Eukaryota; kingdom Metazoa; phylum Chordata; class Mammalia; order Diprotodontia; family Phalangeridae; genus Phalanger; species Phalanger gymnotis. The sequence continues at coordinate 190,791,131 of CM053624.1, read as the reverse complement.
ACAAGTGTCTATAGATATAAATGAATAATATATATATATATATATCTACGTATATACATATACATACACAAAATAAAATTCCTGGTATTACCTAAAGCAGGAAATTCTCTAAGAATACAAACTATAGATCAGTTGCCAATCTACAATTTCATCACTGGGAGTTCCCCTTAATGAAATCACAGGTCTAGCTAAGAGAAAAATGAAACTAATCTAAACAGCCCAGATAAAAATTCTTCTTACATTGTAGGAGTAACTTCTTTTTTTCTAATTGTTTTTGAAGTCATATCATGACACTATCTTTAGATTGTAAGCTCATTGAAGGCAGAGACTGTCTTTTTATTAATTGCATCCTAGCATTTATGCTTAGCACAGTGTCTGGTGCTTAATAAATGTTGATTGGATTGGAATGGATTGTACACAGTTAAGAATATTAATTATACTCTTCTTGAACTCAGAAGTTTTTATCTTGCAAAAGACTCAGAAGAGAACCCTTACTAGCAAAGTTAAAGTGATATACAGAAAACATCTCAGCAGGATCATAGACCCCCTTTTATAACTCCAAATAATCATTACTGGACATATGACAGATAATATGCAAAGACCACAAACAGTCATCTGCCTTATAAGAATGACATGAGTGCAATGCACTTCTATTCAAAAGAAATGTGCATGCTTAATGTGAAGTAGATTTAAGCTCATGTGATAACATGTTTTTGGAGCATAACGGTGAGGCAGACTTTTAATGACTATCTGCATTCACTTAAATACTAGTTATCAAAATATGGATGTTTTCAAGTATCAACTTTAACTCATATATCCTTACATTTGACCATTCTTAAAACATTCAGTTATACACAACTTTAGGGCTTTTTTTCTATACAGTTACCTTAGCATCTTCTCACAGAGAAATGTAGGAACACACATAAAACCTTTAAAATCTGATAAATTATACTAGTCACCTAATATATAAAATTACAAAACAATGAACTGTAGAAAGATGAATTGTCAAGATGGATATTAACAGTTACTAATATATAACTTTTCTATAACATATACATGTAAACAAAGAAACAAATAACATGACAAACCATAACACAACTCATCATTGTTGTGAATTTGCTTTTACAAAAGGAAAAAAGGAAGGAGCAAATTTGGTGGTAGGGGTAGACTAAATACACAACACATAAATTTTCCCATATTTACTGGGATCTCCCATTATAGTTTGTTTCATTAAGGTAAAAAAGTACAAGCCCAGTGTTTAAAAAGAAGACAACAAGTTATATCACAAATTGACTTTGTTGTGTTCATTTCACAAGGACAACCAACAGACTTAAAATATTTCACAATGTAAAAATACTGCAAGCAAAACTAGTTAGGATGTCCCCATTTAAATATTAGGGTGATTAGCTATTTTAAGAATATGGCTCTAGAAGCTCATAGAACATAGCATTGGTTATATGAAAATAATTCCAGCACAATGATTTGTTTAAAATGTAAAAAAGTTTTTATTAAAGCATTTTAGATTCAAGTTTTTAAAAATTTTAGTGTATATTTCCCATGTATTTGTGGGGTGAATCCATCCAAATGTGTTAGTCCAAAGGCTATCAAGCACAGATTATGTTACCTTTTAGCAAAATTTAGTGCCAGTTATCAGCACTAAATTTAAGATAGTCATCAAAGTTAGTTTTTGAAGTAAAGTTCCCAATTAAAGTATATAGCCCTCTCACATTGGGTTTTCCAGTCTAGGATGGGTACACAAGAAACTTACAGTCTATGTAGCACTCCTAGTCAGTTTCACTCTGCAGATGGCACAGTGGAGAAATACCTTCTGTACAGGACCATGTACAATTTCTTCTGCAGCTGTCAGCACCTAGGGGAAAGTGCGCTGTTAAACAGTTGCTGCGTTCCACCTCAGAAGTGGCTGCAATTCGGTGGTGGGTGAAGTGATTCCTGTACATATATACAGGGATGAAAAGTACTATATAAATGAATTATTTAAGAACAAGAATAGCTGTCTAAAAAATTGTGACCACCATGAAACAGAAAACAATGTAAAGTCACAAGTATCCCGCACATATGAGCTAACTAAATTGCACTAGATTTCTAAATGTCAAGAATGATTGAGGAGAAAAACAAAACAACTGGAAACATAGTTACTATACTCCATAGTATGCTAGGATATTGTAATATTAAAAGACATAAAACTTTAAAATATGTATAGCAACATGCAGTGTATTTCATATAATCTACAAAACATATAAATAATAATATTGATTGTATTTTGTAAATTTGAAGTTTTCTAAAATGACAATCTAAAATAAATTATAAAAATTGGCAAAGTATCACATTTAGAAAATACATGTTGTGAGGTTATCTTCATAGTATCATGAGCTAATAAGATTTCGAGCTGGAAGGGACCTTAGAGGGCACATAGTCCAATCTCCTAGGAAATTGCTCCCAGCCCCCAAACTGTCTTAATCAAAGGTCATCCAGCTAATAAATGGCAAAGACAGAATTCAAACTCAGTCCTGTAAGTGAAAGGTAAGCACTTTTCCACAACACTGCATTAATCCTATTAAAAGATAAGGTAAGTAAAATCATGCATATCAAAGAATGACAAGTGATATGTCAATTTTAAAATGTCTCTATGAAGTTCTTAAAGTATTCCAGTAATGAATCCATTATTTTACCCAATTTACAAAGTAAATTAAACATGGCAAAGGCAAAAACATATACCTTCATTATTAATATCAAGTCCTCTTAGTATCATTTAAATGTGATTACATAATTTTATTGAAAAAACTGTCAACATAGCTTCACTTAAATTAAATAAATAAACATGCCACCTTCCCTACATTTCTTCTCCGTGATGAGTCAGAGAAAAATGTGTCAAACATAAATATGATATGAATCAAAGGAATGGAAAATGCTATCTATTCCATTTTTTCTACCTCTAGATACAACTGTATGTATCTTCATTCTAAAGAGGTATTTGTCTATTGGTTAACTTAATTTGTGTTAGTTTGTATAATTACCATGACCACTCTTTTTAATGATGTTATATTCAAACTAAATCCAAAGGCTAAGTATTCTCCCATACATCTAATATAACTCTTGTCACTTTGGAAATTATTTATCTCTATGAAGATTAAGGCAGATGACTAATGAATTCCTTTAAGTTAAAGTAGAAGTAGAGAAATAAATAAAATCTTAGTTTGTTAAATCTTATTAAATGATGGTTAATAAAAGTATGACTAAATAAGCAGAATTATTAACTGTCATCCTCTACCATGTAAATATAGAATACCTACCTTCAAAGGTTACCAGCTCTTTAGCTGTAAGAAACTCTATCTTTATTTAAGACCTTTCCTGGGTAACTCAAATTATAAAATATTGCTAATTTACCAATGTGCCCTGGAAAAACATTAGTCAGGCCCTACTCACTATACATGTGTACGCTGATACAAAGAACAATCATGAACATAGTATTATAATTGGAGAACTCCATTGTAAATATATTGTTCGAGTCCATAGTTCACAACTAGGTACACAACTAGGTATACTTGAACAGTTACTTTCCTGGAACAGAGAAAGGTGGTGAAAAAAAAAATCTGATTTCACATCTGTTATCACATCAGTTATTTCATATTAGTTATGTGAACATGCACTACAAAAGCAAGTACAAAATATTTTCTGTTTGTACTTTCTTTCAGTAGAATATTATAGAGTTAGAAAAAGTATAAACATAAAAGGAAATATGGAAAAGATTCATATTAAGTGGTACAAAGTGAGATCAATGGAATGATATCTATATGTGCTTGGTACATAGTAGGCAGTTAATAAATGTTAAGTGACTGGTTGATATGTACGCTCACTATAACTATATGAAAAAAACACTTTTTTTTTCAAAGCACTTCAGATGAACCTGAAAAAGTCCATAGAATATAAATATTTTTCCTTTGGTTATTTAATTTTCTTCTTTGTTGAATGCTAGTTTTTCTACATTATTTTACTCCCTATTTAATAAGTTTATTATATTGTTTTTATTGATGGTAAGCAAAAGTGGGATTTTTTGCTGGTTTTTTTTTTCCTTTGGACTTCTTAGCACTAAGCCAATCAAGTGCCTTTAATTGAGTATTGTCTTTGATTGAATCAAGAATCTTTGACTGAATAGTGTCTTTGATTAGAAACAGTATTTATTGCTTGGAGGGAGAGGTGTGAGTAGACAAAGAGAAGCAGAGCTGAGAGAGAGAAGCAAGCATGAGCAGGCTACGGGAACTTGCTTATAGAGAGACTTAAAGACTTTTTGATGTTGTTGCTCTGTCTGTTGGTCTGTGTTAATTTCTCAGACAGAAGATTTGTCTGTTGATCTGTGTTAATTTCTCAGACAGAAGCCCTGTCTGTTGGTTTTTATGAGTGAATTGAGATGATAGTGGCGGTAATGTGTGTAAATATTGTTGTAGCACTGTTAAGCTTCGCTTTCTCAGAAACAGAAGCTGTGGGTAGGAACCCTGGAGCCTGCTGTCAGGCAGGAGCAGGAAGAACTTGGAGTGGAGTGTGAGCTGAGACAAGGAGCAGGAGCAGAGAGCCGCCTGTGTGTGAACCCAGGCGAGAACTGGGGGCAGTCAGCCCACGGAGGAGGAACCATGAGGTTTGGAAGTCAGCCTTGAGTCAAGATAAAAGAGGATTTTACTTGGACACTCTGTATTGACTAAGGAGATTGTAACTTGCTGTGAGCTAGGGGTGGATGGTGTTTGTATTTTCTGCTATCCCTTAAGGATGATATGTTGTGCTAGAGGGAAGACTCTTGCCTGAGATCCTCTGCTTGTGTAAACAAGTATTTTGGGGACTGTTACTGAATGCAATGATATATGCCATGTGTCATATGACATACTGAGTGTTATTATACACACACACACACGGATATGTTTTGCTTTGCTTAAGGACGTTGTCATGAATGTTATGATTTATTGAACAATGTTTAGTTCTGAGTATAGTTCTGAGAACTCTCTAGAGTTCATTATACTCTGCAGTTAGACCCTTAAAATTATTCACAGCAGCAGTCCTCTGATGTGCTGCCGTGATTGGCATTACAGTTATTAAGACCAATTAGCACTATGCCAGCTATTCTAAGATACCAAAAAAAATTAACAATCCTTGTCTTCAAGGACTTTAAAAAGTATTATTTGATATAAGAATAGCCCACATCAAACAAGACCTAATTATATACATACACAGACACACAGACACACACACATACACATATATATAATTGCTAAAATATGTGTCATATATGTATGTAGCATTTCATTAAGGACTGGAATAGTGAGGACAGGCTTCATGGAATTGGTGGAACTTGGCTTGGGCTGTGAATGATGAGCAATATTTGTGTAGACAGAGAGGAAAGAATACATTTCAGGCAATAGTAATAATGTGCACAAAAATTAAATGGACTTGAGAAATAACCAGTATTAGTACACGTTAAGAAGAAAGAAGATTAAATAGTTAAGGTAGGGACAGGTTAGGTTGGGCCTTAAAAAGCCAAAGAAGGATATGAAACTTAGTAAGAAATACGTACACAGTATAGAATGGAGTAAGGGAGGGATGTGATTAAAGAAATATTATGAGAAGATTAATCAGAGAGTGATATGAAGGATATATTTGGGAAAACAGGGAGAGAAGAGACTAGACAAGATAATCATGGGGAGGTAAGTACCTAGACTAGTCAACTGAGAGGAAGAAATATATATACCCAAGAGATATTCTGAACTGAAATGGAAATAATTGATAATGATTAAAACTTCACATTGTAGGCAGCTATAGTTTTCTTTTTTTTTTTTCCTCATGTATCTATTGCAAGATCATTGAGCTGTGCACATTAGTTTCAGTGATAATGAGCTTGGAAGCCAGGCTGCAAAAAGTTAAGAGAGTGAAAGTAAAGGAAATGCAAGCACTGATTATAGATGGCCTTCTTAAGAAGCTTAGCCACTAAAGGGAGGAAAGATATAGAATGATAGTTATTGGGAATGAGTGGATCAAGGAAGGGTAATTTTGAGGAGGGGGCAGACATGAGTGTTTATAAGTAGTATAGAAGCCGCTAGTAGATAGGGATAGTATAAAAATTCTTGAGAACATGAGGATGATAATGGGGTCAAGATGCTGGATTAATGGGATGGAATGGGATCACTTGTGCATGTAAAAGGGATAGCTTTGACAGAAAGGGTTACCTTCTCATAAGAGACAGATATGAAGAAGATGATAGTGGTAAAAGGCACGTAAGTGATATGAGATGAGGAGATAAGGAGTTCATATTCTTATTGATAAAGATAATTGAAAAAAATGATGATTCCTCTGAGTATTCTGAAGGAAAGTACTACATATATGTAGCTTGTAGCCCAGAACCTGAAGTGATGGCTTCCCAAAGTTGGGGTTTAATCTATCAATACTATCAATACTAATCATTTTAATATGGCTCATGGTCCTCCTTAGGGATTTCTATAGGAACATAAGGATTGGGTTTATGTCTGAGTTAGTGGATAAAGGCCTCATCAGCAGGGCAATAAGGGGAGCTGACATTTTATCCAAGGAATCCACTTTTCATAGCAAAGGCAAGAGAGGATCATCACCATCACCACCACCACCACCACCACGACCACTATCATCATCATCATCATCATCATCATTTACACATTATCATATGCCAGGCACTGTGCACACATACCAAGCAGTGAGGCTCTAATTGTTCCTTGACTTTGACTCAGCTTTCCATGAGTTGCTGTCTAAATACCCTTCCACCTCACATCACCCACTGAACTCTAAACTTCTTTCAAGGATTGGCTTAGTTGTCACCTCCTACTTGAGGCCTTCCCCCAATTCCCTCAGTTATTTGTATTTCTCCATTATCTCAATTACTTTGTATTTCTAGTCATGGGCATGTTATAAATCCAACCAGCAGAATGTTGATTTTTGTTTTTGAATTTCCAGTGCCTCATTATGTATAGTAAGTGCTTAAAAAAAGTTTGTTGAATTCAACTGACAGTTGATAAAGGACTATTTATTTCCCTGACTGGGAGATTAAAGATCTTATTTTCCTAGGCTAAAAAAACACAGAAATGAGAAAAGGAGAGTAGAAATAACAGTGGTCGTAGCTACTCTTCTACAAGGCTTTCCAGTGAAAGAAAACTGGCATAATTTCTAAACCAAGCATTTGACTAATAAAGAATTCTTGCTCCTGCCATTGAACCAAAGAACAGCATACAGGGTCATACTTAGTTTTTTTTTTCTTCCTGGCTGTTATTTTTCGAGACAGATGCAAGTTTGAGAGGATGACTTTACAAAAGACAGTAATATGGAAATACATGTTGATACCACTCCTTCTGAGTTCTCCCTTAGTTCTGAACCCTCTCTGAATGTCCAATGACATTTCAAAGGGAAGATGAAATATATCCTACTCCAAACATTATTCTTTACCAACACCAGCTGACACAGGAAAGTAATTTCCTGTTTCACTGTGCTGACAGTACATCTACCAGATCCAGAAATTATGTCCTCAGCAGGAAGGCAAGAAGCTTCTGCCTACAATGAGGAAGTGGAAGGATAGCAAAATTGTGCTAAATTGGGATGATCTTTTTTTTGTAATGGAAAGGAAAAATCTCTTAGTCTATGAGGGACAGAATATGATAGGTTTTTCCAAATTTAAATGACTGATCATAATATTTTTCTTATATGAATTATCTACGTGTAATTTTAAATGATACTGATAAATAATGGAGTTCCAGCTATTTGAGAAAGTTGTAAAGAAGAGAGAAGTAACTTGATATGGCAATTAAATGTGTTTCTTGTTATTTAATCTTTTTTCATGTTTTGAAATTTCATCCCAAGATTTCATCAGCAAATGCCAATTGTTTTCCAAATGAATTACTTACAAAGGTGGTTATGACTGATAATTAGAAATGTTGCACTTCTACCACAAAACCATTTTTCTTACTCAGGACAATTATTAATTTCTCAAATAACAATGATAAAAGATCTCTCAAAATTAATTATTTTAAAAAGTAGGGGTTCATTTATTTTACATTTTCCCAAAGACACATCATTTTAAACACCTTTGAAAGTTGGAAAAATGAAAAATAATGTAATTACATTGCCTAATTTACAAATAGAAAACAGGAGACTCATATAATTCACCATAAGTTCTAGTAATATCTCATCTGTCTAAAATCAACATGGAATGAGTTGATTTACATAAGTAAAATTTTTAGATAATTAAACCTTTTACCTTCCCCCAACTTATTTCTGCCATGTTTAATACATTTCCCTAAAATGCACTAAACATATGCTTACTTCTTAAATACGGTTAAGAAAACATAACAAATGGGATAGTATATGTCTAATAGATTTCCCTAGGGCTCCACTCACCATTCCTGTAACTTTCCACTCAAAAAAGCCACCACTTCCTTACGTGTTGTCTCCCCCATTAGAGTAAAATCTCCTTAAGGCAGGATTTATCTTTGTTTTTGTTTTTGTAGTCCTAGTTTAGCGTTTAGCACATAATATGTACTTAATAAATAACTTTTCATTAATTCATTTGTGGTTTTTGTACATGTGGTAAGGATAGGGGATAGAGACTAGACTGATTTTACTGATATAGGAAATTTCCAAATGAGGAAATTCCTCCTACTAATGCGCCTTCTTAACAACTTAGAATCTTAGAGAGTTGCCTAGAGCCCAGAGAAGTTTTATGACTTCCCTAGGATTACATACCTAATATATGTCAGAGGTTAGACAAAGGTTTTCCTGCTGTCTATCCACTACACCCAGCTGCCATGTATGCATGGATACATTTATACTGTATCCAAATGAAATAATTGTCAGAGAATACCTTTTAAATATATTGAAACTCTGGGTAAAGACTATGGTTAGTATTTTGCTGCAAATAACCTCTCAATGAAAGTTTCCTTTTCAATGTTAATTTTTTTTAAAAAAATAACTAATCAATATTTATTAAGTGCTTACCATGTTCTAGGTAGTGTAGAGATATAAATAATCACATTTATAAATTCAAAAGGATTGTCATTCCACAAGATTAGGTAAAGTGCTATTTCAGCGAGTCAAAAATTCTAGTTAAGAAAGCTAGTACAGAAATGCTATTTCATCAATCTTCAAATAATTAAAATGTGACGTGTAACAAAGGAAATTGGCACTAAAATATGGGTGAAACACACACACATGAAAATTTATATTGCACTCTAGAATTTCAAAATGTATATGGGTCGGGGGGCGGAGCCAAGATGGCGACTGGAAAGCAGTAACTGGCGTGAGCTCCCCTCCAAGTCCCTCCAAAAACCTATGAAAAAATGGCTCTGAACCAATTCTAGAACTACAGAACCCACAAAGGGGCAGAGGGAAGCAGGACTC
>CM053624.1:190685687-190781214 GCA_028646595.1 Phalanger gymnotis | reverse complement strand
GGAGGGCAGACTGGGGAACGGGGCAACCAGAGTATACGCCATCTTGGAGTGGGGGGGGGTGGAAATGGGGAGAAAAATCTGTAATTCAAACGCATGTGAAAATTAATGCTGAAAACTAAAGATGTTAATAAAAAAATAAAAAAAAATGTATATGGGTCACTTCTTATTGATATAAAACACTATAGCTATATCAAAGTTAAAAGAAAGTGTTGGTGAATAAAGTATCAACTAACAAAAATTTCTACATGTGGAATTAAGTCATGTTTTTCTAAAACATAACCACCTTATATGATATGAGATTAATTGTATGTTTTTTTAAACAAAGATATCATTGACCTAAATATCACTCCACCAAACACTTGCTAAACAATTTACATTACTTCTCTGCTCCATTTCTAAAAATATACCTACTGTTTTAGCCTGTGGTAATTTATTAACTACACATAATAGACTATATAATAGTCACATAAAACAAGCTCTAGAAAGGTTCACTATATGGTATGCCACACTTATTTGCAGATATTCTTTTTGCCTGTATTTAAAAACTGGAAACTTTTGAAAAAATCAAGAAAAATATTTGTTCCCACATAATCCCAACATCACCACAAATAGGGTACCTAATTCGTTCTTACAAAGAAGAAAAGTTACTATAAATTAAAGGTATAGTCCCTAGTTTGCCATCCACTGATTCAGACATGGAAAAGAGTCAGCATTCATTCTTTTCATTCTTGACCAGGTATTCCTTGCCCATATCATATCCTTTTGCTCCATCAACATACCTCAATTTATTTGGAATGCCATAGGAAAATGTGAACGGTGAGGAGCAGCTCTCGGGTCTTTTTCCGAAACCAGTGGCTCTTAATGTGTGTATGCACACAAATTACATAAATTCATATTCTTGTTTAAGACTTATCTTTGACTCTAACATTACTTTCAAAGAATGAGAAACTGCTGAAGACAAGAAATGTTACATGTTTGAATCCTAAGTAACAGTAAATAGTAATGAACATAAGAAACAGTTAGGGAAACCACTAAAGGTGGTCTAAAGCTGTATTACGACCCTGACTGTTACATCAATACATGGATACTACTTCTATTTATGATTTCAGAGTAAAATTACTGAGGTTAAAGGGGAGCAAGAGCATTATTACAGTAAAGAAAGAAAAAGAGACTGGATCTATGATTTCACTGGTACAGGGAACTCCTGAATGAAGAAACCCCTTAGACTAATGCAGGTCAGCACCTTTACAATTTATAGGATTAGAGAGTTACCCAATGCACTGAGAAGTAGTTACTTGCTCAGGATAATGAAGTCACTCTATGTTAGAGGTGGGACTTCAGCTTAGGTCTTCTTAGTTCCAAGTCTCCTGATTCCAATAATTACTCATGATACAGTACTGTGGTAATTGTTTCAATCGGTGGATTTTTAATCTATTGTTAGAGCATACCAATGCTCCAGGACTTACTGCTTTTTAACTGACTCTTTGAACCAAAGGTACTCAATCTTTAAATCTGAATGAAGTTTTGAATGTAAACCTCATCTTAAAACCACTTCAAAAAAGACTAGAAAACCAGTAATATCCAAACAAATCTCTTTGTTTCTGGAAATTTGTATGTTGCCATATGTATGCCATTGAAGGAGGAATTCTTATTAGTACCACCATGAAAAAATTACATTTGAGGTAGTTTATACTGTCTTTGCAAGTGACCTGAGTGAGAAAATGCTAAGTTAAAAATCTTTTAAAACCAATATACCAGTATACCTCCTTTTATGTGAAATAATATGATCCTACTGTTGAAAGTAATTAAGAATGCCAAATTTACAAAGAACTTTAAAAAACTGAATTCTTCTACCTACATTATGCTCTGAAATTTACAAGTAGTATTATCTCTATTTATATATTTTAGACATTGCAGTTCTGCAGGTGAACTTGCAATTATACTGTTTCAGTATCTATTAATAGTAGTGTGGATTATTTTTGGATGCTGAAGCAACTAGCTACTTTCACCTCATCTACTTCATGAATTTCCAAGCTTCTGTTACTTCTTAAACCGAAAAATTATCATGCTAGGTTGGAAAATACCTAATATTATTATGTGAATATCTAATTTTGCAATCCCTCTTCTCTACATACTATTAATTGCTATCTCTTTTAACTAAAGAAATATTACTACTAGATAATAACCTTCCATCATCTAGCCTCCATATAACTAACAGAATTAAATTTCTTAGCAAAGTTCTGAGAATGTTACTCTCCTGCACAAGAAGCCTCAGTGATTTCCTACTGCTTCTAAAATGAAATGTAAACTCTTTTGTTTTACATTTATAGCCCTTTACAATCTGGCTTCACCACATCTTTAAGGGTAATTATGTATTACTTTAGCACTATATGTTTCAGTGCAATACCACACCAGCAGTTGCTCAAACTCTTTGTGGGCAAGGTATATTTACTTTTGTCTCTGTATCTCCAGTACCTAGCAGTGCTTAGCCATGTAGGAGGCACTTAATAAATACTTACTGATTAATTATTAAGACAAAAAATAAAGGTTGATTTGCAGGAAGCATATTGGCACTTACCTGTATCACTCACTGGGTATTAATTATGTATTGCTTCACATTGTTAATTACCTTATAAATATCCTTATATATCTTATTTTCTCAACCAGATAATCTCCTTGACATCAAAGGCCATTTTTTTCTTTTTCTTTGTATCCTTCTACAGTGTCTATACTGGATTCTTTAAAGCACAGGAACTCAAAATATGAAGTGATAAATAAGCTTACTCAACATATTTTGCCCCAAAGATGATAAAGGAAAATGTATCTCCTTTCCTTCTTTAAAAGGGATGAGAACTATGAGTGTGGAACATTGCTCATAAGGTGAACAATGTAAAGCTTGGCTGATGCATAGTTTAGTTTTTCTGAAATGCTTTTGTTTCCGCTTTTTTATTCTTTAATAAGGAATGGCTTTCAGGAAAAAGAAGGAATATACTAGAAAATAAGGCAATAAAACCAAAAGATAATAAAAATTTAAATTTAAAAATTGCAGTCAAAATTTGGATTTTATGAGAAGAGGCAAATCTAATTTAGTGACAAGTTTGAGTTGCTGACTATTTTTAAACAATAAATGTAATTTTATTTAATGTCAGCAGAATAGGCTATGCAAACTGCTGCCAAGTATAAAGGACCTGCCTTAATAAAAAGTTAAAGATGACTTTTAAGTAGCATACCAATTATTTGAATGTCATCTGCACATCCCTAGAGTACTTAAAATTGTCTTCTTAAAGACTTTTTGAAAGCTTGTTTATATTATTAATTCTATTAACAAATTATTTTTTCATAGATGGTACAAAGATGTGTCAGCAGACTGTAAAAACCACCTGAAGCTAAAACAATGGTGTCTAAATTTAAAATTTGCTCTGTTTGATGATGAATGATGCATCCTATATATAGGATTCATTGTTACAATGTTCAAGATTGCATTGCCTCCAGCAACTCATTAGCTGAACAGAAAGAACTACTCTCAGATTCTTCTACCACTGGTTGCCCCTTAAGTAGCGTATTGATTTCAATGTGCTCATCTTTACTTTTAAGATCATTCATGGAACAAAGCCAGGCCAATTTGGGGGCTATCAAACTATACAAAAAGCCAGTGATGGCATGGCGTTCAAAAAGAAAGCCTCCAAAGAATAAAATATACCTATTCACTCACTTTCTCTGATGATTATGAATGATGATTAAGCACCCATTATCTACAAAACATTTTGTAAGGAACTCAGATAGATTTGGTTTCTTAATAAGACATGGCTTCTAGCCTCAAATAATTTATAATCCAGTGGAAAGTTAAGTAATGTAAAAAAAATGTGATACCAAAGAGGGCATGATGACAAGCACATAACAGGAGACAAAAATTCTAATTTTTCTTAATAAATTAATTTAAAAGGTGATTGTTTTAGAGTATTACTAAAAGACTAGGTTTTTAACCAAAGTTTTAATGAATTCCTAAAAAGTATTGTGAGTATAAAGCTACTTTTTTCTGAACACTAATATTAAAAGGATATTAATGAGGTTAAAACAAAGTGCACTTAGAACAAAATGAACACACCTATTTCTTTCTGCTTTCTCTTGTAATAATAATTATTAGTCTGTCTCTACCATCTAAAATACCTTTGTTTTCTTCCTCTGGGCTGCTATTGTTTCATGTTGAATTCAACATTCTATTTGTGGGGAAACTCCTCTTCCCTATTCCTCTCAACATAATATAAACTCTCTAAGGTCAGGAAAACTCTCCTCTACATAATGTGTATGATAACACAACACCTAGCACTATATGGAACGTAACTGGTAAAATCAGCAATAATAACTGGTTTCTGTCTATTTAGCTGCCATGTATAAACCCAGGTCAATTTTTTGTGTGGTTCCTTTAGAGGAAGGAGTCAAACAATAGTAAAGACTTTCATGACAACAGAAAAAACATTATTATGACTCAAAAAAGGAGACAAAGTCCCTGGATTTCATACAATCTCTTTTCCTATTTATAGGATTATAAAGCAATAAGTCATTTATTGTTTCTCCATCTAAAATATTACTTCTGCTTGCTATAGCAAGCTTTCTAGCTATTTCCAAGCTACCATTGTACTTTAAAGACAAGCCTACATGGCTCATGCTTTCACAGCCATTGTAATACATTGAGCTCCATACAGACAATGCTGGGGCAAGTAAGAGCCAGACAAGGACTGGGCTACTCTGTGGGGTGCTGAGGAAAAATCAAAATGGGCAAAGGTGATCCTAAGAAGCCAAGAAGGAAAATGTCTTCATATGCCTTCTTCATGCAAACCTGCTGAGAGGAACACAAGAAGCACCCAGATGCTTCTGTGAACTTCTCAGAATTTTCTAAAAAATGCTCAGAAAGGTGGAAGACAATGTCTGCCAAAGAGAAAGGAAAATTTGAGGACATGGCAAAAGCTGATAAGGTTTATTATGAAAGAGAAATGAAAACCTACATACCACCTGAAGGAGAAACAAAAAAGAAGTTTAAAGATCTCAGTGCACCGAAGAGGCCCCTCCTTTGGCATTTTTCTTATGCTGTTCTGAGTATTGTCCAAAAATCAAAGGGGAGCATCCTGGTCTTTCTATTGGAGATGTGGCAAAAAAAAACCTAGGAGAAATGTGGAATAACATTAATGAAGATGACAAACAACGTTATGAAAAGAAGGTAGCTAAACTGAAGGAAAAATATGAAAAGGATGTTGCTGCATACCGGGCTAAAGGAAAATCTGATGTCGGAAAAAAAGGAGGAGTTGTCAAGGCTGAGAAGAGCAAGAAAAGGAAGGAGAAGGAGAAAGATGAGGAAGATGAAGAAGACAAGGAGGAGGATGAAGATGACAAAGATGAATAAGTTGGTTCTAGAGCAGTTTTGTTCTTGTTTATAAAGCATTTAACTCCCCTGTGTACAACTCACTCCCTTTAAAGAAAATAAAATTGAAATGTAAGACTGTAAGATTATTTTTAAGCTATACAGTGCTTTTTTTGTATACTTAATATACTATCAAATATGTCTTTATGTAGCCCTGAGCTTTAGTGTTATTTTCAATAGCTGCTAACCTTGCCTGGTACAGTATGGGGTTGTAAATTGGAATGAAAATTTAAAGCAGGTTCTTGGTGCACAGCACAAGTTAGTTATATATGGGGATGTAGTGCATTTTCATCTTAAGTTGTCTTTGATGCAGCACATAAAATAATTGTTATTCTGTTAACTGAATACCACTCTGTAATTGCAGAAACAAAAAAGTTGCAGCTGTTTTGCTGACATTCTGAATGCTTCTAAGTAAATACAATTTTTTCTTATAAAAAAAAAAGACAAGCCTAGAAGCCATAACAAATAGCCTGAAGTGAACTGAATATAAATTTCTCAGAATGAGAGTTACACCTTTCATCTCTCTTATCTTTGGCATTGTGCCTTTGCTAGATTACTTTTTTTCTCTTTCAGTTTGCAACTAGAATTATATAGAATATAACACTAGATAGACGCAGAGCAAAATGTATAATTCTTCTACTAGCAGACAAGTGAGAAGATGGTCATGCAGCACAAGGCTGCTTTCATTGAGTTCAAATCACCAGGACAGAAAAAATGCATCCTAGAATACTGAGAGAACTGGCAGATGTGGTGGCTAAGATGCTGTTGGTAATCTATGGATCTTGGAGAATAAGTAAGGTATAACAAGATTAGAGAACAACAAAAGTACCTATTTTCTGAAAAGGGAAAAGAGTAAAATGAAGTCTGCAAACTATAGACCATAAGCTTGACTTGTATGTTTTATTTAAATGGTTTGTGAGTATTTATTAAGAGAAGCAAATTGGAGTGCAGGGAGTGGAGGATATGATATATCTTTAATGAAAATTAAACGGTAACTGTAGGATTATACATACTTTTTCAGAATTAAATGGCACTTTAAAAAAAACTGTGGTTAAGGTAAACAGAATTCATTTAAAAATGCAGAAAAGCAGGAATATTAAAATATCCTTCACAGACAATGCAATAAGCACCTTGAACTAGAAGTAATCTTTTAATCACCTGGTCCAACCTTCATGTTAAAAATGAAAAAAAAACTGAGGCCCAAGGAGATTAAATATCTTGTTCAAAGTCACATAGGTAGTAGATGACAGACGCAATTTAAACTCAGGCCCTGTAATTTCAAATTCAACGTTCTTTGTTACTGCACCAATACTGTTTACTTATGGGCAATTTGAAGAAAAGATTTGGATTTAAATTTGGTCTAAATAATGTAAAGGTAAAGAATGCAACCACAAAGATAAATCACAGAAACAAGAATGCTATTAAAGAAGATTATAACAATGGGACAATATAACAAAACTTTTTATATGCAGCCAAAGCAATCCTGAGGGAAATTTTTATCTCAATTCCTTTATTAACAAAAGGGAGAAAGAAGAGATCAACAAATTGAGCGCATAAAAAAAGGTAAGAAAAATCACCAACTTAAAATTCTCAGATAAGAACAAAAACAGAAATTCTGAAAAAAAAATCAAATGAAAAAAATGCTTTTAAAAGAAGTTGAAAAAACAAAACAAAGTTACTTTTTGAAAATAGTAATAAAAGACAGACTATTAGCTAATGTTATCAAGGGGAAGCAGTTCTCATTCAAAATAAGCATAATTTCATCCAAAAACCAGGTCACTCTAGAATAACCTCATTTCCTTTGCTGACAGTATCAGCTAGACTCATGGTTTACTAAGATTCCATCAAAAATAAAATTAAGGATGTCTTTCATTCTATGCTTCTAGAAAAGACTTAAGAGAGAAATCTGGCTATATTGCAGTACAATCCAGTAGCTTTGGGACTAGTTGAAATACCAGAACCAAGTAATAGTTATTAATGGGTTGATTTGGTTACCAACTCTAGTGGAATGCCCAAGGAATCTGTCCTTGGACCTATTCTTTTCAACATTTTTATCGATGCCTGGGATAAAAGTACAGATAGTATGCTCATCAAATTTGCAAATGGCATAAGATTTAATGTATAACTTGGAGAACTAACTATATTGGATGACACAAAGGGGGAACTAAAAATATCTTGAAAAAAATAAGTATAATCAAATGAAATGAAATTAAATAGAAAGAAACGTAAACAGCTTTTGTTAAGTTTAAAAGTGCAAGGGGAGACCATAACTGAATAAAAATCCATGAGGGGAAGAAAATTTGGGTGGGATGGGGAAGGAATCTTAATAAACTGCAAATTCAATATAATTCAAAATATGACATAAAAGCAAAAACAAACAACTAATGCTACCATGCTATATTAAGAAAGCCTTTGTATGTATAGAACAACTGAGGTAATAGTTCTACAATACTCTGCCCTTGTAAGGCCACATAAGAGTCTACTGTTTTCTGGGCACATTTTATGAAAGACAATAAAAAGCTGTATTTACAGAAGATACTGGTCAGTATGCTAAGGGGGCTGGATAACATATCATAAAAACATCAGCTGAAAAAACTGAGTATATTTAATCTGAAGAAGACAAGACTTCAAGGAAACTGAGTTATTTTCAAGTATTTAGAGGAAGAATAGGTCTCATTCTGCTTGGCCACAGAGGTTAGAATTAGGATCAGAGAGGTAGATAAAGGCTTAAAATAAAAAGAAGAAAAATAACAACTAACAAGTGGGCTACATTAGGAAGTAGTAGCTTCCGATCACTGGAGGTTTTAAAGCAAAGGCTGGATAATTTACTAGTTAGGAATGTTGCAGAAATGATTCTTGGTTTGACAGGGCTTGGACTATATGGCCTCAGATTTTGGTCTTCCTGATCTTGGATTCCCAGAAATGGTTGAGAGATATAAATAGATAGATAGATAGATAGACAGATAGATAGATAGACAGACAGACAGACGTGTATTTTAAATTCTCTGGAGTTTAGTATGAAGAGATAAAATTCTCTTTTCCCTTGTTCTACCCAAATCACCAGTCCATAATACTGGTTTGTTGTGCTATCAATTAGTATTGACTTTCCAAAAACAATTTTAATTGGTTATTAAACTAAGGCTGATAAACCTAATGATAAATAAATTCAGTGAGTCAATGAGCATACTCAGGAAAAATGGATTTTACTAAATACATTTACACCTCACACTCCCTTTCATTAAGGAAACAAAAGAAAATCCCTTGAAGAAATGTGAAGATACAAAGTTGAGGGGGGTAGGAGTGTTCTGGAAAAATGAGGACAGTAACATTAGTAAATCCTCTGCCTGTTCACCATTTCTAAATTACTAATGGAACTCCAAATCCAGTATTCCTTCTACCATACCAGCTGCCTATCCTGGTGGTTGATATTATATTACATATAAAGTTCTTTTTAATAAAGAGTCCTAAAATGTAGAGGGAAAAAGGTTAACCTAATTGAATATTTGGACCTGAATATGAATGAACTTAGTATTATTATGACATGATATTAAACTTTCGAAGTGAAAGTATATAATTTTTATTTAGACAATCCCAACTATAAAAAGCTAACTAAAGCTATAATAACCTATATCATATTATAAATAAAATGCAACCAGGATAAAAAAGAAATAATTTTGTGCTACCCCAAAATTGGAAATTTATGTGATAAAATTGAAAAATAAATTCAAACAATGACAAAATTACTATTCAGCATACTACATTCACAATGAATTTAGAAATGGAATCCATTATTGCCAGCCTAATAATGAATGTTATTCTTATTGAATTTTAAAATAATTTCATTTTTATATCTGTCCTATATAATCTCTGCTCTATTAGGGTCTTAACATGGAGTAAAAATTTGGGTTTCAGTTTTTCACTCTAAAGTATATAACAGAAATTATTTTTCACTAAAAGTCAGAATTATCAAAGGACAAGAGTAAATTATTTGATTATAAAACATGCATATATTTACTTAATTTTAAAAATTAAATTCATTGTATTAACAGGTATGTGTGACAACTATACAAACTTTACATTCTCTACTGTCTTTATAACCATTCAGCAAAATCTCAAAAGTGCTTCTGACTTCAGTGGTAAAGTTCTGTTTTCTTAGTACCCATAAAACAGATATTTTCTCTACTCAATTCAAAGGGAGATATATTAGGATTCCCACCCAAAAAATCATTTCTTTTGTAATATAGAAACTATTCCTACTTATACTTTAATTGAAATATGCCTCTGCAATGAAAGTGCCACATAAAGAATTCTTAAGTTCTTACAAATGCAACTAGTAAAATAAAAAACAATGAGTTTTGCTATCATCAGTCTCCATTTCTGAGACGACTACATAGATGGAAGTAGCTACACAAAATGTTTAAGTGAAATTAATAAAGACAAAAAACAAAAACAAAACTCTGATGCCCTAGTTTACCATACTTAACATCAGCAAAATTTCACCTAAGTCCAATGTTCTTTCTAAATACAAAAAGATGAGTACTCCATAAACTTATTTAGTGGCAATGAAAAGACATTAAAATAATGCCTTTAGGATGTCACCTGGGGTACTACTCTAACTTAAAAAAACTTTAAATATATATAAATATATATGCATAATTAATAATAAAGTTGAGAATGGCTATTAGGATTACATATACCACATTATGATATGATTCCCCACATTAATAGATAATTTAATAGTTACCTCCCTAAACCACTGTTGAGATCTTTTCTAACCCTGGTGCTAAGGCAAGACTCACTATATAATCTGTGTTGTACTTATGTTTTGGAAGGGAGATGATTTAATCCAATGACAACTACAGGTGAGTTTAAAGATATATGCATACACATGTATATATATATATATGTAAAAATGAACCACGTTGTAATCACAGACTACTGTAGTTATATATTTACCAGAAACAAACAAAAAAAGCCTGTCATATCAGTTTTTCCTTAGGAAATATCCCACTGTCCCCTTGCCTTAGGGCTTCAGAATGATTAAAGCACTCTAAATGGCAATGGAAAAAAAGGGATGGTAGCAAAAGACATGCTGAATAAAAATCAGCCTGTGTGCTGAAGAAAATTTTCTGGAAACTAAAAGAATCACACATTAATTTACTGATTTTGTAAATATAAAGTTTTAGCTATATGCATTTTCTTCAAGAGGAACAAAAACACAATCAGTTTTAAATTACTGAGAAGCAACCTCATTTGGACATTAGCCATCGTTGCATTGCTTCTTCCTGTAGGCGATGCTGCTGTTCATCATTACCTGTACTAATCAAATGGAAAGAAATCCTAAAAAAGAAAACCTAAAAAGAGAAACAAAATTCCACCAGATCATTCTACTATCGTTGGAAATTCTGATATAATGATTACTGCTGGCAGGGGAAGAGGAGAAACTCCAATTTTCAGGCATGATGTATTCCAAAAAAGCACTATACAGCAGTCAGAAGACAGTTGTCACTCCCATATTCAATAAACTCCAGTGGCTTCTGACCTCCAGGATGAAATATAAAAATCCTCCTTTTGGCTCTTAAAGCCTGCCATAACCTGATGCCTTCCCTACCTTTCCAGGCGTCTTACACCTTACTCCTCTCTATATATTCTGCAATCCAGTGATTGCTGTTCCCCACAAATAACAATACATCTTTTCCCAACTTGGGGCATTTTCACTAGTTGTCTCCCATGTCTAGGATTCTCTCTTCATCTCCAGCCTCCTGGCTTCCCTGGTTTCCTCTACCCTCTACAAGAAGTCATTGCTGATCCCCCTTAATCAAAATGCCATCCTTCTGTGATTATCTCTAATTTGTCTAGTTTATATCTTATTTGTAAATAGATGTTTGCACACTCTCCCCTCCCCCCAGACTGTGAGCTCCTTAAGAGCAGATATTTGTTTTTTACTTTCTTTGTATCCCCAATTGTTTAGTACAGTATATAATAGGTGCTTAATAAATGTCTGTAGACTTGACAATTTGCTAGCTTGTCTAACTTTGTTAATTTTTCTTAGTTTTAATTTCCTAATCTATAAAATGGGCAGACTATAATAAAACACTTTACAAATGATAAAGTATTATAAAATTAGGTCATGAATTATTTATAATTTTATCTGAACACAGACCATAATTGTCCCCCATTTCGAGTAGTGATGTTAGTTATTCATATCTATATTGATTTCTAATTATAAATATATTAACACATAAAACTAAAATTGTCACATATATAAATGATGTTAGATAAAAGACCTTAGGTGAAATAATAATAGATATGTAATGCAGTAAGGACTGGTCAATACCTAGTCCTTATTAGTTTATGCAGCACACCCTGCCTGCTACAAACCCCACATGGAGGCAGCCGATGAGCTTGTAGCTAGAAATCTGTAATGCCATGAAATGGAGGGACCTGAATCTCCAATTCAGAAAATGTGTGGGAACTCTGTAACTGTTTCTTGTCTTTATTGAATGGTAAAGAATTTCTGCTGAGCCAGAATCCTCCATTCCACATCACCACAAACTTCTATGAAGCAGACACCTAGTATCCATGTGAGGAGTACATCATGCAGCACGTGCTGCCCATGTTCCTGAGGATTTGGCTCTCATTGGCCAGTCTTACTGTTACCAATATATCAAACTATTCTGAGATCAAAAAGTCTAGGTATATACTGTCAATCAATTAATCGACCAACACTTATTAAGCTTTTACTATGTACAAGGCATTATGCTAAGCACTTGGGCTACAAAAAGAGGCAAAAGACAGCTCCTGCCTCAAAATGCTTACAATCTAACAGGGGAGACAACGTACAAATACATACAATACATACAGCAAGCTATAGAAAGGAAAAATAATAAAGAACTAACAGAAGGAAGGCACTAGAATTTAGGAGAGGTTGTAAAAGGCTTCCAGTAGAAGATAGGATTTTGGTTGGGACTTAAAAGAAATCAGAGAGGTCAGTAGTTAGAGTGAAGCATTCTAGGCATAGGGATCAACCACAGAAAATACCAGAAACTAAAGATGGAGTGCCTTGTTTATAAAACAGCTAGGACACCAGTATCATTGGATTAAAGAGCATGTGTTCCGGAGTGAGGTGTAAGAAAACTGAATACCAGGGGCAACTAGGTAGTGTAGTGAGTAGAACCCTGGCCCTGGAGTCAGTCCAACCTAAGTTCAAATCTGGCCTCAGACACTTGACACACTTACTAGCTGTGTGACCTTGGGCAAGTCACTTAACCCCAATTGCCCTGCCTTCCCCCCTCTGAAAAAAAAAAAAAAGAAAACTGAATGCCAAACAGAGCATTTTGTATTTACTCCTGGAGGCAACAGGGAGCCACTAGAATTTATTGAGTAAAGGGGTGACTTGATCATACCTGTGCTTTAGGAAAATCACTTTAGTGGATGAATGGAGGATTATTTGAAGTGGGGAAAAGATCTGAGGTAGACCAAAACAGCAGCAGGCTATTAAGGTGTTCCTGTGTGTTGGTAAGCAAAATGGGCTCCTTAGCACTTAGCGCCCTTGAAGAATTTGGCTTTTGTTTTGAGTAATTCAGTGTATTTCATTGAGCCTTACTAGGTGCTAAGCCTCAGGCCCAAACCCCTAAGGTGTGGAACCTATGTGGGTGTGGATTGGTGACTGGGGTGGGGCCCAAGGTGGGGCTGGCTAAGGGGAGGTGTTAATTCCAGAGCCATGCCCTATTAGGTGTTAACCTAATGTATGTGGATGTGAACCTCCCAGGGTCCTAAGGGGAGAGGCCAACTCAAGAACCAATCACCAGAGCCTAAATTCTGGTCATTCAGATGACGTCTGAAGCCCTATAAGAAGGGAGGAGAGAGCCATTTGTGCAGGGCTCTTGAGATAGTGTTGATGAGGAGACTCTGGGCAGCTGTAGCCAAGGAGCCTTCCAGCTTATAAACTGGGATGCTGAGACTTTGTTGAACTCTGGTAACTATGTATTGGGATCTGAATCAGACAAGGTCTGTCTGTTGATGTTCGTAATTTGTTTGTATTTTGTTCTGAAGTTCAGTGTGCTGGTCTTTTTCACCTGAGCTAAGTGAATGATATTTGTATGCTGAATTAAAGTAAGCTTGTCAAACCCCTTCACCTTGCTTTCCTTAGTTAAGCAGATCAAAAGAATCTGCGCTATTGGCAGCTTTCTGGGTGCTGCCTGTGGGTGGATCTTACACCCCCACAGAAGCTACTAGCCAGATTGTGGAAACATCATGTAATTAAGAGACTGAATAATAAAGATGTAAATAGCAACTGGCTGTTTGAAATTTAAAAAAATAAACTTGTTCTATTGAAAGAAAAAATAACCAGTCAAGATAGCATAACTACCTGTATATGTGTATATATATATATATATTCATGTGTGTACGTACACATTTATATGCACACATATCATATTATGATGGTTTATATTTTATCAAATAACATTCATTAGTTATCTAGTATTTTTTTTGTCATTATTATGATCCTACTACATGTGTACCTGTTGTTCCTGCTGGTAGGATGCAAGCTCTTTCCAAGTACTATTTGATCCTTTGTATTTGTGTCACTAATGCCTAGCACAAAATGCCTACCACAAAGTAAATGCTTAAGAAATGACTGTTGATTGTTAGGCACATATACCAAAGAGGTCATTTATAAAAAGAAATGAAAATGTTTATAGCAGCATTTTTTGTATTAGGAAAGAACTGGAAAGAAAATAGATGCCAATCAATGGGGAAATGGCTAAACAAATTGTAATATATGAATGTGATGGAATATTACTGAGCTATGCAATGATGAATACAGAAGCTTGGAAAAACGTACATGAATTGATGCAAAGTGAAATAAGCAAAAGCAAGAAAACTATATATGACTACAACAAATGTAAACAAAAAGAACCACCACAGAATAATCAAAAACAAATGCTGGCAAAATTACATACAACAAGTCTGGCCCCAAAGAAGTATTGAAAGATATCTTCTTCTCTTCCTTTACAGAGATAGGGGATGTTAAAGACTTTACTCATTTTTTCTCTTCCATTTTTCTTTTTTATTTAAAAATTATTTGTTATTAGGGATGGTTCTTAGGGAAGGGGAGGAAGTAGGGTATACGGAAAATATATATGATATAAAGACAAGAAATGAAAAAAATTATTTAAAAATAAATATATGCTTTGACCCATTGGTCTAGGCTTATCTATGGAGCCATTTAAGTAAAAAAATTGAATCATTTTAACTATAAATGATATACTTTATTATAATTGAACTATTAATGCTATAAGAGAAGGGAATCATTAAGTAGTAATGGCTATATTTTTTCTAGATTATCAGCCTCTTGATTCCAACTTCTTTCTTAGTATCTTGATTTGTATATACTTATATACATTTGTATACATGATTAATTTACTTAGGTTATTAGGATAGTATCTGAGGACCAAAATATTGCTTCTGTGACAAAAGCTCATTGGCCTTTGAACACAAACATCTAAGACTGAGCCAGTACTATGATTGTCTCTGTTAGAGGAGGGCAGGTGTATATAGTCTGATATCCACTCAACCTATCAAATAAATTCTATGGAAATTTCTACTGGATATATTGTGTTCTGCTTAATACACAAACTATTTTGCTTTTCATATTTTGAGCCAGTTAAGCAATCAATACTATTGGATAGTGTTTCCATACAGAACACTATTATAATACTTTTAAACAAATGCTCACTTTATTTATGAACTTAGAGGTAGGATTCTGTCTAATTCTAACTTGCATTAGCCAAATGAAATTTCTGTAACTGCAAATCAAAATTTAAAATGTATGATATTAAAGAAATAGGATAATGTTGATTTATTTTATGTTTATCTAAATTACAATGTAGCTGTAGTTAAAAAGAAAACAACAATAACCATAAGGAACTAGACTAGAATGACAAATTTAGAGAAGGGAAGAAGCATGCCTAGCAAGCCAAAATAAAAGATATATGTAAGCACATTTTAGAGAAAACATTCAAGCCACACACTAAAAGTGGTTTGCCTTGGAAAATACAAACTTTATTGGTGGTTTAACTGAAATTTAAAAGGGAAACCAAATATATACTCACAAGTCCTAAACCCTCTAATCCAGGAAGCCACAACTACCACAGAGAATTTTATTTTTTGTAATAGTGGTTAACCATACTTCCAACTACTACAGAATTTATGTACTAGGAAACTATTTTGATTTATCTTCAGAGTGTTTCACATTAGTAAAAACCTATCTTCATTCTCTCAAAATGATCAACCAAATTATATACATCAGTGAAGTAATATTATTTTAAATAAACACTTTCAGCTATAGAAGTCAAACAGATATTTCTTCATTTATTAATCTTCTGTTAGCCAGATGAAACCAAACTACTTATTCTATACTATAGTTTAGGCAGTTTAGATATTCTCTGATATCTTTTTTTTGTGCTAAATTCTAACAACTATCATTTAATACCTTTACTTTCAATCGTAAAAAATTTCCTTAGAAGACCTCCTCTTCCAGGAAGAAAGTTCTAGAGCTGGGCTAAAATAGGATGAAGAGAAATAAAATTGACACGACCCATTCTCAAAAATCAGTGAAGGGATTATTTCCTAGAAATTTGCTTTTAAAATAAAATTCCACATGTTATAAATTCCCTATAAGATTAACTTCAAATATACTGAATTTATTCCTGGCTTTTTGCATTCCATAAGATATTTTTATATTTTTCTTCCCAAAGCCATTTCTGGTAATAAACATAAAGTTAGATTTAAATAATGAAAAAATAGGTTCAACCTTGCCATATTTGGGATACTCCAGTGAAGAAGAATTAGGTCATAGTGGCGATGAATCAGCTTGATAACTTTTACTATTATGTTATCTAATCACTTTTACTGACAGCCAACTACTCGCATCACCACTCACATGGAATAATCCAATAAACAGCCTCCTGACTCGTTGTTTCCAGTGTCTCCTCTCTCCAATCTACAATACAGATGGCCAAACTGATATTCCTAAATCATAAGTCTAACAATGTTCAATTCTATTACTTCTTATTGCCCCTAGGATTAAAAAACTAGCAAGCAAACAAACAAAAAATCCCCGTATGGTATTTAAAGTCCTTCACAGACTAGCTCCAGCTTCAGCTCAGCCTTTAAAACGTATCTATTCTTACGTACTTTACACTCCAGATCAAATGGCCCGCTTGTTTTTTCCATATAAACAGTATTTCATCTCCCTCTTTCATGCACTTGCACAGCCTGTCCCCCATACTTGGACTGGTTTCTATTAATAGTCACTTCCCTTCTTAGAATGACTAGCTCCCTTTGTGGCTAAGTTTAAGTGTCCTATATGAGACCTTTCTGATCCCTCAATTGTTAGGCTTCTCCAACTTTTTCTACAGAACCATAGCTCACTAAAATACTACAAGACATTTCAAGGGCCAACTACTCAGGTTCCCTTCATTTTACAAACAAGAAAAGTGAGGCCCAAGGATGGCAAGTGACTAGCCCTAGGTCATGTAGGTGGGATCAGGGGCAGCATTTAAACCTAGTTCTCCTATCTCCAAAGCCAATGTCTATCCACCATACCACATTATGTAAAGGATCACATATCTTAAGCTGGAAGAGAAACTTAAAGGCCATTTAGTCTAAACCATTCATTTTACAGATGAAGGGATAGAGTTCCACAGAGCTTAAGTGACTGTGAAAGGTCATATAAGTCGTAAGTTATCTCATACAATCTCTATTCTCCTCCCTGGTGGAATCTAAGATCTTGAGAGGAGGAACTGTTTCATTTTTTATTCTCTATCTCCAGTGACTTTCACAGGGCAGAAGCCTCATAAATACTTGCAGAACTGAATATTACAGTTGATAGTTTTCTGTGTTATTCTAAGTATGCCACCTATTCCTTAAGACTTTAAACCAGCTTCACATTATATTATAGCATATCTTTTATACAGTAACACTAAATTCTAAGTGAGTAAGCTACAAATATTAGGATCAAAGTTTTCAAATAACTTTCTGATTTGATAATCTGTATAGTAGTTATTCATTCCCTTTATCCATCTAGCAATAATCCTTTTCCCTAATACCCAGGCAATTTACTCAACAATTTTACTCTTCCTACCTATAAGTTTCACCCAAGCAGTATACTATGCCCAAATGTCCCCTTGCTCACATTTTCCAAATTCTCACCATCCAAATATTTACCTATCTCCTAACTTCCATCTTTCTAAGAAGACATTATTTAATAGCTGATGGTATAGTGATAAATTATTCTTATCTCAGTGTTCTGGTAGATGGAAATATGGGGATTAGATTATAGCATAGTTAGGTAGATTTGGAAAAGTTTCACTAACTAAGCCTGAACAGCAGTGATCACCAGATTTATTCAGGCTGGAAGGGGCAGGGCGGTCTTTAGTGGGCTACCCAGCATCTATCTTTGTCCCTATATTAGACAAAAACTTATTCATTAACTTCAATGAAGGGATATTAGTACCTTTAACAGATTTGCAGATGACAAGTCTGAAGTGATCACTAAAATGTTAATCAGTCCTAATCCAAAAAGATATCAACGAGGATGTAAAAATGAGACAAAACACTTTGGGGATCACAAGATGACAGAGTTAGAGCAGGAAGAGAATGTAAAGGTCATCTACTCTACACCTCTAATGTTATCTGTGAGGATACTGAGTCTCAGAGAATTTATAGATTCACCCAGAGTTACAAAGTAGGTGTCAAGAAAGAAGTTTCAACCCAGGCTGGTTGAAGTTCTGGTTCCAAGTCCAGAACTCTATCCGCTATACAAAACTTCCTTTCTCAGCTTCAAAGAACCCCAAAGTTTATAAGCATAAAACATGGCAGCATGGCTAACAAACAGGTCCCGTAAGAAAGATCTCGAATGTCACAAGGCTGCCAAAAAAAAAGCTTAACATAATCTTAGGCTTCAGCAAGAGAGGAATAATGTCAAGAATAAAAGCAGTACGCTTTGCCCTGGTGGCATGATATTTGCAATACAATATTCAGTTATAGGCACCATATTTTTTAGCAAGGACATTGACAAGCTGGAGAGCATTCAGAAAAGGCAACCAAAATGATGAGGTATTTCACGAATATGTCACATAAGGTTCATTTGAAGGAAATGGGATTTTTTAGCCTAGAAAACCCTCTGAGGAGACAGGACAGTTGTGTTCTACTTCAAGTATTTGAAGGTTGTCATTTACAAAAAGGATAAAACTTGCTCACCTGGCCTCAGAAGACAGAAATAGAAGCAATAGGTGGAAGATGTGGAGAAGAAAATTTAGGCTTAGGAAAAGGAAGACATTTTCCTAACAATTAGGGCCATTCAAACATGAAATGTGCTGCCTTGTGAGGCAGTGAGTTCTCTATCATTATAGAATTCTTCAATTGGAGATGACTACTTTTGGGGAATATGAAGAAGGGATTCATTCCAATTTAGGTACAAGTTAAATGATTAGATGTCCTTTCCATCCCAATTCTGAGAGCCTGTCTGTAATAGAAACAAGTGAACAGCAAATCTACTATTTAGTAACTGTACAAATATGGAACATTTTGTGCCTGGACTACCACATGGTATTATTCATGTACCTAATTATTCAAGAAAAAGTGCAAACTTCGAGAGGGTGAGCAGAATACTTGAGCCTTCTTAGAATATGGAACTATAGAAATAAAAATGTAAGACAATATTATTCACTCACATAAAAGGAGAAATATGAAGACAAGTTGTTAAGTTCCTAATAAGTCCAGATCCATACAATAACAATCATTAATTAAACTGCACTCCTCAATCCTCGTAGTTTTTATTGACTAGGAAAGTTTCTAGAGTGTGGACACAGAACTAGAAGAGCCACATTCAAATCATGGCTTTCTTACTTCCTAGGGAGATCTGACTAAGCAAGACATTTAAGTGCTATAAGCTTATTTCCTTATCTGTAAAATAAGGATAATTAGATTTGCATCATTTATTTCACAAAGCTATAATGTGCTCTGAATGAGATAACAACAAATGCTTAATAAAGGCCTGTAAGGTTGAATCATTACACTTTATGATCATAATCTGTATAAGAAAGTGCAGCATGGTTACAATACTGGGTTTAAAGTCAGCAGATAGGAGTACAAAGCTGCACTTTGATTCTTACCAGGTACCCTACCAGTCATGGGCTACCTCAAAATGCCCCAGCAACTCCCTATGATTATCTACTAATTCAACTCACTTTAACAAACATTTATTAAGCATCTCTGTGCACTGCACCATGCTAAGTGCTGAGAAGAAAAAGACAAAAAAAGTGTCTTCCCTAAGGAAGTTTACTTCCTAAGGGAAGATGAAACATGTATGCAGATAAATACATATAAAGTATGTAGAAAGTAATTTCAAGAGGGAGGGAAGGATGATAATTGAGGGGTGTAGAAGAAGGGGAACAGATCAGGAAAGGCCTCATGTAGAAGATGGCACCTGAGTAGAGCTCTGAAGGAAACCAGAAATTTTATATGTGGAAAGTGAGGAAGATGTCCATTCTGTACATGTACGATCACTTGTACAAAGGTACAGGCATAGAATGTGATGTACAGGTAGCATGTATAGGTAGCAGGTCAGCTTAACTAGAGTGGAAAATATAAGAAGGGTCATATCACGAAATAAAACTGTAATGGTACAGGGGATTTGGACTGTGGAAGGCTCTAAATGCCAGACTTAGGAATTTACATTTTATCCCAGATGCAACAGGGTGTTGCTGAAGACTTTTTGAGTTGGAGAATGATAAGGTCAGATGTTTCAGAACTGGTACTTTTGGAATCATGTGTAAGATGGATTTAGGAGAAGATACTGGGAACAGGGAGAACAATTAAGAGACTATTGCAACAATACAGGCAAGAAATAATGACAATCTGAAACAGGATAGAATCTGTGTGAGTGGAGAGAAGGGAGTGGATATGACAACCTGACAAAACTGGATATCCTTCAAAATCCTTTCCTTCAAAAGGGAAGAATCAAGGATGACTCCAGGTTTGCAAATCAGGATAACTGAAAGAAGGGTGAGACCATCAACAGGAATAGGGAAATAGGAATAATTTAAAGGAGGAAAAAGGTTTGGGGGGAAGAGGGAATAGGAGTTTAATGAATAATATGAAAATGACAATATTTATCTTGTACTTTAAAATCTAAAACATACTTTACATACAATTATCTCATTTAAGGCTCATGTGAAAGCTGTGAAGTATATTTCAGGTATGTTATTAGCCACATTTTACATAAAATGAAGCTAAGTCATAGACAGCTACAGAGCAAGACAAATTACAGGCATCTTCTGTATTTGCATATGTAAATATCTAAGTGTTCTTCAATGATTAACCTAAAAAGTATACTCCTCTTAAAAAAGAAAAAAAAGGTAATAATATGAAGGCCATGTGTATATTATTCCAGAATCCTCCTACTATCATGATTTTTTCTTTAAAAAAATCAATCTAACTATGTAGATTAAAATAGCCAAACATAAAATTTCAAAGATTAAAAAGTTTTGATCCTGACACTATTCCAGCTCATAGAAAAAGTTACCTTTGGAAGTAAAAGAAATAAAAGTTAACAAACAAATGATCTGAGAGAATTATTAATTTTTCCTGTCAGAATATTCACTGTTTTAAGGGATTCAAACGTCCAGTCTTTGGATGCCAATTTGAGTTTATTCTAAGACTTAGAAATGCTCTAAATGCTCTAAAATTTTCCTTTTTCCACAAGAGAAACTTAGAAACTACCAGAAAAAAACTGGAGGCATTTTTTATCTAAGTATCCTCTAACCAAGACTTTTGGTCTCAAAGGCATAAACAACATAAAACCATAACTGCAGTTTTCTTTGCCATGCTGTTATATCAATCATGAATATTTAATTTCAAAAATTTTTTAAATCATTTAAATACAATCTTATAGCACATGCACATTCAAACTGCAATAACAAAATGCAAACGGAACTAAAAATGGGGTTGAACCAGGCCCAAGGAAATCAAGCAAGGCTGCCTGAAGAACAAACCTTCATTTGAATACTTTACAAGGAATACATATCCATTAAAGCTCTGCTTAAAGTCCTGGCGCTAAAATTTGCCTGAATCACTTTATGAAAATAATTTCAATTTGGATAAAAATGTTTTATGTACGTAGATACAGACATATCTGATCTCCACTCCTAAAATAATTTATAGACTAGACTAATAAACTTGGACCATAAGATCAAAGATTTGGATTGGGAAGGCATTGAATAAAGTACAGATCACTGGGCTAGAGAGCTAGAAGGGATCTTAGAAGCCATCCAGTCCAGCCAGGATACGGACATCCAAGGAGTTTAAGTGACAGGCTCATGTCAAAAAGGCATCAGAGGTGGTATCTTAGCCCATATCTTCTGACATCATACTGAATTGTCTTTACACTGCATCATGTTCCCTCTCTTAACAAACATTTACATTGTTAAATTTGTAGCATAATTTACAGAACCACTCTAGCTTATGACTTAAGTGACACATTCAGTTACCTCGAAAAACGTAAAAAAGCCATTTTCCTTTTTAGGATTTGAGAGACATATAGAAACAATTAATTCCCCTATGATATTCCAAAAGTAACAGAAAAATCCTTTATCAACTTATTTTTTCAATACTCCTATTATAAAATGGTACTTGAAAAGTACCATACACACATTTCATTATTTTTGTTTACTTTACCTACAAAAATATATGAATTTGTTTACTTCGCAAATATTATATATTTTGAGTTTAGCGCTACAGTGTCTTTTGTGGGAGTATATGTCCCTCATGTAATGAATGATGATTGTCAACAACAACTGCTTGTCAAAATATGATACATAACTAATTACTATATAAATGCAAAGAACTAATCTTTCCACCAAAAAGGCATCAATTATATGATGAATTTTTTTCACATATATACTTCATAAAAATGAGTACACAGATGTGTGTATAATATACATCTATAAGTTTATATACACCCTGTATATATGACACACATATATAAGCTGACGTATCCTATTTCTTCCTTAAGAAAATAAAGGTAGTAAACTATATGGAGTCCAGATATTACTAATTATTTTGTCTAAAGAGGTTAACAAAATCTCAAAAACAAGATTTGGGACAGATTTTCCTTAATTCAGTAAACAAATAAATACGGCTGACTTTTCTTTTTAGTCACTTTTTCAATTCAGGAATCTTAGAGAAAGTATGAATGGTTTAATCAGGAAATTCAAAGACCTAGGTGTATGAATGTTACAATGTTACTTAATGATCTCTTAAGTATTCAATTTAATAGCTTAAGAAAGTTTTGCTCAAGATGAAGGAATCATAAACAGCTCTTAACTTGTTTTGTGTCACAGACCCCTTTTGACAGCCTTGTAAAGTCAAGGGACTCCTTAGAATAATATCCTTATATGCACAAAGTAAAATACATAGGAAAACAATTATATTGAAACAAAAATAAGTTTATAGCCCCCAGGTTAAGAATATCTTAGACCTAAACACACACACACACACACATTTCGTTTTAATATTTTGCTAACATTTCAGTATAATTGTTTTGCTGTATGTTTTACCTTATGCATTCAAGAATATTATTCTGAGGAGTCCCTTGACTTTATGTGTGTGTGCGTGTGTGTGTGTGTGTGTGTGTGTGTGTGTGTATGTGTATGTATCTCACACTTGGTCAATATACCTTTATCATATATATGTATGTATATGTGTATATATATGTATGTATATGTGTATATATGTGTGTGTATGTACATGTGTATGTATATATATGTGTGTATGCATATGTATGTACATATATATGCATATATATATGTATGTATATACTTCCTTTTAGCCAAAAGAAGGGAAGTTCTTATACATCTTTTTATTATTGACTCTTGAAGATGATGTATCTGACAATATTACTGTGGGACAGAATGGAATTTTGGGTTTTTTAGAAACACAAATGACTAAGAATCGAGAGAAAATGTGGCTTTTAGTTTTATTTGTGGAATAAAGGTAAATGAGTGAAAAAGACAATATTAGTCTACATACTCCGCATTATGCTATTTATCTATGGATTTGTATTTCATTGCCAAAGCACACAGACACATAGACTAACTAAAGAAAAAAGAGCAAGATAGGACAATAAAATAAACATGACTTATTTTTTTGATGAGTGTATTAAAGGTGGCATAATATAAAAGAGGGTTGATATAACCTATGTCATTTAAGATAAAGGGCTTTAAATTAAAAAAAACATCCTTAATTGACACGGAACATAAACACAGCAAGATGAAATGTAAACAATGTATGGATAATATGTTCATACCTGCAGATGCAAAGACAGTAAGAACTCTGAATATTCAATTAAATAAACCTGAATGCTTCATTCTCATCTCAACTAGACAGTAAAGAATCTTAAACTGTTTATGCCTTCATGAGTAGAAAGTTTCCAATTCAATGATGCTTATACATGCACACACATATGATTAAGTAGGAGCCTTATAAGAAGATCTGACAACTAAATAAACCCATAAATTTGACATAAGAATATAATTTAAAATTCTATAGGAAAAAAGCAATGCAATGGGAAATTACATAACACTTTCATTTCAAGTTGTTCCTCCCTGACAAAAAAGCCTATCTTTTTGACATCAATATTCTCTCTCAATAATCTACAACACAAAAAGCACCAAAAACTATGAAGAATCAATGAGAATAAAAACTTAATGGCCCAAAGAACATTTCTATGCATATAGGCTGTGGCATATTTCCACTAATAATAAGGCACATTTTAGACAGTGGGTTTCTTTAATACTACCTGAGATTTCTATCCATGGATCTAATCCATAGGGCCATGTTACAAGTAAAGGAGAATAATAACAAGTCTTCTCTGTAATTTCAGCAACTAACTTCTATGGATAGAAACAAATTCCATACTATAAAGAAATAATGATAATTATATTTCTCTCCAGTAGAATATAATTTAGTTTATAAGAAATGACAAGCTCAACTTGATAATGTAAAAAGTAAAATTCAGTATTTCCCAAGCTTTACAGCTGTATAAATTAATTTAGAGTCAATTTGGCATAACAGAGTTAGGAAGACCTGAGTTCAAGCCTTGCCTCTGATATACTTGCTGTGTCACTTTGGAGCAAATCATGTAACTTCTACATAGTCCCAGACAACACTCTAAGAATATAAATTACAGAAGAGATACTGATCTTTAGACTGGGGTTAAGAATGAAGAAAGGGGAATTACCATACCCACTGAGGAGTGTCCTACACTTATGCCAATCACAGATACAGACTACTGATGACAACAATAAAAACTTAAATTAATTCAACATGCTATTTTTTCAAAATTCTAAAGAAAGTCTTAATAGCAAAAGCAGGAAAGCAAAAAGGAGATACTTTACTGTTAAACTTATAAAAGCTTTATTTTTTGTGGGAGCAGAACTCTTGTACATAATTTCAAATTCTGCAGCACTGTCATTAATTTTTTTCTAATATGAGATGAATTCATTCAGGAAAAGATCAGTTCAATTAGAATTTATTAGGTAGCTAAGGTGTTCCAAGCACTGGGTTATTAGGTGTCCATGCCCTTAAAAAACTTACATTCTACCAAATCTATTAGTAGAAAATGGGATATATTAATTTCAGTTCCAAAATAGAAAACTTACTGAGGAAGCCCCACTATGAATCTGAATGCTTCTGCCACCAAGTCTACCTTTCGTAAAAATTAATTTACCAATTTGTGCCCAAAACTAATTGAAATAATTTCCATTTACTAATCCTTCAACAGAAAGTTCATAGCTTTAATACTTTTGGTAATGCAATGTTGTAGAACAAGTAGAAAACAAAATGTTAAAATCCATTTTCTAGTCTAATATTGTAAATTTATTTCCCTAACCATGTCCTTTGCGAGAAGAAACACTTCCTTTTACAACTGTATAATCATACTTTATTCAGCTATTATATTATGAAATTATACTGTTTTAAATGGAAGTATGTACAGCTGAAGGGACACTGGGTTGAAAGTCAGAAAGTTTCACTGCTCATTCCAATTTTTTCCATTGTATAGACCACTTGGATCTGAATTTCATTATCTGAAAAATGAAATATTTGACCTAGATAATCTTTAAGTTCTTTTCTAGTTTATAGAATCCAATGTAAGATCCAGTGAATATATATCAATTATTTTTATTGTATAAGCTAGTATTGATGTTCCTAAGAGCAAAACATGCACATACAGGTTTAAAGTCACGGAATTTTAGAGCCGAGAGCTTTAAGTTCTGAAGCAGCTAAATGACTTTCACAGCCAGTAAGTGACTCTTAAACTCATGTCTTCTAATTTCACTGCTTTGTTCACCACATTCTCTTCAGTCAATCTTTTATAAATTTTAATAGTTTCTAAATGCAGTTTTAACTTAGTCTAATGTCTTTAAAGTCAAGGGCTGGAAGCAAAATGATTTGCATTTGAATGAGTCACTCAATCTTTCTGTGTTTTCATCTCCTTGTTTATAATTAATAATAATTGGAAACACTACATGTAATACTGAATAGACAGTCAGTCTCAGAGTCAGGAAGACCTGAGCTCAAATCCTGACTTTAGTGCCCTAGATAACTCTTCAAGAATGTAAGTTATAAAGTAGTTGCCAGTTTACTTTGATAAACAAAATTTCCTCACTGGAAGTTCATTAAAAGGGCCAAACAAAAGAAAAAGAAAAATCAGCCGCCCTTCAATGTTACTGAGAATCCAAAATGAAGCATCAAGAAGCATGCAGAAAAGGGACCAGGTGATATAAAAAGTTACAGCGGAAGGAGTGGAATTGTGAACCTGGATGGCTGGAATCTCACCTGAAATTTACTACTTATGGGATGTTGGTATTACTTAATCTTGCTAAGCCTCAGTTTCCTCATCTGTAAAGGAAAGGTTTAGACTAGATGACCTCTAAGGTTCCTTCTATCTCTCAATCTATGATCTTATGATCCTAACTGCAAGGTATTAATATTCATGTTGGTAGAACTATATATTATTCTTGGTTATTTAAAACGTTAAGTCTATCATTCCTCCCTTCACCCAACATTTAAATTTCCAAATAAAGAAGGTTGGTTTCATTTATCTTTACTGTGATGTATCTTGTAGAACTGGAGGGGAGAAAGAAAGGAGGGAAAGAAGGGTTATTAAGGTAAGCGTCTGACAAGAAATAATGTTTATCAAAATCAGTGACATTACATATGGGGAAATTTAGAATCTGATTTTGAAGCAGACTGTTTGATGAAAAACAGGGCTAAAGAAACCTTATCGCCACAAAATAAATCACAGCAACTTTTAAGTTTTCCAAGAATAAAATTAACTAATATCTCTACCATAATAGTAATAACAGTAAGAGCTGGCACTTTAAGATAGGCAAAATCTTTACATGTTACCTCATTTGAACATCACAACAAACATGTGAGGTTATTATTAACCTCGTATTATGGCTGAGGAAAGTGAAGATGAGGCTAAGGCAAAACAACTTACCAAGAGTCATAGAACCAGTAAGATTCTGAATCAACATTTGAACTCAGATCCTTCTGAGTCCACATATAACATTCTATACACTATTCCATCTAGCTGCCCCAAACTTCATGATACATAGGTTTTCTTTATTAATCTATATTTTGCCATAACAACTATTTTACTATTAATTCTTCTTTGTTCTAATTCAACACAAATTAATATAGTCCAGAGGTACAAGGTTATACAATTCTCTGCAAGATTACTATAAAATGTCCCACTCAAGTAACTTTTAAAAATCTTCATTAATTTTGCACCAACTTCATAAAGTAAGTTAGTTACTACCAAGATGGAGACCCCATGTAGTTAATTTCAGCCCAGAACAGATTTTTATAATAGCTGAAAACAAGGATTTACAAAGAAAAGGTTTTGTCAGCATTAACTATAGGCCCAACAGCAGGAGCCAATATAATAAAAGTAGCAGTCTTCAACTGTAAAATTACTAATCCTGATAACACAGTACATTAAACATGCCATTTGCAATATATGCCAACCTAAACTACCACATATGGCATATCTATCTCATTATCACAGTTTGTGTTTTCATATGCAGAGCTGTTCTAGTTTTTAAACAAGATGTCAAATCCACTGCTCTATCTAAAAATGTGATGGTGTTTTGAAAGTGACATGACATACCTTTCCTCAAGGAAGAAAAGTTGCAATTTCAAAAGCAGAGGTCACACTACTAATGTGGTTCAATTAAATTCACTTGGCTGATACTTAATAGCTAAGAAGGGATTATTAAATATGAAAAGAAGATTAAGGGTAATAATTTCTAAATAAAATATTTATTTCACCTTTTATACAAAATGCTTTCTAAATTCAAAATTTCTATTCAAATATTCTGTGTCATTTACAATGCAATATTGTAACAAGTGAAAAAAAAGGTACACAGGTAAGTTTCCATAGCTTCTCCCTTTGATTTTTGGTCCATCTAACCCATTTATTTCATCAGCATAGAAAACTTCTAGTGAGGAAAATCCCTGCACTTACACAGATAAGCAACTGCTCTATAATTCAAAGACTGGGATAGTTGTTTAGGGCACTGAGAAGTGACTCACCCTCAATCATACGTGTGTTAGGGAAAACACACACACACACACACACACACACATCTACTCTAAACTGTTTTCTTCCACTTCAGATCTAGGAAAGTTGCAGAGGGTTGCAGGAGGTACCAGATGGCTAGGAATTCAACTCAGGTCCTTCTAACTTTAAGGCAAACTCTCTAACCATTACGCCACACTGCATGTACCTATTCTTTATTCCTTTAAAAACATTTCAAGAACACTGGAATTTAAACAAAAGTTTGCAAGGGATCCTTTTACTCGTATTGTCTTCTTTATGTCCAGGTTAACCTTGAGCTTTACCATTGGTATTACCTAATCCTTAATAGCACTTCAATACAGATGACACGAGGAATATTTTGATTTCGAATCTCCAGCTGGTGCTTAATGTCACTTCAGCTGTTCAATTTCTAATGTTTCTCTGTATAAGTAGCTAAAGATCTCTCTTATTAATATGAAGTACCACACAGATTTTAAATTTCCTTTGCCAAATTGAAAACAGTAGCAAATATTTTTTCAGGAAGAATTGTCCTTTTGTCTAATTTTGTCTAAATTTAAACCATTAGATTGTGAGCACCTTGATGAAAAGGATTGTCTTTCACCTTTCTTTGTATCCTGACAGCTTAGCACAGTTCTTGGCACATAGTGAGAGCTAAATAAATGATTACTGACTGACTGATTTAAACTTAACAAAGCATCATTTAGGTATTAGTCTCTTACATAATAATGATAAAACCTACTAAATTTCTATAACCAAGATTAAAAAGTAAAGTGAAGATGTAACACCAGGAACAAGAATTAAAACATCAATTCTAAGCTCTGACAAGATGTATTAACTTTCCTAACATATCCCAATCATTTGGGCTGTAAACCATGTCGAATTTTTAAAATCTTCAGTAGCACAGTACTTTCCACAAATAGATGATTGTGTCCATTTATGTGCTGTGATAAGTTGGCACAAAAACTAGAAAACTATGTATCCTAGACATTTAAGGGATTCCTAAGAGAAGACAATATTTTAACAGATATATTTTGCAGAATTATAAATGGATAAATAGACCGTTGTTCCTTCAACATGGAATTCATATAAAAATGAAGTCATAAGTCCAGTCCCTATGCCTAAGGAATATGTGAAACATAAACAAACCTGCATATGTAAAGCTGTCACATGCCAAATACGAATTTCTACTTCCTGAGCCTCTTGATTTTCCCTCAAATATTTTTTACTAGGTACCCTTATACCTTTGTCTTCCTTATTTCTTTTTTTCTCTCAGCTAACAACTCATAATTCTTCTATTTCTAATTCACAGGAACTATATCATAAATGGTTCCTTCTTTCTTCCTAGACTGATACATTCAAAAAGAGAAAGTCATTCTTTTCCATCTCCATTTCAATTCAATTTAACAATTACATGTAGACAATCAGAGTTACCTTCTGCTACCCCATGTACAAAAGTCATGTATTACAAATGGCGAAACATCTGAATTCTGGTCACTTTAAGCATACGTATCATTAGATCTTGAGAGTAAGCATAGCATAGTAGACAGAAAATCCAGCCTCTGAAACAGGACGACCTGGGTTTAGGTTAGGCCTCTAACATATGGTGGCTGTGACCCTGGGCAATATATCTAAGCCAACTGTGCCACATCTCTAAGCCTAAAAATTTTAGAATGGTTGTCTATCTCTATTGGTAGCTGGAGTTCCCTTAACCGGAATTCCCTAGTCCATTAAAATCACAGATCCCCCACCCCCAAAAGGTCTTTAGATCATACAGTAGCACAGAAGACCTTCAATGTTTTTATGTAATACATTAATGTAAATTAATTTGCAAAGATTGCTTTAAAAATTGCTTTAAAAATTTTGCTTTGAAAATACCTCATAAGTCTCTATAGTTTTAACTTGCCTTTTTCTCATATACTAAATTATCTCTAAGATATATACAAAATATATAAAATCAAGAAGTAACACTAAACTAACAGACTTTAAAACAAAGTATATAGCAAGGGATCAACCATGGAAGTGTTGAAAAACTGATATCTATTTCATCTCAAACATGTCAGAATTTATTTTTCATTTGACAATGATGATATGAAATCAAACTATTTCCACTAACCTTAGAAATCTCTCACCTTAGTAACTAAACACATGATTTGATCTCATAGCCCCAAAAGTAAAATTTCCCAAAGAAAGCCTTGAAATAATCCAATCCCAAGATAATATCCTAAATTATAAAGAATTACTATTATTAATATCAGCTAACATTTACATGGCACATTGTTTGCAAAGCAATTTGCATATTATCTCATTTGATTAAGAAACCTGTGGACCTATTATTGTATGCTATTCAACTAAGGACAGCAACATATCAACACTCGATTTTGAATTTTAGATTTAATCAGCCTGTATGTTTCCCAATTTGCCAAACAGATGAGACATGGAAATAATAACTAATAGCAACAACTAGCGTTTGTGCAGTGCTTTAAGTTTAGCAAAGTGTGTATGTTAACTCATTTGTTCCTCACAACAAGCCTATGTGGTAGGTGCTATTAATATTCTATTTTACAGATGGGAAAACTGAGGCACAGAAAGACTAAGCAACCTATCCAGGGTCACACAACTAGTTTCTGAGTCAGGATCAGACCTCAAGTTCTCCTAACTCCAAGTCCAACATTCTATCCATTGTGAGGTGGCTTCTACTTAGTGGCCTTGTAACTCTAACCAACTGTAACATAATCCTTAGTTTAAGCCATTGTTTCTTCATCTGAACATTGGGGATAATACTTGCACCCCCCATTTCATAGAGTTGTTATGAGGTAAGTGCTATGAAAATTTCAAAATATCTAATAAATGTGAGCTGTTATTACTTTACATATTAATTCTGATAGTACTAATAGAATCTGCTCTTCCAGAAAAGAATTTTGAAGAAAAAAACATGTAAAAATCAACATTTCTATAAAATTGAATATGCATGAGTATGCAATATATAAGGTGTTGGCATGTGACACTTATCCCCACTTTTAAAAGTACACATTAGGGACAGTCAGTACATAGGTTATCAAAAAATAACCAAAAACACTGCCAACACCAACACATTAGTGACCATACTCTCAGTCCTGTCCACGTAGCTTTAAAGTGATCAGACACCTTGTTTCTAACAACCCCTATCTTATAAATGTGATTCAGGAAATTTTCTAGATGTGTTTCCCCCACCTATAGACAAAGGGTGAATGGCTGAAGGCTTATTTCATGAAGAACCAAATCTAAACTTTTGTTGTTGTTCAGTTGTTTCACTCATATCCAACTTTTCATAACACCATTTTAGGTTTTCATGGCAAAGATATTGGAGTGGTTTGCCATTTCCTTCTCCAATTCATTTTACAGAAAAAGAAACTGAGGCAAACAGAGTTAAGTGACTTGCCCAGGATCACACAGCTAATAAGTGTCTGAGGCCAGATTTAAAGATGAGTCTTCCTGATTCCAGGCCTGGCACTCTACCCAGTGTGCCGCTTAGCTGCCCTACCTAATCTAAATTTAGCTGATATTTTTAGTTGGGCAATTAATTTACAATGATCAAAGTATTATCTATACTTTGGAGCTGATCTAGGAAAAGGTCTCATGCACTATTAACTTCTTCCTGTCACCACAAAATAAATAATTTTCCATAATCCCCCATCCCTATTTCACATGTTTCTCACTAGCTTATTAATCTCACCCACTGATCTTTCCTGCTCTCCAGCTCAAAATAGAAGGTCAAAAATACGGTGACTTTAACTTAGGTCCATGTTTCACCTGAATTAATTATGTAAATTACTTTTTACTTTATTGGAATGCAAAAGATGAACGTACTAAGGCTCTATTTCAACATTGATATTATAAGCACACTATCCAGTTCCATCTTCAGATAAGTAACTGGTATAAGGAAACACCAAATCAAGTAAGGAAGTTATAAAAAAAAAATTCTAAACTTAGTATCATATTTTACAATTATGTGAGGTATTAAGTAATCTTTAAGCTTCTATCATAAGAAAAAAAGACTAATAATGTGAATTAGTCTGAAAAGGGTCATTTTTAACAAAATAATCAGATATTAAAGTAGTTATTAAAGCTTTTAAAAACAATTAATAATTGTTCTAGATAAGGCATCTGATTTTAATTGTATATGCCTGAGACTATCTGTGTATATTTTAATAGCTAGTCTTCCCAGACATAGGATCACAAACCCTGATCACCTACACAATATTTATTAAAAATATCACAAATACAATCAAGAAAATGGCAAAAACAAAGTATTCATTAGAGAATACTTGGAAAATCCACTTTGATATGTCAATTCTAAATTTTCTTTTTTTTTAATTCTAATATTTCATTTCTTCTACACACAAAAATGAAAAAGAAGGCAGGGAAGCGATGAAAGCAAAGTAAATCCATGAAAAAGTGGGAAAATATATCAGATTAATAGACATCAAATCACCCAAGGCACATTTCCATTTTCAAATCATCACAAACATAGAAAGGGAGCAAGTAACTAGATCATATTTCTGCTAGGCAATATAATCAGGTCTATTTTTCGCTACAAGTTACTACCTAACTAGCACCCTGTCTTTTGTCCTTCAATATTTCAAGCCAAGTGATAAAAGAGTTATTTTTGAAATATCTTATTTGCCTTCATCTTAGTAAACAAAAAAAGCATTATACATGAAGAGAATTATTTCAAGAAGGATTTATTCTTAGTGCCATAAAAAAGGCAGAGGAAAGGAGAAGAAAGCAACTAGAGCTCTAACATTTTATAGTTCTATATTCATACTACAGCATGACTTCTATCAACATATTGAAATTTATAATCTGGTTAACTTAATGATTCTTCCTAAATGCTACATTTGGAAGACCTTGCCTAGACCTCAGTTTCCTCATGTGTAAGATCAAATGTTGGACTAGGTTACTCATAATCTCTTTTTCAACTGTAAATTTTGTGATTCTTATGAAATGATCAAATGCCTTTCAACAGAAAGATACTCTAATAAGTAAGTATTTATAGATCATTAAGTGCTTCACAGGCAACATGGCAGAGAAATTTAAAACACTAAGGCATTGCCAATTAAATATGGATAAAACATCTCTGAACTTACAGAATTTAATGAGAACATAAGACTCAATTTATGAAAATTTAACTTTTATCCAACTTTTAAGCATCATATATACTGTTTAAAAAATTAAGTATCCCTTTCATAAAGGACTGTGTTCTATGTCATGATTACCAAATGGTCTCACAGAGAACGCAATTTACAGTCCAGAGGGCACAGAAGGTGCCAATAAATACTTGTGAAGAAATAATGGACTAGTTCAAACATATAAGTTCACCTCAAAAAACTTATTATGTATACATAAAAGAACTCTCTGGTGTCTGACTTTTAAAGTATATCTTCAGAATCAAAGATTAAAAACTATTTTTTGAGTAAAGGTAAATATTTAAACACTGAATATAAAACAGAAATTTCTTCAGTTCCTGACTTCAGCTAGCCATATGGATATATTAGCCCACTTATAAAATAATCATTTATTAGGTAAGCATTGCCTGAGAATCAGTAATCCAGAAAAAGTCACTTTCTCTCTCTGGATTTCAGTTTCTTCCTTTGTCATATAGGCAGGTTGAATTTGATGACTGGAAAGAACCTTTCCTGTTCCAAATTTAGGATCTATGATTGTATGTTATTTATTTTGTACCAAGTAGCCCACAAAAAGATTAAAAGTTACAAAATTCTTACAAAATTGTTTGTTATGTATATACTGAATCATATATGGAGCTAGGAGAATTTAATTAGAAACTTTCACACTTTAAGTGAAGTTTTAAATTTTAATTCATTTTCTAAAATGTATCAGGTCCCATAAAAAAAAATCTCTGAATCTAGAAATAATGTTCACACCAGTAAAATCAGGGGGTAACTACTCCCAAATATGTAAAATTTCAAGAGACTTAAAATAAAGCTATTTGGGAAATGGAAATTAATACGAAAATAGCAAGGGCCAAAGATGAGAATAAGGGGAAACAAAAAAAAAATTGGTAAAATCAAAAGAGCCACTGGAAACAATACAGCAAGAGCCTCAGGGCCTATAATAGGGGAAAGAAAAGATTGTGAATTTGATGTAGAACACAAAAAAGGAAGCTATGACATAATCTTTTTTTTAAGTTGACTTTGGGGAGGCGAGCAATTTGAATTGTAATGTGAAAGAGCTGCATTTCAGGGATAAAAAAATAAAAGCTATATGCTTTGGCAAAAACCTGACTGTAAAACAGAAGAAATGCATCAACCTGAGGCAGCGACACAGGAAAACTGCACGAATAGCCAGAGGCGAGAGAAAGGTGAAACAATAAGTACTATGCATCTTAATTAGATTACAGAATATAGAGCTTATAGTTGTTGAAGCAGTCCTCAATCAAATATAAAAGTAGTGTGACAATTAGTACTCTTGATAAATTGACACAACAAACACTAAACAGGGAACCTAGGTTTAGAAAAATGCCAAAAAAAACCCCCAAAAAACTACAAAATCAAACAAGACTAAGGGCAAAGATAATAAAACTGTACATGCCCTATACTAAATCCAATGTATTTAAATAATGGCTAACCAGTCTAAATTAATCCAACAATTCAATTAATATCCACGTAAGTCATTAACATCAACCTTCCTAAAATGAGCTGCTGATTAGTTTCACCTCAACTTACACAATCAGTTGATGGCATTAAAAAATGTCAATCCAAAAATTTTATAACTTAGTGAACTTAGATAATAAAGTTGATGATAACAATAGATTCAACCTTTAAAGAAACAAAACCAACAAACTACCCCTGAAAATATCTTGAAGAAATGACTGACTGGTGACAAATTTAAATTCAGGAGGATATATCAACTTGAACTTCCTCCAAAATCTAACAGAGTACAGATTGTGTGATTTGCCTTACTGCTCA
This sequence comes from Phalanger gymnotis, assembly GCA_028646595.1. Lineage (NCBI taxonomy): Eukaryota > Metazoa > Chordata > Mammalia > Diprotodontia > Phalangeridae > Phalanger > Phalanger gymnotis. Next base: position 190,746,155 of record CM053624.1, on the reverse strand, counting down.
ATCAAGTAATAGGCATAGGGATATCATGTCACTGTACTTTCAAACAATATCTAGAATATGTATTACTAAAATTTGTTATTAGATACAGGTATGTAAAATGCCCATTAATTTTAGGATTGACTTTCTTTCCAGAATTTAGTGGTATCTTAACTTTTAGACAAACCAAAGATGATAGGTTCTTCTTTTGAGTTGACAAAAAAAGAGCTAACTTATTTTAGGGTTACAAAGTCTAATTTCTGCTCAATTTATGCCCTATAACTCTACATCATCAAAACTGTAGAGAAGAATATAGCTCACTTTTATTCAGATTTTGGGAATGCAGTATTAATGAAATCACAAAGCCAGATAAAAAAGGAACTTCATTTGATAAAGGATCAGAATAAAAATATATATGAATAAATTTAAAAACTTGAAAGCTGATTCGGGATTATTGTATTAGTGAGTATAGGTTTTCATTCCGTGGTAATTTATCAGTCCGTGGAAAGTATTATGGTATAATAGCACTTGAATGTATAATCAACTCGATACTCTTCAATGAAAACTATTGAAATCTGAAAAGTAGTTATCCCTAAAGCCTTCAAGATATTTGATATCTCGAAGAAGTGTATAATACCCCTCTGTTATTTAAAAATCGAGTTCCAAAAAACAAAAATGTTAGAGATTACTAATACACCGCACACCAGTAAGACGGACCAGAGTGTCATGGAACAGGAAAGAAAACCACTAAAACCTTCATTTACCAAAAATGAAACTGGTAAGAAAAATTAAGTGGTCAAGAATTTTTCATACCCAATAATCTTACCTGTGTCATTTTGTTCTTAAAAAACTCAAGATACTGATTTCAATTTCATCTGATCCTGTCAACGATGCCATGACAGGCCCTGCAGGAAGCAGCAAAAGATCAGTGATGGAGCGCAGGTTTCACGTGTTCTCACCACCAGATATCTAGCGCAGGAAAGGGCATCCAAACAGCTGTTTAAGAATGCTAAATATTAAAACTTTCTCAAGGTCTGTGTCACCAAAGCCACTTTATTTTAGGTGGCCCTTTTGTCCTCTAATAGGCTTATTCACTGTATTCATGAAATACCAACAAGTAAAGATCACAGGCAGCTATGAATGTGAAATGTCTGAGGGCCACTTTAGGTGACTGCCAGAGCCCTAACTCAGAAGAAATCCTTGGAGAAGAGTAAGCCATTAATTTCAACATTAGGTAGAACTGGCAACTAAGTATCACTAAAATTAAATTGTAGAATATCATAAATATTTTGAAGAGTTAAAGGATGGGACATTAATGTTCACTATGCTTCCCCCATTCATTACAAGAGACAAAGTATACTATTTTATGACACTAATTAAAATACTTTTTTCCAAATTAAATTTTCCTTATAAGATGTCTGGTAATACTAATAAAAACTTCAGGAAAAAAATTTATGCTATCAGTCATTCTAAAAAATAATCTACAAATTTAGAAGCCAACTTTGAATTATGCTTCAATAACTGATGATACAGTAGGAAATTAGTAATGTTAACAGAATTAAAAAAGCCAGCAGTGTTTATTAAACCCCCTGTTCACCTAAAGCAAAACCCAATTATCTGAAAATAAGATGACCATTTTCTCAAATCCAGTATGAAATTCATATTTACTTTATGAATTTAAAAGGAAATTACTGCACATTGACACGAGGCCTAGATATCCAGGTCTGGAATCATAATTGAAACTCCCCTAATGATACTCAGTGTAGCCACACAAATACGGTTCAACAAAACAAAAGGTTAAGGTACAAAGTACTTCAAATAGATTCAAGAGAGAGGAAGGAAACAAAGCAAGCCCAAACTAATCCCTGAGAGAATAATTGTTTCCTAAACTTTTTTTAATTTGGAGAGTTAAATTTTGAACTGTGTTCAAATATGAAGTTTAAAAGTACTTCCCTATCACCTTTCATGCACCTCTATTATCACCTGTGCAGGAACACAAAATAGCTGGCAAATCTTAGGGCCATGATAAATAAGGCTAATCACAAAGCACCAGTGTTTTAGTGATAGCAATAAACAAATGATTCATTATAATTTTAAGATGACTAGTTTACTTACTAAGACAGTGTTTAGATTATTTTCCCTACAAACTAATTTCTACCTGCCTTTATTCAAGTTTTTACTTCAATATTTTCTATCATTACAATATTTTTTATCTCCCTCCATAAGACTCTACTTTTTATATTTTTTTTTACAAATTCCTCCCTTTAGGATGTAGATTTTAAAATAAATTGCCCCTTTAGAAACAAATATTTGGACATGTGTATTCGATATATTTAAAGGACTAGACCAAGAGAGAAAATCTTTACTAACATCAGCATCAGAATTGGAAAAGGTGTCCTCTCCATTTCTGATGTGTAGAGTTTGATATTATGACGCTGTGGCCTCTGAGGGTCAGATTAATTAAGCTTCAGAGCAGCTGCAATGCAACGTGAGAAGCACACTGCCACAGTTCTCACCAGTCCAGCCCAATTACCTGTAGTATTTCAGCACTGGACGAGTGACAACCACCACTCTTCTACAAAGTCACTTGTTCCCACTGGTCTACTGATAAATGTTAGAACAAACTAACCTCTTTTTGAGAAGGGCTGCAAAGCTGAGTGCACCTGCTGCAGGCTGCAATGATGAGTCCCAGAGAGATGTTTGTCAGTCAGATCTCTGCAGATGTTGTTTAACTTTATGCTAGAGCTGTATCCAAAGATGGAAATGAGATGGCAATCAGGCACAAACCTCCCACCCCATCCCCCAGTGCTATTTCTAAAAGCTACACTAACTCATAAAAGTTGTGCTTTTACCAGCATTACTATACTAGACCGAAAAAAAAGAAGAAAAAAGCAAGCCTGAGACTGCATCCATGCTCATGGAGAAGAAATACCTTTGTATTCTTTATGAAGAAATCTTTTTTTTAAATAAGTGACTGAACTTTAACTAGGAGGTTACATTATGTAATCTTTTAAATGTCCCTTTCTTTAAGCCTACGATGGAAAGGATCTGTCTGTAGAAAGTTTCACTTTTTGTTGTATTTTTAATGATACCACATAGGCACTAACAGATTTCCCATTACATAGTTCTTTTTCTCCAACTTATTTCATGTAGCACACCTAGAGTATTTCCATATTAACTTTCACTAATCCTGTCTTAAAATTCTCTTTAAAATGCATGTGACAGTGTTATGTAGCATGTTTCCTTGTAACAGGTTCATTAACTTTTACAAATCAAAATGTTCAGAATTCCACAAGGCTTCAAATGGCAAAAAAAAAAAAACAACACTAAAAGAGTAATTTGCAACAAAATATAAGTATCTGAAATGATACTATCATGAATTAATAAAATAGTATACATTACATTAACTTTTTAATTGCAACATATTCTCAATTTAGTAATCATAACATGCCAATAAGAATCAATAGGATTGCAAACATGAACTTATGATTTTATTTTATTGCGATTATATCTTCTTTTGAGATGTTCATATTATCAGACAAGGCATATTAACAAAACAATTCAAGAATTCTTCTATTATCCTTAGAACAACTGTTGATAGATGCTGTTTTCTAGATGTAGCAACGACCTGCCAGTGGTGAAGTCCTTTATCATATGATATAGTTCAAAATCTTAAAGTAACAACACAAGGTTAGGTATTAAATGAAGAACAAAAATAAGCAAAACAAAGCTATTTTCATAGTATTTCTAACATAATTAAATTTTCTCTGAACTGAAAAAGGCAGTTAATCATTACTTCTCCACTTCCCTCCCTCTGACCCCCAATCTACTAAATCACAATGTAACTGACAGCTGTCCTACTGAGAATACTCTCTTATAAGCAGTGGTGTTTGGCTTTACTTCTTCCCTAGGCTTTTTAATTGTTACAAGTAGTGTGGTTCTAGTTATCTAAATGATTTAGTGAAAAAACATAAGCCACAATGCTTTTCTGTTGGTTTGCCTTTCCAACAAAAGGAGAAAGTATTTATTACACACTTTGGGAAGTTGATGATAAAAAATACTGAAACTGAACTACTGGATTTATGTTTTACTTTAAATTTAACAATGCTGGGATCTTTCAGCAATTATAAAAACAGCAGGAACTGATCTTGTCACAGCCACATTATCCTTTTGATCTCTAAAAACAGCATTACTTCTAACATGTAATCATCAAAATCAAACATGGCCACTAAGTTTCCTCTAACTGCCATTCTCCTACCTTCCCCTCCCCCACAAAAAGCATTATGAAGGGTAGGAGTGGGATGCTGAATTCACCAAAAGGAAATATCCACTAATTCTTCTTTTTACTTTGTATTCAACTAAAACATCTATCACCTTTGTCATGACAAGAGTCATAAATCAACTTAATTTAGTCAATGATGTAATAAAGTTATAAGGCCGAGAGAAATAAAATGAAAATATGATTTATGAATATTACTTGAGAAAAAACGTTTATTTGATACCCAATTCAACTTCCAAACCATAAAGGATAGGTTCAGATCAAATTGTTATCCAAACCAATACAATTGTTATCCAATACCTTCACAGATTGGCATATAGGATATCAAGAATATTCTTCCTACTTGTAGCAAACATGTCTGAAGTATCACGTACAAACAAAAATTAAGCCGGAATAATAATACACATGCAAATAAAGCCCCTAAAATCTACGTAACATACTTTCTATATAATGTTTCACAGACAGATCGTCCAGTAAGGTTTCCTGATGTCCACCTAAATGCTGACAGAGGCAGAGATTGCACTGAATTTGTAAAAAAATTTAAACATAACTCTTCTAGATTGCATAAAGCTCAATTACCAAATCATGACATATTACATAATTGAAGGTAATTGTTCATCTAAAATCCAGTGAGTTGCAAAAAACAAGTTGGCTTTTACTATACAAATTACTTTGACATAACTGTATACAGAATACATGAAGAAATCTATTTGCACTGCTTTTAGTTTAAAAAAAACTCAAATAATCCCTCAAAAACAAGTGTTTCATTCCAACTTCAAAAAAAAAGCTAGATTAAAAAGTGAGTATGTAGTATAGCTCGAAGAAAAGTAAAAACAGCCACTTGTAGTACCTTTTCCCAAGTGCCACATTTGAAAACATACATATTCACTATTTCATACAATTTCACATTGTTTTACTTGATATACAGTATGTTTTATTTTTTATCTGAAATTTTAAAATACAATTTACAATGCAATATCTGATTTAGCATGTTAAATTCATATCAGTTTGGAAAAAGTATTTTTTCTTCGATTTTCCATTTCATACTTTCAGTGAAAGAATGTTCAGAAAGATAATGTGTTTTAGAAATTTTCAAAGAAATTGCTTAGGAAATAAAGGAAAACAAAAACACAAGACACTTTTTTTAAAAACTTGCTTTTTATTATTCTGCAGTGGGAAATTATTTATAAAAATGATGTTGTATTGTTCTCATATTTGCCCCCATAGGATGTACGTTTTTCATAAATATATCAGTTTTTCTGTGGAAAAAATTCTAACTAAGCCTGGCAAGAACACATTACACCCTAAAGTGAAAATTCAGTAAAATTTCACTGAAACAGAAAATAGACACAGAAAGATATATTTAGAGGTATACTTTGTTTCTGTTTTTACTATAAGAAATATGCTATTATTAGATTACATAATAAATGACATCTTTTCCCAAAACGTTAAAACTTTTTCAAACTGTTAATGTCAGACTCAATAATAAATCTTGATGCAATAAACATCAGACATATGAATGCTAACAAGAAATTAATAGTAAGTAGATAGATGTAAATATAAATGCATTTATACATATATACACAGAAAGCACAAAATGGACTTCCAAATTATTGCAAAATCCTATAAGGAATTCCTCACACCTCTCTGGAATCAATCACAGCTTTATATTTTAGCTAGCCTGACAAATGAGCAAGGTTCATATCAATAAGACTACATGACTAAGAAGGACTGAGTGAAACAGAGAAGTTGTTAGCTTGCGTGAATACCAGGACTTCTGAAAATTTCACAGGCTTGTGGACAAAGGCAAACCAAAAGACAATCCAAAGTCTGTCACAAGATAGATATATTTGTTAGGTCTATCCATGTCACAATGGTAAGGATCTATTTAAAATTATGCTTGGGCACAAAATGAACAAAGTTCTTCATAAGCTACAAGGCTTTATACTTAAAATTGATTCAATAGCATATGACTTAGAGATGGTATTCCACCTGTTACAGGCAAAGTACAGGCTTTCTTTTATCCTGACATCTCACTCATGTTGGATCTGTTTACATCACTATAGCACAATAGAAATTTTAATTCACCTCATTCTAGCTTAATTTTAAAAAGATATTCTTGCTCTATCTGAACAATCTGCCTTACAACTATTTAAAAAAAAAAAAGCAATTCCAGCTTAATCAGGAAAAAAAAAAAGGAACATGCTGCTATGTAGAGTACTGAACAAAAGACCTAATCCTTGGTGCACCCTTTCCAACCCACTGTAAATAAACTATATTCAAATGAAAAGGCATTTAATTTACTATTTGGAATATCCTTCATAAACACCAATTTTCTGTAACATCCCTGCACATCTGATACCACCTCATGTATAATGCAAGGAAGCTATTTCATTTTCATCTATTGACAGTGAATTTAATTTACCATTGCAGCTCTTTTCCCAGAACTATTACGTTATTAATTCTGCAATCAAGCTCTTTTGAGTGCTTTTATTTCTACTAAGAGTTTTCAAAATTCCACATTGATTCTTTCACCATAATATACCTTTCAAAATGTATGAGTATGAATATGTTAGCAAACTTTCCTAATGCATAAAGAAAAGTTTCAGAGACAAGGAAAGGCATCTACAAAACTACATGCTACTAAGCCCTAAACTTTACAGTAACTTCAGCTCTATTACAGTACATTTTTGTTTCATAAATTTCATGTGTCAACCCAAAATACAACAAACAATTTACACAAGTAAATGGCAATTTTAACAAGACTGAACCTTCTTATCCAGAATAATGATCCACTTCTGTCTACCAAGAGAATTGGCTATGAAAATGAAATACTCCAAACGTTCAGCTTACAATCATGCCAGCTGTCTTTGCTGTTATATGAATTCAGTCATCTTACTGAATCTAGATCCCCGAAAGCAAAACAGCTTTGCCTTCCTACAGAAAAAAAAATCGGCAATATTGGTCACCTCAGCACCAAATTATCAACCTCTAGAGTGAAAAAGATACCACAACCAGTTGGCTATTTCTAAATAAAATCATCAGCCAGAATGTTACCTAGAAGATTTATTGTATAATAATTAAATCCCATTTGTTGAATAAGCAAAACAAGAAACAAATTATCAACATTTTGGAATGTACAAAATATGATTCCACCCCCCCCAAAAAAAACCCTCAGGGAAAAGCAAAAATATTATATCCAAGGAACTGCCACATTCTAGCTACTACGTGACTATAGTTACCACATCAAAATGTTCACTAATATTTTATGCAAATAGAGTAGGTATGTAACATACGTTTTGAAGATGTACTTCTTATATAACACTATGGTATATTTTCCTTTCTCAATCGTAATAAATACATATTATAAAAGAAACATCTTTAAGAGGCAACACTTGTCCTCCTTACTTCATTCTGGGGCCAACAAACAAAGCAAAGAAGCAGATAGAAGGTACATGATACATTTAGAAGTAAATGGCCCATTCTTTAAGAAGCCTCCCCCCCCCACCATGAATTCACTCTAGTCTAATTGTTATCACAAGGATGTCTGAAAACTTGAGAAGTACCCTTTTTCCTAATGCCAGCTGTCAGGATTTCCATCTTTAGAGTCTAGATTCTCTTGCCAATAAGAATAAAGTCTTTAAAATAACACCCAAAATAATAGTGTTATGATCTCAGTGTAAATCACTTTCTCTCATTTTAACAACAGGCAATATCAAATCAATTCTAGAAACAAAACACAATAAACAATGTTTGATTTCTTGTTTGTTTTTATGTTTCCTACAGTATTTATGGGAAGTCCTCTACGCAGAACATCACACATGTAGATCTAGTCTATACCTCCTTGGGAACTCAAATCATGTGCTCATCATCATTGCACCTACCTGGGTAAAAATCTTTGGACTTAGACAGCTTGATGGTGGCTCCAGTTTCTTTTTGCAACTGAACAATTGTCTGTCCTCCCTTCCCAATTATAGATCCAGCAGCATAACTAGGTATGAGTACCTTTAGAAAATACTGGCCGTCTTCTGAAAAATGGAAAGACACATAAGGAGGTTAATGTAATTTCGGAAACTTTCTATCTTCTCCCCCAAAGAGAAGCAGTTAAAGCATCAGGCACACATTTATATAAAATATGATAAATAACCAAACCAACCAGTTGTATATCAAAGAAGTTTTTGTGTACGAAATATATTTCTCATTGATGGGATTCTTAGGTTTGAATGTGAGCAAACGAAATCTAAACCTATTTCATTATTTTGCAGATGACTAAATTCCAGTTGTTATTCCAAATGTGGAATCGTTCTATCTGTGGTTCTATCTGTGGTTACTATGGCAAAAAAAAGATAACCAATATAACAAAACTCCACAGAATTTGCACGGCTACAGACTGTAACCTTTATAGAAAAATAATACAAAATAAATACCAGTACTGTAGCTAACAATGAACAATCTGTCATTAACAAATACATAAAATTAGGTGCTGCTGCCAGCACCTGACTTCACAGTGGGAAGACAACTACCATACTATCAAGCAATCCACCCAAACTGCAGGGATTTTATTCCAACCTTTAGAGCCAAGTAATCAAGATGGGGGTATATAGTAATGCCAGTGTATTCCTTTAATACTTCTCAATCTACTATGATCTCTTTTAAGCTCATTAATTAAAAGACTTTAGGAATTCTTCCAAATGATCTAAAGCTTAAGAGTTACTTATTTAAAGTACTTAAAAGTGACAGAACATCTAATGTTCCTACTCCAGCAAGGCTACTCTAAAAATCTCTGAGACATGAAGAAGAGGAGGGAGGGAGAAAAATTAGGTGACATAAAATGACTCCAACACGGGAAACTTTAATTTCTGGCAGATTTGATATTGTCCATTTCAATATACCAAAGATCGCAGGTGTGCCATTAAAAACAACCCCATCCTTGGCTATCGCAAATGCCGGAGATAAATTCACCTCTGACTCGGTGCATTGTTAGGGTGACTGCGGAGCAAGCGAGGACGAGATCCTGGTCCCGCTTTAACTCATCTCTGAGGAAGCGCAGGATGGTAACTAACAAGGCACCGCACCAGACGCCCCCCTCCCCCCCATTCCATACACACCCCCCAGACGGATCAATGAGATATTTACACTGACAAGATAAGTGCAGCAGCAGCGGCGGCATGCAAGTCTTTTTTTTTTTTTCTTTTTCATTCAACTTGTGGCCCAAAGAAAAGGAATGGGAAGAGATATTAAAAAAAGAAATTAAGTCTCCTCTTCTCCCGATCCCTCGCAAACCCCTCACACAAGTGCCATTAATTTATTTATCTGAGCCAACTGTTTAAAAAAAAAAAAAAGATGCATGCAAGCGCGCATCCTGGATCCCACGATCCCCCGGCGGAGGGTTCGTGTCATCCCTCCCCTCGCAGACCCCACTCCCCCTCCCCCGCCCCCGCTCCCCTCCCCTTACCTAAGTATAGGACATTTAAAGGGTTACCCTCTCTACAGATTAAACAGAAAGATGGGTCTATTCGGAAAACGGTCGCCATTTTGATGAATGATAAACATAGAAATGGAAATGTTGGGGAAGGGGAGGAGGAGAGGGGAGAGGAGAGGAGGGAGGGCTCCGGGGTGAAGCGAGCGGGGAAGAGATACCAGGTAAGAGAGGCTGGTGGTGTCCAAGCCTGGAGAGGAGAGAGGGAGAGAGAGAGAGAGGGAGGGAGGGAGGAGGGAGGGAGGGAGGGAGGGAGGGAAGGAAGGAGGGAGGGAGGAGGGAAGGGGCGGGCAAGAGGGGGGGAGGGGGATGGGGAAAGGAAGGAGGTGGAAGCTGATACCCACCGCCCGTATTGGTCCTCTTGGTGCTGCCGGCTTCAGGGGGGGCTTCCAGCGGTCTTTTCCGGGAGTCCGGCGGGTCGAGGTCTATGGGAACCCCAGTGTGGGTCCCATTCTGCTGGATGGGAGCTGCCGCCATCATGTTTGCTGTTGCCGCCGCTGCTCAGGGGAGAATGTTCTCCCTTTTGTCCTGGCTTGTCTGATCTTTCTTTTCTTTTCTTTTCTTTTTTTTTTTCCGCGTTCGGGGGAGGGGGGAAGGAGGAGGAGGAAGAGGGGAGGATGTTAGGGTTTTTTTTTTAATTACTGAGTTTTTGTTTGGTTTGTTTTTTTTGGTTTTTTTGTTTTTTAAGACCGGGATTTTTCTTTTCTTCTTTTTCTTCTTCTTCCTTCCTTCCTCTCCCCTCCCCTTTCCCTTCAATCGTCTCAATTGAAATTTCTTTCGGAAAAAAAGAAACGCGGGTCGAAGCTCGCTGGGGAGGGGAGGGCTCAGCTGCAGTGCAGAGTCAGGAGAAGGGAGTCAGTCCCGGGAATGGAAGGAAGGAAGGGAGGGGAGGGGGAGAGGTGGGATGGGTGAGTGGATGCGAAAGAAGAGAGAAGAAGGAGGAAGGAGAGAGAGAGAAGGGAGAGTGAACGGAGGCAGCAGGAGGAGAGAGAGGTGGAGGGGAAGAGTGAGTGGGAGAAGATGGGGATGGGGGGGCGGAGGGAGAAGGAGGGAGCGAGTGAGTGAGTGAAAGAGTGAATGGGAGGAAGGAGGGGAAGGAGGGAGGCGATGGACGGTGGGAAGAGTGCGGGAGGAAGACGAGGCTGGAGGGAGAGCGAGCGAGCCGGCAGGCGGGCGGGCGGCCGGAGGAGAAGGAGGGCGAGGGATGGAGCGGCTTGGCGCTGCCTCGGTGCCCCCTCTCTCCGGGCTCTCCTAGCGCTGGGCTCCTCGCTCCCGCTGCTGCCGCCGCCGCCGCCGCTGCTGCTGCCGCTGCCGGAGCGGGTCTGCCGGAGCCTGGGCTGCTCGGCGCTGCTGCTGCCGCCGCTGCCGCCGCTGCTGCTGCTGCCGCTGCTGCTGCCGCCACCGCCGCTCCGACTCTCTCATTATTTCTCTCCCGCTTGGGGGGGGAGGGGGGAGGGAGGGGGATGGCAGGGGAGGGGGGGCGGAGAGGGGGTGAGTTCGTAGACTCCCACACACTTCGCGCTCCGGTCCGCGCCTCTCAGCAGCGCCGCCGCCGCCGCCTCCCCGCCACCGCTGCTTCGGCCGAGGGGGAGGGGGGGGAGGGAGGAAGTGTGCGTGCGTGTGTGTGTGTGTGTGTGTGTGTGTGTGTGTGTGAAGGGGCGGGAGGGGGCGGCCGTGTGCTGGTAGGGGAAGCAGGGGTGAAAGGTCTCCCGGCCCCAGCAACACGGCTCAGCCAAACACCGAGAGCTTGTCGCAGAAACTAAGGAGTCAAGGCAACCTGCTAGGCCAAGGAGGCGGGAAGAGCTTACCCAACCGACGGCCTCGGCGGCCAATAGGAAACGGAATGCCGAGAAGCGCCAGCGGCCGCTTCCCCAATCACGACGCGGGGTGACGAGAGGTAGTGATGGGGCGGGACGGGAAAGGCAAAGACTATGTGTTTAGGGGGTGTGAATCGCGTCGGTAGCCCCGGGACCGCGTCTGGGGCCGCGGGCGGGAAGGACATCGGGATGACCGCTGACCGCAGAGCGGTAAGACATCAGGGCTATGGGAAAGCCCTTGACCTAGTAACTAAGCACAAGTGCCCCCTACCCCCGAAATGCCACAGTAACCGAAAGGACCGGAGTTAGCGAGCATCCCATTGAGCAGCGCCCGGCGGTGTGCGGAGCACGGAGCCAGCCCGGCGCGATCTCAGGGCGAGAAAAGCATCCTTACCTTTAGGAGAAAGCCTTCCACGGATGCGGCGCCGCCCGGCGATGCGCAAAGCCATCTTCACAGGTGAGGGCTATCCCCTCAAGGTGCTGACAGTCTTAAGATAGGAAAGCACTGCTGAATTTATACAGAAAACACTAATAAACGTTGAGCAAACAAACCATCGCAAACACATTGAGACAGCTCAGCAGAGTGCCTTCCACATTATTTTTGTCCCGACCTGTGATTTCATCAGTGTGGGGAACTCCTTCCAATGATGCAGATCGGCAACTGTCTGTAAGTTAAAGAGATTCTACAGAGTGGCCTGGGACACTGGAAGGTTAAATGTTTTGCCGGTGGTCACCTGGCTAGTAGGTGTTACAAACAGAACTTGAATCCGAGGTCTTCCTTACTCAAAAGCCGATTTTCTATTCCACTAAAGCCACGCTTCCTCTCCGTGTGCCTTGCACGTAAGAAATGATAAATAAATGTTTGCTGAATGACTGAATGAACACATCACTATCAAGGTTATATAGCTCCAGCTCTGCCCCACATTAATTGGGTGACCTTGAGCAAGTCATTTCTCCTCTCTAGAGATTAGGCTTTTTAAATGTAAAATAAGGGGACCGAACTGCATCATCCTTAAATCTCTATCTCCCACCCCTACGCAACACTATATACAGAAAAGCTTAGTTCTACGCAGTTGTCTTATTAAATGGGTTTTTGTCCTATTGCCACCTCCTCCCCTCCCCATACACATTGTCAACGTATGCACAAACACAACAGCATCCTAAAGAGTTTCCCTTATGTTTTCATGATATTCAAGTAAATTCTTTAGTGAGGCAATGAACAAAGAAAGCAGCAGAAATGCCATTTTCTGACCAAACTTGATAAGGAAGAAGAGATGAGAAAATGTACCTCCCTCCTTTCTATATAGAAATGGAGGATTGTAGATGTGAAGCACTAAATATATTGTTAGACTCAGTAGATGCTTTAGTTTTGCTGAACCCTATTCTCTCTGTCTCACTGTCTCTCTCTCTCTCTCTCTCTCTCTCTCTCTCTATATATATATATATATGTATATATATGCATATATATATACATACATATATATGTATATATATACATATTATACATATATATGTATTATATATATATATATTCTGTCTCTCTTTTATTCTGTGTTATGGGGGATGACTCTCTGGGTAGGGATATTTAGAGAGATCTATCTGGGGAAAAAAGGTGATGTAAAATGTTTTGAAAATTTAAAAAAAAACCAAGGTGGAAGCTAGAGAGGGGAAATAAAATAAAAAGAAATTCTATGAACAGAGATTAATTCCAGAAAGACTCAGGAAAGAGATGAAATTTCTGGCTGTTTGAATGATGGATAGATGGTTTACAAGAAGGCTGAGGTATGGCTTAGTTCGGAGAAAGGCTTGAAGGTGGAAGTGAAAAGGTGATGAAAATGATGGCCTTTGCTTATTAGACCCCCAGAGGTAGTCTTGAGAAAAAGAGGTATGGGAAGTGAGATAACCTGAGGTATGTTGGTCCAGAACTTTGAAGCTAAAGATGAAGACTGGGCTCTTGTTTTGTAGTGTAATAGGAAGCTATCATCATCCACTAAAGATTAGTGCAGGGAATTGAGCAAAAAGGGTAAAGTCTGAAATGATTAGAACTAGTAGTGGGAATGGAGAGGAAAAGGCAAATAAGAACTATTGCTCTGCCCCTGGAGAAGACTTCTTTCCCAACACTTTGCTACTCCCCTTGTGTACTAAATTGTCCTATATAGTACTTTGCAACTAAATTGTTCTGTGTGATACTTAGTATAATAGCACAGATAAATGTTCAGCAATGGTTTTTGATGGGCCGAATTTGGCACTAGTCTGAATATTCAGAGCAAAGGACAGTGATGAGTCAAAGATAACTCTGAAATTGCCTTCCCTTAAGGGGCTAGTGACAGAGTAACATTGCCAAATATGATGAGATATCTGAGCACGTGGGAGGATTATTTAGGTAAGATGAGTAACTGTCTTTACCATGTCTGAGTTTATTTGAAAATGGGACATCCATTTAAAATGATTTTTATCTATGTGTTTTAAGGTGTAGATGGAGATGCCATATGACATGGAGGTGTTTATTTGACCCTTCTTCAGATTGCCTATGTGAACACTTCCCAGCACTCTAGGGAACTCCCAGGGTCAAGAATGATGATGTTTTACATGGATGCTGCCCTTAATGTTAATAAACTGCTTACAGTATAGCACATTCATGCAACCAGGTCCTTGCCTGTAAAGGGGACTCAATCTTTCCTGTTAGCTGATCTGGTCTGTGAATTGTAATTGTGTAATAGCTTAGTTAAACCTTTTTTCCCTGATAGTTTTTTTTTCTTTGTATTCCAAATTATAGTACTAAATTATTTTCAGTGCTGTTCACTCTATCATTCTGCTTATGTATAATCAAAATAAATGTGTTACGTGATATATGCAGTACTATTTCTATAATAATAACAAGATTAAATTTAATAAAACTAAATTTTAAAGAAAGAAAATTTGTGGTAGCCCCAATGGCTGAAAGTAAATATATGTTTTGTACTTTTATAAGTATACAAATAGTTAAGCTTTCAAATGCCTTTCATTTTGAGAACTTAAATATTATATATAAAAGATAACCAACAATTGAGCAGTGCTAATTTGGTAGTATTATCCATCATTTTTAAAAGACTCCACTGAGGCCTACTGACTCCTATTTTAACTATTTTCAGTGCTCATTTAGTTACTAAGTAATGAATCATAGCTAACTATCATAAAAAATGTCATTAATGTGAAAGAAACAAATATTCATTTTTGTAAGCTTTCATTAGAGAATCTTCGGTTTAGTTCAAACATATAAGTACCTTCTATGAACAGGGAACCTTGATAGGCTCTGGAAACATAAAGAAAAAACTAAACAGTCCTCAACTTCAAGTGGCTTAACATTTTTTTGGAGGGACACAGTAAGCATGCCAATAAATAAATATAAGGTAATTTGAGGTGGAAGTGAACAGGGAAGATTGAGGAAGGATTCACATAGCAGGTGGCGCCTGAACTGAACCTTAAGGGAAGATAAACCAAAGGAAGGGAACATGTTCTAGGTGATCAGGAGGGGGAGTAAAGGTAATGCACAGTGGGGGAAATGGAATAACATGCTTGGGAAATAGCTAGTAGTCTACTTTGCCTATAGCAAAGAGAATATGAATATGAAAACAAGTTGAAAAGATAGGTCAGGGCCAGATGAGGTGTGTAGGTGTTTGGCATTGTCCTGGCAGGGGAAAGTTTACAAAAAAACTGAGGAATCCACATTTTATCCTAAAAGCAGTATGAAGCCAGCTTAGGGTTATAAGAACGGGGTAACATGGTCAGAATTGTGATTTAGTTAGATTGTATTGGTAGCTGTGAGTATAATGGATTGGAATGTGGGAACTGGAAATAGGGAGGACAATTAGAAGCCTGTTAGAAGAGTCCAGAGGTTGGGTGCCTGAATTAGGGTGATGGCTGTGTGAAGTCAGAACAAGGGATGGATGTGAGTGACGTTGTGGAGGTAAAATCTTCTGTATCCTTTCCCTTTCAGTGTAAGAATCATAAAGCTTCTTAATCATAATCTCAGTTATCCTTGATGAGCTGAGACAGAGAAGGCAGACAACTGAAATCCATAGATAATCTCAAAGCTTCCCTGCATCCTCATAATAGCTTCAGCCTGCCTCCAACCAAAGCTTTTATCAGAGCTCATACTAAAAAAGCAGAATGAATCAATTTTATTATAGTTCTTCAACCTATCCTTTGGTAAATACCGATGGATGCTAATGGCAGGCGTTTAACTTTCTTCATTTTATTGTCTGGCTTACTGAGTAAATGAGTGACCATTTGATATACATTATATATAAAATATTGAGCTTTAAGACTATGGTATATTCTTGCCTTTAAGTTCATAATTAGAAGGCACTCATTTTCCAATTCTCTCTTCCCCTTTCCTGAAACCTGGACCTTGCAGAGTCAGTTGTCCTGATAATTCTGGAGAGTATGTTATCCAATCCTGTGGCCTCTAGTTCACTGTGGACCAGAACCTTGGCCATGGGTATGCTCTCCAGACAGCTTCTGACTTCCTGTCTATGAGAATCCAGATCCCTGGCTTATAGCCCTTACTTATAGTACCACTCTGCCAATGGATTCTTAATAGTCCAGTAACCTTCTGACTAGGCTTTACCCAATTAATCCAGATTGATCCCCAAACTTCCTCTAAAGCTTTTTGTTTTTAAAAAAAGGCCAATCTCCCTATCATAACCACTTCACCAAACAGAGAAAGACAAGTAAAGGGTCTGAAAATTTACAAACTGCATATTTCAGATTCTGGATACTATAACCAAGAACTGATTTTAAGAAGCCCGACTTGTTTGTTTTTTTGTTCCTTCAAACATATTTTCAGCCATTTCTGTTACAGGGCATGAGGAATCAATATACAGATTAATTCCTATTGATTTCTCATTCAAAGAAGTACAAAGAAGATGGGGGAGAAGATATGCCAAAACAGTATAACACGTAATCCCTTAATCAGATATAACAAGTTCCATAAATAGATATATTAATCAAGAGTAACATTCTAAGTAGTGACAACACATCAGAAAAATGATTAACTCAACTTCTTCTTGAAAAACATAAATACTTGCCCTTTTGGCATACACATCACCTGTTAGTAGATACAAACATTCAAATTTAGCAAACATTTATTAAGTACATTATGTGTGCAGAGCACTGTGCTTGTCACTGGGGAAATTACAAAGTTTAGATAAGAGAAGATTCCTGCCTTTATGGAGTTTATAGCTTACTATGAAGATAACATGTCACAAATTTCTATTACATAAAATAGTACATTATAATAGCAATGCAAACAAAGTACTCTCTAAGGTCTTTGCAAAAGGTCATTATGAACTAGGAGATTTAAGAAGAAAGTAGCATGTTAGTTGCACTTCAGAAGATGAATTAGTAGGATTTCAATAGGTAGATTGTAGGATAGAAAAAAGAACATAACATTCTAGGCATAGCAATGGTAGGACCAAAGGTATGGAGGTGAGAAAGTTGGAGTTGTAGCATTTAGAACTTAAAGGGACCTTAGAAGCACATAATTCAATCCCCCCTTTTTTCAGAAGAGGAACCTGAGGCCCCAAGGAGGGAAGTTACTTGTCCAAAGTCTTATAGCTAAAAAGTAGCAGAGTTGTAATTTGTACCTAGGTCGTCTGATTCCAAACCTAGTGTACTGTTGTTTCTAGAAATCAACTAAGTAAACTTAATATTGATCTCAGGTTATAGATACCAAATTTTCAATCTTATACCCCATTTTCATTCATAAGACTTATTACATTTTTAATAAAATTTTATTTTAGTGAAATATTTGCAATTTTTAAAAAGCCACACAGAACTTTCACCAATTCTAGTATATCCTATTAGCAAAATTCTACACAGCTCTTTGAAGTTCTATAGCTTATTTACTAGCCCATACTAAAGAAATGATAATTTGAGTGAGACTAATTTGATTTTCTAATTAAAAATTAGTTCTCATAAACTTGATCATTTCCATATATTGATACTTTCAGTATTTTTCACCTGTAAAACATAGCTCAAATATTTTGTTAGGAGCTCAGAATATGTCAATTTAGCTTTAAAAAGAACTTAGTTTTGGAAAATTATCAGAGGATAAGTGAAAGAGACAAAAAAAAAGTAAAAATATAGCTGAAGAAAATTGAGATCTGAATGGAATTAATAGAACTTAAGAAGTCACATCAGAGAAATAGTAGCCAAGTTTTATGTATTTATCATATCAAATAAATTTTAAATCATGCCTTTATTACATTTCTGAACTTATTTTAACAACTTGAACATGATTCTGATAGCTCATGTCCTGGTAGAATAGGGGACAAACCAACACTTTAGAACATAGAATTTTAGCTTCAGCTGTGTCACTGACTCCCTTCAGGAAGTTCACGTAAGCCATTTAATTCCTTTGTGCATCAGTTTCCTTGTGTGAAATGGTAGTGATGGTATGCTGCATACATCACACTATTTTGTAGGGATTAGCTAATATATATGATTGTCTATCTGTTCTATATCTAGCCTTCATTTCTGACATTTGCCTGTTCTAACAGAATCACAGAATTTCAGAAGTAGAAGGAATCTCAGCAGCCATCTAATGCAACTCATATAATAAAAGGAATTCCTAACTCTCACATAGGCAAAAGTGGTCATTCAACCTCTGATTGAAGATCTCCATTGGTAGAGAAAACTCTACCTCTTAAGGCAGCCCATTCAACTTCTGGTTAGCTCTAATTGATAGGAAAATTTTCCTAACTCAAGTCAAAATTTGCCTCTGATTTCCACATTATTCTTGGTTTTGCCTTTTAAGTCAAACAGAACAAGCTGAAAACCTCTTCACCCTGATGCTCCTTCAAAGCCACCATCCTTGATTCTCTCCATCCCTCCCTCAGTCTTCAGTCTTCTTCTTCAGACTAAACCAATTACTCCAACTTATCTCAAGATGAAAAGGACTCAGGGCACTTCACCACCATATGGATTACCCTCTTCTGCGTATTCTTCAGTACCTTTCTTAAACTGTGGTACCCAGGACTGAATTCCAGATTTGATCTGACCAAGGTGGAATATGGTGGAGCTATCCCTTCTTTATTCCTGAAAATGATGCCTCTTAGATCATGATAGCTTTTTTTTTTTTTTTGGCTGTCATATTACATTGCTGGCTAATGGGAAGTTGGGAGTGCACTAAAAAGGTCTAGATATTGTTTTCAGACTAACTGCTATCTAAGCATGTATCTTCCATGTTTTACTTATAAAGATAATTTTTGAACCTAAGTGTAAGACCTTACAGTTATGCCTACTGAATTTCATCTTATTAGATTTAGCCCAATGCTTTAACCTGCCTGTCAAGATAATTTTTAATCCTATCGTCCAACACAATCACTATCCGTCTCATCTTAATGTCATCTAAAAATTGATAACCATGCTATAATAGCATTGTGATATATGAAAAACATTTGTCTTTATCCAGGTCATGGATAAAAATGTTAAGCAGAAGAAGGCCAAGCACAGTCCCCTGGGACGCTCCCCTGGAAATCTCCTGCCAAGTTGATCATTAAGTATTAATAATCACTCTTTTAGTCCTTCCATTCAATCAATTCTAAATCTAAGTGTATTATCATCTAGGGCTCATCTCTCCATATTTTACACAAGAAGAGTATGAGATATTTATCAAATGTTTGCTAATTCTGGACAAAATTCTTCTCTGCAACATTCCCTTGATCTGCATAGATCAGAGGCAGCTAAGTAGTAGAGTGGATAGAATGCTGTGCCTGGTTTTGGGAAAACCTGGGTTCAGATTCTGCCTCAGAGCTTGGGAAAATCACCTAACCTCCATCTACTTCAGTTTCTTTATATATAAAATTCGGATAATAGTACAAAACCTCTCAAAGTTGTTGTGGAAATGAAGGGAAATAATATTTGTAAAGCATTTGGAAAATCTAAAGTGCTGTATAAAAGCTAGCTATTATCATCAGTATCATCAGTATTACTTTTTTCTCTCCTTTTATCTACTGGTTCCTTTTTTTGCCTCCTAAAACTCTTTCCTGACTCACCCATCCTTTCAATCCCCTCACTAGTTCCTTCTGTTTCCATTGTCTATTGTTCTATTTATCTCCTCTTCTCAGCTAAACTTGTAGAAAAGTCATCTGCATTAGGGCGATTCCACTTTCCTCTCACTCTCTTCTAAACCCTCAATGATCTGACTTCCAAGCCCATCATCAGTCAACTGAAACTCCTCTCCCCAGAGTTACTAATGATCTCTTCATTGACAAATCTGATAGTCTTTTCTCAATTCTTAACTTTCTCGACCTCTTTGCAGCATTTGACCCTGATGAGCACCTTCTCTTTCTAGATATTGTATTCTCTCTAGATTCACATAAGACTTCTCTCTTTTAGTTCTCCTTCTTGACTCTCCTCTTCAGTCACTGTTGCTGGATCTTCATCCATGTCTTGACCACTATCGATGTTCCCCAAGGCTCTGTTGTATGTTTTATGTCTTCTCTCTCTCTCTCTCTCTCTCTGCATATATATATATATATATATATACATATATATGTATATACATATATATGTATGTGTATATATCTATATACACACATATATATGTATATGTATATATACACACACACATATATATACACACATATATATAAATATCTCTTGAATATATCATCAGCTGCCATTGGTGCAATTATTTCTATGCTTATGATTCCCAAATTTTTATATCCAGCTTCAGCATCTCTTTGAGTTCCAGCTCCACATAACCGATGTCTCTAACTCAATATGTCCCAAACACAACTCATTATCTTCCCTCTCCCTAAGTTCATCTCTCTTCTAAACTTCTTTCCCACTGTTGACTGAAGCACTATCTTCCCAGTCACCAGAGTTCTGCCTCTACATCTCTTGCATTGAAATGTTGCATCTTTTCCCTTTTCTTCACTCACATAGACACCAAGCAACCTAGTTCAGTGTCATCACCTTTCAACTGAACTATTATCGTAGCCTTCTGATTAGTCTTCTTGCCTCAAATCTCCTTCCGTGTTAATCCATCTTGCACACAGCTACAAAAAATAATTTTCCCAAATAGTAGGTCTAAATACTTTACCCCTATCCCCAATATATGCCAGCATTTCCTGTTACTTTTAAGATCAAATATAAACTCTTCCTATTACCCAACAAAGATTGGTAGGAATGCATTTGTCTGGTGTCATGTAAATCTATCCAAAAGGGGTTTAAGCTAAAAGAGATGAGAGAACAAGAAAAAGGCCTATGTATATGTAAAATAGATATGTGTGTGGCTGAGGGGTATCCCCAGCAATGTTGTTGCGCTTAGGGCTTTTAGGTTCAGGGTACTGGGCTGTTTCCATTGGATGTAAGAAGAGGTGGTAGTCAAGGTCATAGTGGTGGTTCAACTTGCTTGACATATGTTTCTCCTGACTTTCCTTCAAGGTGCCTTGATGCTTTACCTGGGCTAGCTTGCCTGCCACCAACTGTAGGATAGTAGTTAGGGAGGACTTCAACTATCCAGGCATCTGCTAGAGCTCCCTTTCTACTAAAAGCACAATAATTTGATTGGCCTTAATGATAAGACATCTTCCATCCTTCAAAATGCAGGGGAACCTAGAAGAGAAATTCTATATTGAATATGATTCCTTGGGCATACCTTTTCATTGATGGCAATTAGCTCAGTTGTTGGTATAGGTGATAACAAAGATTATGGATCCATTTTCCACAGAGATCATTCCCATGAATAGTTTCAGGAGCCAGGCAGGAAGGAAGACTGATGGTCTGGGTAGATCAGGACACTACTGTTCCTAGGGTTTGTGGTCTCCACAAGAAGAATGGTTTTTGAGGTAGTGGCAGAAGTATGATTTGCCTGGCATACTTGTATCAGTAAGGCAAGATTCATGACCTCGAGGATGACCGTGAACACACCTGAATGGTTCAGAATCACAAAGTATGAAAAACTCTCTAGGTAGAAGGCAGAGGAAGTATAACATTTATTTAGACTCCAGAGGATAAAATCCCAAGACCAGCTACTCCAATTCAATATAGCAGTAATTATATTCCAAAACCAATAAGCCCACCTCAATGTAGCAACAAGGAAATTATAACACAGTATTATAGCAAGGGACCAAGTCATCCTGTAACCTTCCCCTGTGTTAGGGCCTTCCTGTAAACACTTATTCACGAATCCTAACTCTCTGCTCAATGCTGTCTCTAATGCTCCTTCTCCTTGGCTTGAATTCAGATTCCTACAGCTCTCTGCAGATTCTGCTACTCTCAGTTCTGGGCTCTCTTTATATATAGTCCTAGCCGGCATCTGATTGGCTAGAATTCAAGTCTCTGATTGGCTGAATTCATGATTGACTAGAACTCAGTGCACATACCTTTGGCCCTGGTCTTAGCAACTCCCACTTCAAGCCCAAATCAGCTTAGTACCTAGTGACTAGAGGCTTTAGGCATACTTACAAAGGAAAGTACAATCAAGCTTTCCCACCTAGCCCCACCTACCTGAGGCCTACTGAATGGGTGGGGAAGATCTTTGATCACATTAATACCACAATACTGCATCCTGTTCATCCCTCAAGGTGTCTGTCTCCTTCTGCTAGACTAGGATAATAATATCTCTACTACCTACCTAACAGGGTTGTTGTGAGGTTCAAATGAGAAAATGTATGCAAAGCTCTATATACATGTCAGTTATTATTATTGATTACCACAACCCCCAAATATTCTCCTACTCCTGGAGGAGGCTTCCTTTTAAACCCATTTAGTGGCCTACATCGTTTATTGTAGATCAATTATTAAGAAGATGGAATTTTCTCTAGCAGCAATCTCATCATTGCCTACTGGTGCAAGATAAGGAAGAAATAGATTTTAATAGAGTGGAGGGAAAAATTTTACTATGATGGAAGTTTCTCCTAGAAATGGCCTTTCCAGAACTTTGCATCTATTGAAACTTAGTCAGACTCCCAATAGAAGCTATTGTACTAGAGAAGAGCTTCAGACACATTATCTATTAGTTTGTATCATCTAAATCATACATTTCTAATAGTCATATAACTTAGAGTACATATATTTTGTTTTTATGAAATTTATATATGTGTGTAAGTGTGTGGGTATAGGCTATACTACTAAGATACATAGAATAAATATAATATGCTTATACCTGCATATGTTCACATTTATTGGACTGTTTATATATATATATATATATATATATACACATATATATAATACTAGTATTTTGTATGTATATACATTTACACAGAAAAATGAAGAGAGACAGAGAAATTGCAAAGTATATATGGTTACTATTTGCAGTGAGGGATGAATAAACAATATGGCATATACTTCTATTTAGCCTTCTTTTCCCAAATCTAATTTTGATGTATCAATAATTCTTCTGTTTTGATTAGTTCACTTAACATACTCGAATGTGTTTTAAATACCCCAAATTTTCTTTAATGGCATCCCTCTGTTGTCCTTGTATAATGCTTATACTATAGTTTCAATAAGCAGTTACTTCGTATCATAAGCATGCCCAACACGTAGGAGAGGAGGTGCTAGAGATATCAATTCTTGCCTCCCTGAAAGCCACACTGAGACAGCTAAATGCTACTCCACACCACATTCTATACACCTATGCTTTACATATACATTAAATAATATATAGTTTTGACCAAAAGCACAAGATTCATTCCTCCACACATACCCAGAAGAAGCCACTTGCTTTTTTTAGGTTTTAATTGTAAGCAAAAAGGGAGTTTGGGTTTTCCCCCAACCCTAGTTCAGTTCATGTAATTAGAAAAGATAATCACAGATGAGAGATAGTAATGTGTTAATGTGGTGTTAATAACCCATTCTCCTTTTGTGAAATATGGACACCTCTCTCCGATTAAGTCAGAAGGGGAAGCATCATTGTCTGGGTTGAAAATTGGCCATACCTCTAAGGGTAGAGGCAGTTTAGAATCAGAGCAATTGTAGCATTGATCCTGAAACTATAGGAAAGGGCATCAGGTGGAGAGGGGAATTTCCTCCTCCATAAAACATGGCCTCTAGCAGCAGAGCTACTTGCCCAGAAAGGAATATTTCATCCACCAGTTGGAAAATCAGTTCCAGAGAGTGGAAGGTTACTGAGTTAAGAGAGGCACACTTACAAGGAGACATGGAGAGGAAATTATGCAAGGCCAGAAGCAGATTCTAGGAGTGTGATCTTTGGAAGAAAAGAAGAGACAGCTATGAAATCAGTGGCGACCTAGCCTTGGTATTCCAAAGTTGGACTAAAGAGAAGACACTGAGAGGGGAGAAAGGAGTCTGATGCTCAAGAGTACCGGAGGGATGAGCGAATAGCTCTGGCCACATATGTTCCCTACAGATGTGACTCACTATCATTGTACTCTATGTTTAAGTTTAATCTTCCCACAGATGTTGTGTGTATTAGTGGGAGAGTATGCCCCAGATTTATTGAGGAAAATGTTTTGCAACTACTGTTCTTATATTATCTTCAAAATACTTTTAAATTTTATCTTAAATTCTAAATATAAAAACCAAGGAGCATTTGAATATAGACAGCAAAACAAAAACAAAAAACGGATTCCATGTGAAACTGTGAATCTCCATTTTATATCACTTTTTTAAGATAATAAACTATTCCACATATTACTTTCAAAACTACCTATCTGTGCTTTCTTTTGTTCTATTCTGCCTATTCCCTAAAATGTTTTAATGACCCTCTTTTTTTGAGAGGAGTGGAAGAACATCTCTCTTGCTACTCCCTAACCCCTCTGCCCCAAATAAAAATGGAAAGGGAAAAATAAAACATTTTAGCCGTAGCATTTAGCTCTCTCAGTGTGGCTTTCAGGGAGGCAAGAATAGATATCGCTAGCATCTCCTCTCCCTATCCTACTGCATGAGAAATTTGATTTCCTGCCAGGAAGGGAGGCACAAAGTTGGGCCAGAGACTGGCCATTCAGCTATCTGCTTGCTTAAATATCATTAGACTAAGGGAAATAACTTCAAGATTCAAGTGAAACTCCTACTTATTTCTTGATGAGGCCAGAAGGCCTCAAGCTTTCTATCCAAGGCTTGATTCTCTTTCCACCAACTAAAAATTCCATAGTAAACATACATAAGAAATAGGGAAGAAATCCATTTAAGTCAGTAGCAAAACAGAAATCAGAGAAAGTATATGAGAAGGAGCTCTCCTACTGGGAGCAAGGCAGATCAGCTCATTTGACAGAGAAAATGAGAGAGAGAGAGAGAGAGAGAGAGAGAGAGAGAGAGAGAGAGAGAGAGAGAGCTGCATCTCACATAAGGGGAAATTCTCCAAAGTCTCAAAGTCTCTAGGGCAGCAAATTGAAAATAAGGGTATGATTAATGTCCTACATATTGGGGTCTTCCCAGAGTCTTTCTCCTTTGAAGATCTTCAAAAGAAATTGGAATGGCCCATCTTCTCTCTCAAAGCTGGAATCCAGAAGAAATGCTCACCAGCTCTAGCATCATTATCCCATACAAGTGTGGATCTTCACCAATGAGGAGAGAGTTGCATACCAATGGGCTTTGGGGTTTGGGTCACTTGGCAAATAAGTATAATCCAGCAGAATGAATCCACATAACAGACATATCCAGAAATTTATATCTCTCACTGCACATTGTGTCCATAAAGTTTCTACCAGGAGGTGCATAATATGATTCATTACAGGGTCCTTTAGATCAATGGTGTCAAATTCAAATAGAAACAGTTTCCTATGGCAGCACATTGACTTAGAATACCACAAATTAGTATTATTTATGTTGTATTGTATTTTTATTTGTTTTCTCAGACATTTCTCAAATATATTTTAATCTGTTTCTATCCATATTGGGGAATTTTGCTGACAGGCATTTGTGACTGGGGCTGTTAGTTTGATACTTCTGCTCTAGAGTCATGATTGGTCATTGCATTGAGCAGAATTCTTTACAATGTTTCTGTCTCAGCGTAAAGTGTTCTCTTAGTCCTGCTTACTTCACTCTGCATCAGTTCATATGATTCAGGGTTCTTGGAAAGAGCCTTTTTCGTCATTTCTGACAGTGCAAAAATATGCCATTATATCAGTGTAACACAATTTATTTAGCCATTTCTCAACTGATGGCCACTCCCTTCAATTCTAGTTCTTTGCTTTTTTTTTCTCCTTCCTCTATTTTAATAATATTAATAATATTATTTAATTATTTAAATTAAATTAAATTATTTAAATTAATTTTAATTTAATTTTAAATTAATTAATTAAAATTAATAAAAATTTAATTAATTTTAAATTTAATTTAATTTAAATTAAATTATTTAAATTAAATTAAATATTAAATTAAAATATTTAATATATTATTTAATAATATTAATAATAATTCTCTTCAGAATTGGGAAGTTTGTTTTGCATGTGGCTATTCCTACCCCAGTACCCCATCCCTCTTAATTTACTCCTTTCCAACTTCTACCAATGTGGAGTATTTTTTCTTCCTGCTTTTTTCCCATGTTGAGTTTGCTATATTTCTACATCAAACTGTTTGAGTATCTGTATATATTCAATCCTCTTTTGTTTCAGATAGAAGGGAGGTTCATCTGATGCCCACTCATCCCACCCCTTCTTCCTATTTGTATCTAGTTCTTCTCTGAACTCCAATTATGAAAAATAGAAAGTCTATTCCCTTCTATATCTTTTCTATTACTGTACTGCTCATTAAACCTCAGAATTAGGGTCCCATCTGTAAAATGAAGGATTTCAACCAGGAGATTTCTAATCTCAGAAGACCTTCCAGGTCTAGATAGTATTACTATACTTATGAAAGTTTTAAAAAATTATAAATATATGAGTCAGTTATATGTGAAATATGTTAAAATGAAGATGAAATTTTTTCTGTTAAGCCTTTATAAAGGAAACAATGATTATTTAGATCAACTTTAAAAGTTGCATCCTTTAAACAAGTGCTGCCATAGAATAAGAGGTTGCACTAGATGACCACCAAGAGCCTAACTAACTCTAAGATCTGTCTTCTTAGAATATTTGCTAAAATGTTTTTCATAGCATAATGCAGAGGGCCAAAAAGAAAAAAAATAATTGTAACGTGCGGGCACTGTCATTTTGAATCCCTAATTAACTACCTCAGACTCTAGAGGTGGTGTTTTTTGTGAATCAGAATTCTTTCTAAATCACAATTCATAAGCCATTACCAATACTCAAATGTATTTGCAATTTCAGTTCCAGAGTTCTTTCCAATGATGTAGATAAC
The DNA here is from genome assembly GCA_028646595.1 of Phalanger gymnotis. Classification (NCBI taxonomy): domain Eukaryota; kingdom Metazoa; phylum Chordata; class Mammalia; order Diprotodontia; family Phalangeridae; genus Phalanger; species Phalanger gymnotis. The sequence goes on along the minus strand of CM053624.1, from coordinate 190,719,346 downwards.
AATTTATTCATGCCTGTCCATCCTGTGCAACTCTGGCACACATGCTCCCGTAAGTTCACCACAAGAGATTCATCCAACATGCCAGAAGCATTGTCATTTTCCCCTAACATTTCTAGGAGATGAGTGGGGAACTCCACTAGCCCACTTGTCATTCCTCTCTCTTATCACCTGAACAGCCCATTTTTTCTTCCCACGATTCATTTCCTTGATTATGTCTTTTATCCTTGTTCTTATTTGAATTCTCTGTTGTAGCCTGCTCTATCCACCATGAAACTCTCCATTGTCCACCACGTGATATTAATTTTTAGCTCTTCAAAGATTATTAAATGTATCACTGCCATACAACATCACTAGCTGTTGACATTTAAAAGATAAGTCCTTATTTTCATGGGAATGCTAATTTCTTTTGAGTGGTTACAGGTCTACTCTAGGAGGCCCTTCAATATTCTAGTATAGGAGTTGGAAAAACTATACTCCCATATCCACACATAGTTAAGACTTTTTTTTAATATTTTAAAATACATTTTCATTGTATTTAAAACAATATATATTATATATGTATATTGCATGTACATATATAATATATACACATATGTGTGTGTGTTTATGTGTGTGTGTGTGTGTGTGTGTGTAAACAGGAAGGCACCTCCACCCGTTAGGGCTTAATGCAACCAGCAGTGTCAAATCTGCAAACAGGAACATTTGAAAATTTCACCATCCACAGATAATTTGGACTCTGCTCTGGATCTTCTCAATCACAGTGGCAGATATCTTTCATAAGCATATATCTTCTTCTTTTATGCGTCTTTTAAATTTTATCATTAGAGGGTTGCTTAAATCTTGAATGATTTTGATGTATGGAGGAAAGACATTATTTTGGAAAACAGCCTTTAAAGTGATATTTTATACTACCAAATAGAAAAAAGCTTTTTATTTAAAAAAAAATTAATAAACAATAAGTACATTGGAAAAGATATGTTCTATTGTTGAATATTGGCTGCAAAAACCTTATTCCTTACAAATGCCCTCATCAAGGATGTCCTTTATTTGTGCATAAGTGATTCATAAATAAATGTCACATTATGATTTTATATATGTGGGAGATTAAGCTTATTGGTCAGTAATGATTGATGTTTTCCCAGTTACTTCTTGTTTTGGAATTAATAAGGTCTGAGATTTTTTCCCATGCCTCTGCTATTTTTCCCTCCTTCACATACATTGCATATAAACACATTGGTGCTCTCAAAATTGTGTTTCTTTAAGCACAAATCTCCTTTACGTATATATGGTCCAATCTTACAGCCTTTTCTCAGTCCTCTTTAAGTGTCATTTTTATATTCCTCATAAGCACATCTGAGACTTTGATGTTATGGTTCCAAGTTTAGTGGTTCCATTGTCCTTGATGTTGAAAACATATTTTTTAAAATAATTTTTACAGATTTTTTCCATTTTTTTCTTAGTCTTGCCTTTTTTCTGCTTTCATCCCTAAATTCCCTTTGGATGATTTCCCTTCGTTGGACGTCATGTTTTTCTTTAAAATGTTTTTATCCACCATTGCTTTTCTCTGCTTTATGAGACACTATTGCTCACAATCATCTATCATTTTATGTAAGGTTTTACAAATGAGCTTGTATTCTAAACCAGTGTTGTTTTAATCTACCTTCATTGTCTGATTGATGATTAAGTCAAATGTAGCCTTTACTAAAAGTTTTAGTTAAGGACCTTTACTAAGGTCCTTTCTGAGTTTATTTTGGTATTCTTCCTGTGGCAATAGATTTACAGTGATTAAACTGTGTAAAACTATTTTAGTAGGTATGGATGTCATTTCTGATATCTATTTTCATTATAAATATCACATCTGTTTCTCATTATTACTTATTTAAATAATCCAAGGTATATTTTTGTCATTACTTCCTTCTTGCTTTTTAATTTTTCTGAACTTTGCTTTGACAAGTCATTGGCTGTCCATACACAGCTAATTCAGGAATAAATTTCTATCAATAACAAGTCTTTTCTTTAAAAGTAAAGGGTGTCCCCAAAGTCTTAATGCAGTTTTAAGCTATTAGAGCTTTAAAAGCCATTAGAACTGAAAACTACACTAAGACCTTACTCTAGTTTGCAATATTATTTAGTACTCACTGTGTCCAACATCTACAAATCCTTTTCTCAGAGAAAGTGTTCATGGTATAAAAGCATGAATCTTCTGTGTAGTCTACAAATCTTTTTCCCTTCTCATTCCTTTTTCATAAACCATATTTCTATCCATGCTTACCTTTTCATTAATTTTTTCCATTAAGTTGCTTAAGCATTAGATTGTAAGGGATGGGCATAGTAACTAGATCTGAGCTTTTAGGTGAGGAAAATCTCTCTATTAATGCCAGTTAGCACATTCTCTGAGTTTTATGTTCTTAGAGAGTTGCCTAGAGCAGAGGTGTCAAACATGGGGCCCACAACACTCCTGGGTCCCACCAAACCAGATTGAGATGTAATTGGAAATATTTAACAAAATAAATAAAATACAGTAAAACATAAATAATATTAATTATGTGCTTTTCTAAGTCAATATGTAGCCCACAGACATATTTAAGTATGATGTAGTGGCCACCATTTCTATTTGAGTTTGATACCACTGGACTAGAGCACTAAGATGTTAAGCAACCTAACTTGCCTTGGGTCACTGAGCTAGCATGTGTTATTGGCAGACCTTGAACCAAGGTCTTTCTGGCTTCAGCACCAGCTCTCTCTTGACATTTCAATGCTATCTTTCACTACAGTATATATGTTGGCTGGATTTGGAGGGACTTTCTGAGTTCTCTGTAGAATTTCTCTATCCCTTCATCCCCAGCAACTGATATTGGTATATAAGGTACAATTATTTTCATGATGGTCATTTTGCAAATACTGTTGCCACTATAGCAATATAATGATGATGATGATGGTGATGAAAGCTAACATTTATATAGTGTCTTCTATGTGCTAGGAACTAGGCTAAGAGCTTTATAATTATTATCTTATTTGATCTTCATAACAACCTTGGGAGATAAGTGCTAATATAATCTCTATTTCACAGATGAGTAAACTAAGGTTAAATGACTTACCCAGGGTCACACAGGTAGTATGTGTCTGAGGCCAGATTTGAACTCAGGTTTTCCTGTCTCTAGGTCCAGCACTCTACTCACTGCACCACTTAGCTGATTCATGATAAGATCTCATGTGAAATATTCAGATATCCCATGATATAATGCTTCTCGTTGCAATTGGACTAGGATAAAATTAGCTCTACCAACTCTTTGATTTGCTCTCTGAGGAGGCCCACATAGAACACTTGTAAACTATGCATTTTTGTGGAAAGGTGATTCACATCCCTGACACCACAAAGCTGCCAAAGATTTTTCTTAGTATCATTCATCTGCTCTCTACCGGATACCACTTCCTATTCCAATTGGTCGTGAAATTTTACTATTTTCTGGGTCACCTAATACTCTGAAACAATGTTCACTAGGGATGATATAGTAACATTTCTTTCACCATTTCTTTTATCCTCCACCATCCACTTGGGATTGAGGAGAGAAGAAAAGAGAGCTCTATCCAATAAGCCTCTTACTAGCTCTTTTTTTTTGTATCAATCTTGGTTGTTATGTTGTTTTTATATCACTTTCATTTCCCTGGGTTCTTTTCCTCCCCTTCCTACTTGATTATTTCTTGTACCAAAATTAAAAGTGGGGAGAAATAAAAACAGTTCACCCACACTAACCAAAAATTCAAAAAAGTCTGACATTATATGCACTATTCCACACCCATATTTCCCCACTTGTACAAAACAAAAAAGGGAGAGGTACTTTCTTATCTCTCTTCTCTGTGGCCAACCTTGGTCATAATTTCATTGCCTTTAGTTTAGTTTTGTTGTTATTCTTTCCATCTTCAATCCTAGCAAAAGACACCCCATCTTTCAACTCCGAGCATTTTTACTGACTGTCCTCCTGGGTGTGGAATTTTCTCCCTCCTTACCTCTGCCTCCTGGCATCGTTGGCCACCTTCAAGTCTCAGCTAAAATCTCCACCTCTTGCAAGAAGAGATTTCTAATCTTTCTTAAAGTTTGTGCCTTCCTTCTGAGATTTTCTCCATTTTTTTCCCTGCATATAACTTCTTTGCACAGAGTTGTTTACATATTGTCTCCATCCATTAGATTGTGAGCTCCTTGAGGACAGAGGGTGTTTTTTTCTCTTTCATTGTAGCAGTAGCATTTAGCACAGTGCCTGGCATATAGAAAGTACTTAGTATGTGCTTGTTGACTTTATTTGACTTATAGTTATGATATATAAATTGTTCATGTTCGGCTTACTTTATATCAGTTCATTTAAGTCTTCCTATGCTTCTCCACATTCTTCATATTCATTATTTCTTATGGCATAGTAATAAGTTCACATGCCTTCCTTTTAAGCCATTCCCCATTCAATGTGTATTTACTCTTTTTCCAATATTTTGTGACCACTAGACGTACATATGTACACCAATTTTGTTGGTGTATAAAAGGCTTTTGTTTGTATTTTGCTCATCTATTATTTAAATCTGATTTTATTTGTATAAAAAGCTTTTTAATAATTAAAATAATTTTGTTCATTTAGTTTTTGGGTTTTTCTTGGCAGGCGCACTTCCAGGTATTTTATACTGTCTACAATTATTTTAAATGCAGTGTCGCTTATTGTTTCTTCTTGAACGGTTTTGTTTGTGGTATATGTACATGTTGATGATTTATGTAGATTCACTTATATCCTGCTATTTTACTAAAAGTATCCATTGTTTCAGGTGACTCTTTAGTTGAGTCTTTGTGATCCTCCAAGTAGATAATCATATCATCTGCAAAAAGAGATAGCTTTATTACGTCATTTCCTACTCTGTTTCCTTCTATTTCTTTGTCTTCTCTTGTTGCTATTGCGAAGATTTCCAATACAATATTGAATAATATTGGGGACAGCAGGCAGCCTTGTTTCATACTTGATCTTACTGGGAAGGCTTCCAGATTATCTCCTTTACAAATAATTCTTGCTGATGGTTTTAGGTAATTTTTTTTTAATTAATTGAAGGAAAAATCCATTTATACCTATTCTTTCAAGTGTTTTAATAGAAATGAGAACTGAACTTCATCAAAAGTTTTTTCTGCATCTATTAATATAATTATATGATTTTTGCTACTCTTTTAGTAAGCACTATCACCCTGTCCTTCCAGCTTCTTTCTTTGACTCAACGGTGGTTCTTAGCCTAGTGCTATCTTCTGATATTTGTAACCCTGTCCTCTTCCTCCTGAACGTACTAAGATTAGCAATTCTTTGCTCTTCAGGAAAAGCTACATTTTTTTTCTTAGACAAAATGCTCAGCCATTAGCTGTGAAACTTGCTTTAGGTTTTACTTTAATCACTCAATCAAACCATCATATAACAAAAATTATTATGTCTGTTATGTACCAAGAATTATGATAGGTGCTGGGAATATGAAAACAAACGTGAAACTCCCTGCCCACAAAGAGCTTACATTGTATATCTATAGATATACAAATGTAGAAGAGGCTATGTGACATAGTAGTTGGAAATTCAACCTCAAAACCAGGAGGATCTGGTTTCTTCCCTCTGACACATAGTGACTGCTAGACTCTGGGCAAGTCACCCACTCTCTCAGTGTTCTAGGCAACTCTACTACTATATAAGGTGCTGAGTAGGTGCTGACCAGCATTGGTAATAGTTTCCTCACCCATGAGTTTCTTGTATGAATGAACTCATAGGTCCAGTTCCTACCCCTATTAATATATATACAAATTAAATACAAGGCAATTGATGATAGGGGGTAAGGTATGTAGAGGAAGGTGCCAGTAACTGGAGGTATCAGGAAAAGTCTTAGATAAAAAAGGGGAGAACTGAATCTCAATCTATACTTATATTCCATCAGCATTCTTAGCTAGTAACTATGATACCCTGTTCAGATATCCAAGAAAGCTTTGTTAATCAATCTCCTCAGACAGTAGCTATGGATCCCCTTCACTTGTGCCAGACCACATTCAGTGTTTTCATACAGAGGCTGAGGATAAGAATACAAGAATAATATAGATTGGCCCTTGGAACTCTTCTGAGAATCTGTTAATTTCTTTTCTTCTGAACTCTTCTCTGATTTGAATTTTTGTTTAAGGGCCTTATCTTCTACTGTTGGAAAGGCAGGCACTATGCCATCCTAATGGAGGGAAAGTAGGTCTTAAAATCAAGAAGACCCAAATTCAATTTCCATCAATGGCAAGCACTTGATGTGTGACTTTGGGCAAGTCACTAACCTCTCAGAGCTCTTGGCAACTCTCTGAGATTTTTAAGTTACAAAGAAAGTGCTGACTTGAACTGTTCAAGGGAATTTGTTCATCTGGTAATTCCTTATATTAATGAAATCACAAGTCAAATTCTTATTCTCCTATCCTTCGCTGTCACCAGACACCTACTTTATTTCTTAGATTTATAGCACTCTCTGTCTGAGGTAAATCTTCCCAAGGCTCTATCTTTCATCAGCAGAAAAGGGATTGAGGGACACCATGGTAAAGAAATAGTTTCAACATGATCTCAGCAGCCTCTGTCCTGTAAAGAAATAGTCACAGACCACCTGGCTAGTGGATTCTCAGAGAATATCATAGATTCAGAGCTGGAAGGGATTGCAGAAGTCATTGCTTCCAATCACCTCTCATTACAGAGGAGGAAAGTGAAGCACAAACAGGTTAAAAAACTTGTCTACACTCACACAGATTGAACTGATATTCAAACCCATCTACTAGAGGTTTAGCACTCTTTCCACTGCATCTAGCCATTTGTATGACCTTGGGCAATTCATTTAATTTCCTGAGTCTCAATTTCTTCTTATGTAAAATGAGGGAATTGAATTAGACTCTGAGGTGCCTTCCAGCTCTAGATCTATGATAGTAGGAGTGAAGGAAGGTAGAGATAGTTTGGAGGAAGAAGGAGGCAAAGGGTGGGGAGAGGGCCAGAAATACTCCCAAGAACAGGTAGGGGATAAGAGAGATGGATAATTCACTCCAAATATTTCTCAAATATTCTTGAAGAAAAACTTAGATCTCTTGGTTTAAGGGGGTCAGGGTGAGGCACATTGAGCCAAACTAGCCCTCTTCTGGAAATCACTTAAGAGAGAGACAGGCTATATCCCAAACATTACTTTTCTTCCTGCCTCCTCTCATCCTACCAAGGGTGCAGGTCCAAACCTAACTAATTAGTCAGTTGTATTGAAAAAAATAAAAATAAAATTTATCTTTTAAATGAAATCTGTGAATTAAATTAGCTTTTGGTTTACATAGGATTCTTTCATTGTCCCCTAATTTATTTGTAAATGTGATAACTTGGCATTTCTTATTAGCTAATGGCAGCAAATTCCATTCTTGATGTATAAATTATGTGGCTAGCTATTTTTTAAAAAATAGATTTATCTATTCCATTTAATTTCAAATTCAATAACTGCTATCTTGACAAATCTACTTACTACTTAAACTATATGAACCTTAGACTAACCATATTGATGAAAATGATGGGGAAATACAGAAGTTGCTAAATGAAAAATGAGAACTCAACAGGGCTTACCAGCAGGAGAGCTTGTCTGTCTCCAAGAAGGCAGTGTTTAATTCCATCAAAAGTAAAATGCAAAAGAAGCTTAGAGAGATGCAGAATTCTTGGCTCAGTAAGAAGACAGATGAGATTCGATTTTATGTCTACAGCAACAATTCGAAGCACTTCTACAATGCCCTGTAGACTATCTACGGGCCAAAGACCTCTTGTGCATCTCACCTACTTAGAGCTGATAGAGCCGTACTGATCAGTGATATGGATGTGATCCTGAAGAAATAGGTTGAATATTTCCATAGTGTTCTCAACAGATCATCATCAACCAATGCTGAAGTCACTAACTGTATGCCACTAACTATATGCCTCAGGCTGTATTCAGTCCCTCTCTAGCGGAACTTCCAAATGAAGAAGAAATATTGAATGTCATCAAGCTCCTCTTGAGTGGCAAAGCACCTGTCACTGATTCCATCTCAGCAGAGATCTCCAAATCAAGGGGTTCACTGTTTAGAAGCTGACTGAAATCTTTCCGATTAAATTGCAAGAGGAACTTATCATCCATGAGGTCAAGGATACCTCCATTGTCCATCTCTATAAGGGAAAGGGAAGCAGGCTGTACTGTGGACAGTCACAAGGGGATCTTGTAGCAGCAAGCACCCTAGCACACCCAGGATGGCCTGCTAGCACAGGATCAAAGAACTGTCTTCTTTGATCTGCTTTCCTAGGAAATATTGCTCAAAAAGAAGTTAACAATCCTACTTTTAATTACATTTACTAGTTCAGGGGAAGGGTCAGCAACCTGAAAGTCAGAGAAAATACAAGCAGAGAAATTAGCACAAAGACTAACAGACAGGGCTCTTAACTTCCTGAACCAAAGCAATATTGCTATATACTTTACATGTACCACTGGATCAAGAGAGCCTTTACATTTGAGCAGTCGGGGAGTTCTGAACATATGTCTGCTCAGAGTCTTGAGCAGGGAATCAAAAAATCCTTCTCATAAGCAAACTCCCAAAGCAGGATGCAAACCTCAGAATATATATATATACTTTTGGCTAATAGGCTCAGAACCAGAAGGAATTACAACCCTCCTGACTCAGCGCCTAATTAGCTTAGTACCAAGAGGTGTGGAAATCTTCCTACAAACAAGCTTCCCCTAAGCAAGCTTCTCTTAATGGGCTCCATGTGAGGCCTGTTAATGGGTGCGGGGGAGATCTTCATATACCATTATTGCATTGCAGATCTCCCTCTTAGTCATTGCTGGTAAGCTTCTTGTCAGTTTTCCTTAATTTGCTGATTTTTCACCTAGAAGATGATCATCTGCCCAACAGTGAGTATGGCTTCAGAAAGGCCTGAGGAATGGTTGACATGGTACTTGCTGTCCAACAACTCCAAGAGAAATGGCAGGAGCAAAACAGAAGTGTACATACAGCGTTTATTGACCTGACTAAAGCCTTCGCTGCTGTCAGTTGTGAGGGCTTGTGGAAGATCGTGGAGAAATTTGCTCACCCAGAGAAATTCATCAGTATTGTATGCCATTTTAATGATGGCATATATGCATGGGTTCTGGATGAAGGATGATGCTTTCAAGCTTTTCCAGTCACCGATGGAGTGATGTTTTCAGATGCCTTCAAGAGGACAAAAGTGGCATCCACTTCAGCTACCATACTATTAAACTTGAAAAGGCTAAAAGCTGAGACCAAAGTGGCTGGAGAGTTGGTACATGACTCTGTTCCTAAATGATTGTGCTCTCAATGTAGCCTCTGAGACTGAGATGCAACAAAGTATGGATTAATTCTATGCATATGTACTAATTTTGGCCTGACAATTAACACAAAGAAAACAGGGATCCTCCACCAGCGAACACTGCACCATCTATATATGGAATCATTGGTCACAATAAGTGGTGAAATGGTGAATGCTGTGGATAAATTCATTTAACTTAGCAGTATTTTTTCAGGGATGTACACATAGAAGATGTTGATGGACTCATTACCAGAGTTAACTCAGAGTGAGAGACTCCAAAAGTAAGTGTGGGAGAGAAAAGATATTAGGCTGCATACCAAACTGAAGGTCTATAGAAGTGTTGTGCTGACTTCACTGTTGTATGCCTTTGAAACCTGGACGGTCTATCAGTGCTATGCCAGTACTTCCACCTGACTTATGTTAGGAGATTCTGAAAATTACCTGGCATAATAAGGTAGTGGACACTGAAATCCTCTTTTGAACTGAATTGTCAAGCATTCAAACTCTACCACAGAGAGTGCAACTCTGGTGGGCTGCCCATGTAGCCTAATGCTAAATGTGAATGCTAAATACACATTTACCTCAAAGACTATTTTATGGAGAACTCACACAAAACAAGAGCTCACAGAGTGGTCAGAAATCATACAAGGATCTTCTCAAGGTCTCTCTGAAGAGCTATAGTATCACTTAGGAGATATGAGAGATGCTGGCAGAAGACTGCCCAGCACAGAATGTAAGCATGAAAGGAGGTGCTGTACTACATGAGCAAAGTAGAATCAGAGTACCTCAAAAGAAGCATAAACTGTGCAAATCCAGAGACACCGGCACCCCAAATGTTCTGTTGGACTATTTGTGTCTGATCTGTGGTAGAGCATTCTGAACCTCATATTGGACTGATCAGCCATAGCCAAAAACACTGTACCCTGAACCCAACATTGTGATGTCATTGGTCCTCTTTGAAAAAGGATGAAAAACAATTCCATGAAATTGCTGACCTTCACTAACTTAATGACCTAAGCCATAAGTCTTTATCTCACATAACAACAATGTTGCTAGCAGCTGTTGTGGGGGCATAAGACCAATAACACCAGCACATAAGAAGCTGCTAGCACAGGTTCTTTGATCTGTTTTTCTAAGGAAAGCAACTTTAAGGGGTTAAGAATCTTACTTTAATTAAACTTACGTTTATCATTCACTTAGTTTAGGGGAAAAAGTCAGCACCCTGAACTTCAGAGAGTATACAAACAGAAATTACAAGCATGCATTATACAAACAGCGCAAATAAACACAAACCACTAGACAGGCTTCTAACCATCTAACTATAGCAATACAAACAATTACCAGAGAGAAGCATCAACATCTGGGTTTTCAAAGCCAGAGAGCTCCATGATGGTTACCCAGAGTGTTGTCTGGTCAAATCACATGACACTCTTCCAGTGAGTGAGAGCCCCAAAACAAAATGCCAACTCAGAGCTTATATACCCTGTTCAGAGTCAGAAGGTGTCACAACCATTCGACTCAAACCCATGTGACCTAAACCTTCCTGTGGCTTAAGTAGGTCATCAAAGACTCTTGATCCAATCAAAGACTTTTGATTGAAACAAAGGCAAGACTCATCAAAGGCACTTGATTGCTTTAGTGCTGAGAAGTACTCAAGCAAGACAACAAAAGTCCTCTTTGCTTGCCATTACATTTGAAAGGCAAGACTCAAAGGTACTTGATTACCTCAGTGCTTAAAAGCACTCCAAAAAAAGTCAAAAGATCCCACTTTACCTGCCAGACTCAAACAAAGGCAAAAATTCCCACCCTGCTCACCATCACATCTCACTTCATATTTTCTATCTTCTAATTATAAGTAGAATCTTTTCATTGTAAAAACAATTGGAGTGGGGGTAGCAATAAAGAAGATACTCTAACTCAGATGTAGTCCCATCAAAAAAGATAAGCCTATTTTCTAGCTCTAGCCCTCAGTGTTTGAAGGGGAGGCAAGTACTAAAACAAAGGCACCATGGTAATGGGCCCCTAAGATTGGTAGACAGGGCTCATCTTGGCATGTGACAGCATGAGCCAGCAGAGGACTGAAAGGTGGAGTGTTGAGATAGAGATCCCTTCTGGAAGGAAGTGCTTACCTTCTGAAGATGTTGGCCCTCTGGAGCAAAGCTCCATTCACCCCTATGACAGTTAAGGCTGGATCTCTAATGTAATCTTGCCTGTGACTCATCACAGCATGGAGATTGACCAGGATTATCATGTTATTCCAGAGGCACTCAAACTCTTGCAGTTCCTGCAGAATTGGAAAAAGTTTGAATAGAGGCCCAGAGACAGACTGTATCTCTATCTACCAAGGGCCAGCCTACTCATGTTTAGAAAAGGTTGGCTACCAGATGGCCAACATTTTACATTTTTGTGGCACAACAATGTAAGAAGAATATGTACTTAGTCATGAAAAAGACTGGGAAGTAATTAAGTATATTTCCTACATATTATTCCTTTTATGGGTTTAAACATCCTGATTCTACATGGCAAGGTAGAACTCATAGGGAAGCATAACTGAGAAGTGAGCATGCTTGTTACCAATTCACAGGTTATATCGAAGGGGCAAATCATATTCATTTGATTAATAATTGACATTCAGATGAAACTGCTTTCCAACTTGACATTTTTTTCTCCTCTAAAACTTTGCACCTTAATATCTTTTGCCAGGGCATTTTGCCAATTACAGGATGACATTAGGTAAAGCACTTCATGGGCTAATTTTTCAAAAGTGTTTGGGGTCAGAGTTATTAAGCTGCATAGCTATTTTTTCCAAAGTTAGTTTTTCTTTAAAAAAACATTCTAAGTGTGGGTAATAAGGGATTCAATCTCTTTGTTGGAAGCATTAAAGAGTTTGTTTCTATGTTAAACACTTATAAGTAGTTCTACCAAGTGGGGCAAACATGTTGGACAAGAACCCAGGGCTGAAGATTACAGGGATCTAACAGCAGTCAATCCGAAGCACTGGCATTGTAGAACAGAAGCAGGAGGTCCATTTATCATATCTCTGTTGCAAACCATAAAGAATTCATGGATGATTCTACTAATACATGCCATATTTCCCAAAGTGACTTTCTTTGCTCTTATCTTCTTTTAACATGTATTTCTGGTATCCTTATTCTACTAAGATAATTCAAAATCATTTTGGCAGCAATTAGTTGTAGTAAATTAAAATATGAATGGTTTAGTTTAAGACCACCCAGGTCACATCTTAGAATAAGTAAATGTTACTAATAACCATATGAAAATTACAAATATTTTAATTGAAGCTTCTATATGCTAACTGTTCTTGTTTAACTTAAATGTAAGATAGGAAGAGGATAAATTTATATTGGTTGCTGCAGCTAGATGACTCAGTATATAGAGCATTAGGCCTGGAGTTAGGAAAATTTGAGTTCAAATCTGGCCTCAGACACTTAGCTGTGTAGCCTTGGATAAGTCATTTCACCTTTGTTTGCCTTAATCCACTAGAGAGGAAATAGCAAACCACTCCGATAATCTTGCCATGAAAACTCCATGGACAGTATGGGCCATGGAGTCATGAAGAGTTGGATGCTACTGAATGATTGAAAGATAACAACAAAATTTATTTCATGGAGTCCATGTCTAGAAAGTAAAGGAAATAGGTGAAGCAAAAATCTGGATAACTGAAGACAGCCCCCCACTTTTTTCTGTTTCTCCATCTTCCTGATCCCTTTAAATTATTATTTCCCAATGTTCAGTCCTCAGTCTCCTCCTCCTTCTATATTTTGTCTCCTGGCAATTTCATTCACTTCTGTAATTCACTGTTATGTCTATGTGGATGACTTCTGAAACTTTATCTCCAGACCTGATCTCTAGATAGGCATCTTCAGCTACCTATAGGATGTCCTTCTAACAACACTGCTCAATATGCTCAAAACTGAATTTATCTTTCCCCTCAAACCCATTCTTCCTGTTAACTTCACTATATCTGTTACTGCTACAACCATTTATCTAATCACCTATGTTTGTAACTTGGTTATCTTTGATTCCTACCTCAAATTAGATCTCTACAAGATCCTATTGTCCCTTCTTTATTCCTACAGCCACCATTCTAGCACATGACCTCATTCTCACCCAAGAAATCAAATCCTTGATGTTCACACCTGGCGGGGGTGGGAAGGGGGGAAGAAAGAAAGTGATCTCTTAAGATTCACCAGCCGTTGATTTTTCTATATTTCTAAATATATTGGAGTCCTAGTATCTTTTGGCCTTGGTCTTAGCATACAACATAATTGAAACCACAAAATAATTATAGGATCTTACTCTATAGAAAAAAAAATTAATGGGAACAACTGGAATATAGTTGTATGTAGGATATGGAAAACATGTAGGATATAGAACTGTATATAGCATATAGGGGCAGCCTTGGTGAGACAATGAATCTAGAATAAGTTGAACTATCTAGCACTTGGTCGATCGGGGGAATCATTAGCTCAACAATTATGAATATAATAGCTAATATTAATATAGTATTTTAAAATTTGCAGAGCACCTTTATGTCCTATCTCATTAGATTCTCACAATAACTCTGTGAGGTAGACATTAACATAAAAATATATCATGTTGAATTCTCTACAATGCAACTAAGGTCCTTTATAGTACTCCCAAACATGTAAATGATGAGATTGTTTCTATAAAGAGGATTACAATACAGTACCTCAACTAGGCCCATTTGGGCACTTTTGATCTAAATCCAAATGGCCCTTGGTGAATAAAATGTACTGGCAAATGTTAAACGAATGACTCTCTGGAGGAAAAAAACTGTACATGTAGCACATTTTTAATTTTAACATTTATGGATAATTAATATTTTCTCTATCACTTTCTTAAGTCTAGAAATCAATGAGACAATAATTCAAACCCTGGTTTATAGTGTTTGTTGACTGTCATGTTTTAAATACTAAAAATTTAACAATCCGCTTCCTCCTGTTTGAACTGGCTCCACTACACCCCTGTATGGAGAGTAAAGAGGGAGAGAGAAAAAGCAATATATACATCTATCAGTCCTTTGCTATTCATCGCAGCTCCAGTTAAACGAGCAAGGCCAAGAGGAAGGCCCAGAATTCTCCTAGGCCATCAGAAGTAGAGGTAAGAAACACAGATATGAGTGACCAGTCTCCTGCTCTCTTTGTAGCCAGAGAGCAAAGTTAACCCTGCGCTTTAATTCCTTAAGAAGCCTAGCAGCAATTGAGAAGTAGTAGCAAAACTTCAGGCTCTTGTTCCCTTCACAATGGTAAGGCAAGAATATAGGAGGTGTAGAAACACCTGGCCTCCAGCTCCCTTAGAAGCCAACAAGACGAAAAGTAGGAGCACAGTCATCAGGCTTCAGCTCCTTCCTCGAAAGCAAGGAAACTAATAGAAGGGAAGTTACAGAAGCCATACCTACTTCTATTCAAATGAAGTTCCAAGCTCAATCATGTGTCTCTTGTCAATGCTTCCTCCTTTGTAGTAATGCAATGCCTATACACTTGAAACTTGTGGGTGACTATCCATCTATCCATGTTCAGTGCTTTTCTAGCAATCAGTTTGGCAGGGTGTCTGAATCCCAATAAGTAAATAGATATCTATCACTCTCCTCTATAATATTTAATTCAGAGGGTCTTGCCCTATGCTTGTTTTGAAAGGAAATCACAGCTTAAATCTGGTATTACTAATTTAGGAACATTTTTGCTGGCAGAAACTAGATGGGCATGGCGCAGGATCTTCCACTATCCTCATTTCCATTCAAATAACCAGAAGGTGTTAACTATTAAGTATAACATTTCAAGAGATAATGGAGATGAAGGAGTCTGGTAAAAAATAAACTGTTGTAATAGCTTTTAAATGCATAGATCTTATCAACTCATTCTACTGGATGGTTCAGTTGATTTTGTTGTTATTCTTCTTTACTTTCAGTCATGTCCTACCCTTCCTGACCCCATTTGGGGTTTTCTTGGCAAAGATACCTAAGTGGTTTGCCATTTCCTTCTCCAGCTCATTTTACAGATAAGCAAGCTGAGACAAATAAAGTTAAGTGACTTGCACAGGATCACATAACCAATAAGTGTCTGAGGCCAGATTTGAACTCAGCAAGCTGAATCTTCCTGACTCCAGGCCTGGCACTATATCCATTGTGCCACTTAGCTGCCCCATTCCCGAGATAGTATGCTGCTAGATCCAGAATCAAAGGAACTGGGTTCAAATCCTGGTTCTTCTCTTTACTTCTGTGGGAACTTAGACAAATCACTTAGTCTCTCTGGGCCTCAATTTCATTCTAAAATACAGTGATTTGACTAATTGAACTCTATAAACATATAGGTTTGGAAGGTATTTGAATAGAAATGATAACTGAACTCATTGGAGCTGATAGGATCACCAAGTGAGAGGTATAAATAGGGAAGAGAGGGTGCAGGACAAAGTCCTGGGGGACACTTCCATGCATAGAAATGGAAACTATATGCTAATCCTTCAAAGGAGAATGAGAAGGAGCAGGCAGACAGGTGAAAGGAGAGCCACAAGAGCAGTATCACAAAAATCCAGGGAAAAGAGTGTGAAAGAGGAAAGGGTCATCAATAATATCAAATGCCGCAGAGAAGTCAAGAAGGAGGACAACTGAAAAAAAAAGGACTATTGGATTTTACAGTAAAGAAATCGTTTGTAACTTAGGAGAGAGCAGTTTCTATTGAGTAGTGGTACAGAGGCCAAATTAAAAGAGATTGAAAAATAACAGGTGAGAAAGTAGAGGCAATGTAGGTCAACATCTCTTTTAAGGAGTTTGGCTATGAGAGGGAGAAAAGACATAGAAGACTGCGGAATTGAGTAAAAGGCTTTTTTTAAGCATGGAAGACTCATGCTTGTTTGTAGGCAGCAGAGATGGAGTCCATGGATAAGATGTTGAGGAAAGAGCCAACCATTCTGGAAAGCAATTTGGAATTATGCTGAGAGAGTGACAAAAATATCCCTACTCTTTGACCCAGAGATCCAACTGCTGGGCGTATATTCCCAGAAAATCAATGCTTAAAAAAAAGGCCCTATGTACATTAAAATATTTATAGCAGCACTTTTTATAGTAGCAAAAAAAAAATAAAAATAAAGGAGATACCTATCAATGGGGGGCATGACAAAACTGCTGGACATATATGTAATTGATTAATTATTGTGCTGTAAGAAATGATGGTACATAGTAAGGGCCACATTGTGCCATGACTGATTTTGACAGACTTAGCCCTTCTCAGCAACGCAAGGACCCAAAACGACTCCAAAAGACTCATGATGGAAAATGTCATCCACACACAGAGAAGGAAATATGGAGTCTGAATGCAGATTGAAGCATACTATTTGGTTTCTTTTGTTTGTTTGTTTTGTTTTGTTTTTTCTTTCTCATGGTTACTTCCATTCATTCTAATTCTTCTGTACAACATGACTAATGTGAAAATATGTTTAATAAGAATGTATATATAGAGCCTATATTGGATTGCACACTGTATTGGAGAAGGGGGAGGGGAAGAAAATTTAAAACTTATGGAAGTGAATGTTGAAAACTAAAAGTATATTATTTTATAAAAAAGAAATGATCAATATGAACAATACAGGGAGGCATAATAAGACATGTGAAGCAATGGAAAATGAAATGATAGAACTCAAGAAAACTATATGTAGAGTGACTAAAATAATATAAGTGAAAAAAAACCAGGTTTTGCAGAGGTTGGGGACTTTAGATGTGGAACATTGCATTTTATCATTAGAATTGATTGGTGTGTAGATTAGTTTTGTTGAACTGCTTTCCCTCTCCCCCTTCTTTCTTTTTTGTTCTTTGTAATAAAGAAGGAATAGATGACTTTTTGTGTTGTCGGGAGGAGGAATAGACTGGGAAATTAAGGTGATATAAAATAAAAGATATTAGTAAAAACTAAAACAAAACACAAAAGAAAATTAAGCAAATAGAGGGAATGTTGGAAGGGGCAAGCTCTTCAAGGAGATGAAAGAGAATCAAGGACACAAGTGGAAGTTAGAAAGGAAAAGAACCACGTTATTTTTGGAGACTGAAGCAAGGGAGAAAGAAGATTGGAGAATGACCTTGATTTGAAGTGAGATACTGGGAGCAGAGCAAGCTGAAGAAGAATGGTTTCACTTTTTGTCAAGTCAGTCACTCTACTAGAGGGAAGGTATAAGAGTAATTAATATAGGTAGCTTGGCTTCAGAAGAGACAGTTTGGGATAGCTGCAGTGGGGAGTTCCCAGTCAATCTGGAAAGAATGGAAGTATTGGGCATGCAACACTGAAGACCTAGGTGAGATTGGATAACATAACATAACACAGGGTGAGATTGGATAACATAACATAAATTTGAGGTAGACCCAATAAGCATGGTTGTGTAACTTTTACAAGTGTTATTCTGAAGACGGAGAAGAAATATGGGGAATAATTCAGAGTTGGAATTTAGAAAGATGAGAGAAGTGAAAGGATAATGGGGCAAAGGATTCAAGGGTGGAAGAGAGTATAAAGTCAAACTGATTAATTAAAAAGTTGAGATTTTTAAGAGAGAAAAGTGGGGACAGAACAGGAGAGATGGCCTGGGAAAATAGAGGGGATGAAAATGATAGGATTGTACAGTATAGACTGAGAATTGGTGTTTAGGTACAAAAAAAGCTAGAAGAACAGAAGATTATAAGCAGAGGAATTTTAGAGTTATGGATTATGAAGGCGAAACACAAGTGAACACTAGTTGAAAAGTGAATTGAAGATGAGAAAATAGAGGCAATGAGGGAATAGATCTTTTTCAAAGAGTTTGGCGATGAAAGGGAGAAAAAGTTTGGAGGATTGTAGGGTCAAATGAAGATTGCACTCACCTACTCCATAAACTCTAGTGTCTTCCTATTCCTTCTGTGATTAAATAAATAAACTTCTCTGTTTGTCTTTTAAAGCCCTTTACAACCTACCCCCAACCTGTCTCCTTTCCAGTCTGTTATCAATTACTCTACTTCTTAACTTCTATGGCTCAGCCAAACTATCCTTCTTGTCGTTTCTCCCATACTGCCACTCCCATTTCTATGCTTGTTTCCTCATGTAACCAGTGCTATCTCCTCGCCTTCAACTCTTAGAATCTTGTTTCCTTTAAAATTTAGCTCAAGTGCCACTTTCAAAAATCCTTTCTGGATTCCCTCAGCTGTGCAAATACTTCCTCCACCATTTTTTAAGATATATTTTTGTTTATACTTATATACTGTCTTCTCTCATAGAATGTAAGCTTCTTGAGGGCAGGGATTATTTCATTTTTTGTCTTTGTATCTGAAGTGCCTTATACAATGTCTGGCCTATAGAAGGTACATAATAAATATGTGATTCATTGATATTGAATTCTCTATGTGGGATTCCATTCTACTTATCAGTGACTCATCTATAACCTTTCTGATCTTCTTAAAGGGTTACCTGGGTAATGAGAGTTTAGCTGATTTTCCCATCTTCACACAGTTAGAAGAAGTACTTGAATCCATGCTTTCCTGACTCTTATGCCTAAGGCCAGCCTGGTTTTCACTGCATCTTTCTGCCTTTCACACTGTAGAGTTAAGTGGCCCAGAAATATATGGGCTGTCAAATGAACATCAAACAGAATTGTCCCGGGTAACTGAGAATTACCTATGCCTGATGTAATTAAAATTCCAGTGTTAATATATATGCTCATGTGAGTTTGACAGAATGAACTCTAATACAGATTTCTAACAAAAAAACTTTTTAGATAGAAATTAACAGATATTTTTAAATGGCAGGAATCCATGTAAAAATTCCAAGGCATGTACATTTCTGAAATTGCTGCAATGACTTTGAGTGCACTCATGTGTGTGTGTGTGTGTGTGTGTGTGTGTGTGTGTATGTGTGTGTGTGTGTGTGTGTTCAACCAATATCAAAAACTAAAGGAGAACTCAAGAGCTACTTCTAGTCTCCTGTAAAAGCACTCTCCCTGTAGCACTGCCTGTAGAGCCAAATGACTGCAGCTGGCAGAGAACCTAGGCAACTTCTCTCCACAACTTCTTTCCACAAGAGAACCATAGTTAAAACACTATAATCACTTTCCTCTGAAGTACTGTAGTAGTCCAGTCAAGAAAGATTTACTAACATAGATAGCAAGAGAAAAGCAGAATTTTCAAAAGGTGTTGGAAAGAAATATGAATCACATGGGAAAGGAAGCAATAGAAATAAAAAGTGGGAGAGTGGAGAGAAAAAATGAGAAATAAACAATAAAATGGAATTTTATTGTGGTGAAAAATTCGACCATGAGAGTTATTTTCAATTTGAAAAGATTTTCTAGATGTAGGATACAGATGACTATCTTAAAGGAAGAATAAGAATCAGTCATATGTATGCACTCATTTTATCAAACTTTATATTTTCCATTCCTGTTCTCTTACTTATGAGGAATTTAGGGCAGATCTTCAATGAGTATGAGAAAATTACCAAAATTACTTTGTTGTGTCATTTAACAATGATGCTAAGAATATCAGTGCACTTTTTAAAAAAAAGTAGTACTTCTAGACTATTTAAGCTGAAATATCTCTCTACTTAAACTGTTAGCTTCAGAGTGATTTAAATGATTAACTAGTTATGTCTTCCAAGGGCAAAGTAAGTCAAGATTTTGGGCAATTCAATCTCTTATCATCAATATGATGTAAAATTTCACCTGTATAAAATTATTTATACAAAGAAGATTTAAAATAATTTTATTAAAATATAAATATGTCAGACATGTATTTTAATTATTATGAATTGACTAGATATGAGTTTATCTGTTTTGGGAATTTGGAAGAAAGAAAACAGTTATAGTATCAGGTAACATCGAGTTTAAAACTTTGATTCTTTGACATATACACACAGAATCCTTATTGTTGAAACTTTTGGAAATGATATCAAGTTACCATCCCTGGCATTTATTTATAGATTTTAAAAAGGAGGCTAAAGAAAGTAATTATGAAGCTAAACTGTCCCTTAGTGGGATCAGAATCATAATCAGATTTTGTGAGTGATTTGCATAGCCACTAGAGAGAAGTGTGGTCTCACAGTCTTATAGTCTCAGTGTATTCTAGGGGACAAATTTGATAGTGTTCTAATTCCACTTCTGATGCTCCTGGGACATTGGGCAAATCATTTCCCCTCTCTATTTCCACTTTCTGATCTGTGAAATGACAATGATAATACCTATTTTCTAGGAGAGGAATGTTTTCAAAGTGCTTTGTACCTAAAATAATCACCATGTTCTGTATTAAAGCATGAAATTGCTATTCAATATCATCCCTAAAAAATACCTCTTGGGTCATAGCAAATAGAGGTTCCTGAGTGAGTGATGGAAGCATTGATAATCTAGAGCATTGCTTGCTTGGCAATGAGTGATGAGACTGAACTATCTGGTCTAATGGAAGAGATAAAAAATGGTATTTAATTATATAGATATTCGACAGCTGTGAATGCAAATTCACATACCAAACTACTGAAAAACTTTCATAGTGTCTCCCAGATGATGGAAAATCTGCTAAAGGGATACAAAGTCACAGAAAACAGTTCGAATAGGTACCCACACCAGCCATCATGGTCTCCTCAAACCCAGACTTGACCATGGCTCCTGTCCTACCTCATGATGCCTTTCTACCTCTGCCCCAGTAGATTTCTTTTCATGCTGGGGTTTTCCTTGGTTTGGGAGTTCCTCCCAGATCTCCATTTGAAGATGCACTCATGCCAACAGCCATCATTATCTCTTCAAACCCATACTACTCTATGATGCCCCAGACCACCTTCTCCACCTTACCCTTAAATGAATACTTTCCTGCTCCTCTCCCACTTTTTTCACTCTGTTATGTGTTCTCTTCTCCTTCTAGAAAGTAAACTTTTTTTGAAGGCAGAGAATTTCTTTTTGCTTGTATTTGTATTCTCAGTATTTATCAGAGTATCTGGCACAAAGTAAGTGCTTAACAAGTTCTCTTTGTCTCTCTTTCTCTATCTCTGTCTCTTTCAGGAGTCACTTTACAAGAAATAGTGAAAGGTAATTGGAGGAGAAGGGCAATCCTGGAGAAATCAAGTCTTGAAATAGTCAAGTGTCATAGTGAATAGAGCAATGCACCTCGAGTCAGAAAGACTTGAGGTCAAATTCAACCTCAGATACTTATTTAGCTATATAGCCCTGGGCAAATCACCTAACTTCTACCTCAGTTTTCTCCTCTGTAAAATGAGGATAATAGCACCTATCTCCCAGGCTTATGAGGACAAAATGAGGTATTAGAAAGTTCCTTTACAAACCTTAAAGAAATATGTAGAGGCTAGTTTTTGTTGTTGTTAATTTATTATTATTATCAGATTTAGATATGCCAGCTCTGATCACTCTAAGAACGTTTGTAGAAGAAACTGAAGGGACAACAAATATATGTGAAATGGAATAGATTTGTTGTCATTTCTATATTGATCTGTTTACAGTACTGTAACTTTCTTAGACCTCTATCACCTTAGTACCAGAATATACTGTGTGGCAAAGTAGAAATCTGACCCAAAAAAGTGGATGTCTTGACCAAATTCACCCATGAGAAATCTGAGCTGGAGGTATTCAGATTATCAAACTATTACAAGAATGATTCTAAAAGAACATAAAAAAAACTGTAGCTGGATTATTACAAAAAAAAGTTACCTCTTGGTTATATCAACAACTACTAACTTACACGCAATCTCTTTTATCTGTATAAAATATTATCAGGATGGTCTATATTAATGTGGATGAGTCATCCACATCAGAAGAACAAAGTTATATCTGTAAGGCAAAATTCATGACCTCAGAGAGGATCATGGGCATGCCTTAATGGTTCTGAGTTGAAACGTATAAGGAATTCTCTAGGTAGAAGGCGGAGGAAGTATAACATTTATTTAGACTCCAAAGGATTAGACTCAAGGACCAATGTCCCCAATTTGATACTGTGGCAATAGTATTCCAAAACTGATAAGCCCACCTCACTATAGTAACAAGGAGATTACAATAAAATATTATAGCAGGAAACCAAGCCATACTTGTGCTTTCCCTCGATGCTAAGGCCTTCCTATAAGAAGATCACTCATGAATCCTAACTCCCTGCTCAGCGCTCTCTCCTGCAGCTCCGCTGACTCCAAGTTCCAGCTCCCTCTTGTGTTCAGCACTCTTTGCTCTGCACACTCTGGAAGCTGGTCATTGGCTTCTGAATCCTGCTGCTCTTCCCTCTGCTGCTTCTAGCTCCATTGTGTCCAGTTCCACTCTCTGTCCTCAGTCCTCAGTTTCTGCTGCTCCCCTTAAGACCCTGAGGGCTTCACACCTCTCTTAAACTAGCAAACTAGTTTGCTAACTAGCCTGGGTCCTCATACTTAATTAGTGAAAGGGTGTGGGCCTGTCTCTAATCACACTTACCTTTGTTGGGCCCCACATGAAGCCTATTCAGTGGGTGGGAAAGATCTTTCACTTACTGATTGGCTTTACAAAAGTAGATAAAAATGTATGCTTATTAGATGATGACAATGGTGAAGTTCAATGGTCAGTTCATTGAATTACTCTATATATAGGGCTGTGTGTGTGTGTATGTGTGTGTGTAGAGATAATAGATATCATGAATGGACAGTGCATACTGAAGAGATGCATGGGTATGTGAGAAACATGGTTTTGGGGATCACTGGACTTCCCCAAATTGTGAGAAAACACGGCTTTGGGGATCACTGGACTTCCTAGGCAGGGCCAAAGTCCTGAGGAAGAACCCTGTGATAATCCCAAGGGAAGGCTGTACAGACCACTGGACTTCCAGAGGAAGACCAAGTGGTAGTCCCCCTTAATCTGTGAGGATCACAGGGCACCCTAGGGATCAGACCCTAAGGAGGACCCAAGTGATGGCCCCTTAGAACAGCAGTGACATCACAAGGCTCCTGAGACACGGCAGGAATTCCCAAGTGATATCCCCTTAAGAAGGCTGTGAAGACCACAGGGTTCCCCAGGGAAATCCCGAGGGGTCGCCCTCTTAACACCTCAGTGGCAATCACAGGACTCCCCAAGGCAGGAACAGGAAGGAAGCTTGAGACGATCTTCTGCTACTCATTGCTTTGCTTTCCTTAGGAAAATCCATGTGATTTGCCCATTCTCCACAAAGAACTCAGGACCAGAGCAGGCAGATGAAGGCATTTATTACACTCCTCCAGAGAGTGGGTATAGTGCTCGCTGGAACACTCACACTGATACAGTTGCAGGAGCAGGGATAACCATTCCCTCCACTCCTGCTAGAGTTATGGTTAATTTACAATCTTTATTTTTTACATAGTTTTCCTAGGTTATACAGTTTATATAGGTAGGATAAGGATACAGAAGCAAAAGTGAAGTTAATTAGATTTTCCTTGTCTCAGTTTAGGATTAAACTACATTCTTTTACTTCCCCTACTTTTCCTCTTTAACATATGCAAATTATGCAAATCAGTAGGCCTGGATTCTTGACTAAGACCAGACCCTAGGTAAGCTTGAACTGATTCAAGTGGTTTGGACCCTCTAATTCCCTAACTGCCTTCTCAAAAAGCATGCAATTCCGTATAAGCCTCTGACTTCTCACCTGACCTACCTTGAGGCCTGGTTTCTGCTAAAGCCGGGGTGGGGGAGCGGGGGAAGTCCACCTGTAGTTTTGTGGAAACAAAACTCCTCCTCCCATTTCTTACAGGTACAATGGAGAATCAAATTTGTAGCACACTTAGCATAGTGCCTGGCACGTGGTAAGTGCTATATAAATGTGTAACACCAATGTTGGTAGCAGCTACTGTGGCTGTATAAGAACAACAAAAACAGCACACAGGAGGGGCTGCCAACACAGGTTTTTTGATCTGATTTTCTAAGGAAAGCAACTTTAAGGGGTTAACAATCTCAGTTTAATTAAACATACATATATCATCTGGGTGTTCTATCAAAGCTGAGGGGTGGTGCTGTTTCAACGGCTTGCTCAGAGTTTCATCACTCTTTCAATGAGTGTAGCCGCAAAAGTGAATGCTAACCTTCCAGTACATATACCCTGTTCAAGACCCTAAGGGCTAAAGGTTCACCATTTAGGGTGTGGGAAAGTTAGTTAATCACTAGTACCACTATATACATTGTATCTAATTAATGACTCCCCATCGTCTTAGTGCTAAGAAACATTCCAAGACAAAAAAGATCCCACTTCACCTGCCCCATTCAAAGGCCAGACTCATTAAAGACACTTAGGAGAAGAACAGCAAAAATCCTTCCCTGATCACCACTACATAATGTTAACTATTTATTATTATTATTCATATTTCTGTGTTGTTGTGAACAAATGTACAAACATTGATTCAGCAATGTTTTTTTTAAGTGATATTCAGAAGATCTATATCTATGTAAACTTTCAGTTCTAGAAAAATCATCTAGGAAGTTCTAAAATATTTCAATGTCTGATGTCTTTAGATACATAGAGATGTTTTAAAAATGTATTCCAGATAATTTACATAATCACAAATATCACTGAATGAAAATGTGAAAATGAGCTTCACCTGTTGTTATGAGCAAGCAGTAATGATATTTCATATATTCCCTTTTAAAATTCTTTTGTGCATTCTAAAAGGGCAAATGTGGTTTAACCCACAAAGTAAATCAAAGCTTTACTGATAAGTAGTTGCATAAATTAGAGTTAATGTCAATTTAATATTAATATTAAAAAGTTAATTGAAATTTAGTTCAAAGCTTATTTGTTTACATATGCTATGTAAATTGGTTTTAAAATATGGTACGCAGATTTCTTTGATATTTACATGATGTCAGCATCATTTATGTATATGTATATACATATAATATGTGAATGAGTCATATGACAACTATGAAATGTTTAAATGCAAAAAGAGAGAGAGAGGGAGAGGTTTGTGTATGTGTGTGTGTGTGTGTGTGTGATCACTAAATCCTTAAAGTGTTTGAATAGTTTTGACAGAAAATACTGTCATATTTTTGTACTCCAAAAATATTTGAACATTTCTCAGCCCTGATTCACTCCCATTGTTCCAAATATCACCTTTATTCAGATGACTCTTACATCTATATCTAAAGTGCTAACCTCTCTTTTAAAGCCCCAGACATATCTCTAATTATCTATAGGATATCACCACTTGGCTATCCTGCCATCACCTTTAATGCTACATTTCTAAAGCCAAACTCACTCTCTCTAAACCTGCTCTTCCCTCTAAATTCACTCTTCTGTTCCTGGAGTCATCATCTACCCAGTCTCCTATTTTCAAAATCATGGAGTTATCTTTAATACTTTACTACTCTCCATCTCTCATATCCAATCAGATAAGAGATATTGCTGATTCTACCTTCAAGACATCTCTAGCATCTATTGTCTCTTTCCTATAACTTTTGTCACCACTAGGGTACAGGCCTTATTTATCATCTTATTTGACTATTGTAATAGCCTCTTAACAAGTCTTCCCACCTCTACTCTATCTCCCCTCTTCCCAGTCCATGATTCATACCACTGCCAGAATAAGCTTTATCACTTGTGGATTTGAGAATGTCCCCCCTCTGCTTATAAACATGATGGCTCCGTGTGGGCCTATAGAATAAAATTCAGGTGACTTGGGCTGACATTCAGGTCTCTGGCATAATGAACCATCCTCATAACCCATTATACTGCAAGCTCCTTGAGAATAGGGACTTTTTTTTTTTTTGCCTTTTTTTGTATTACCAGTGCTTAACACTGTGCCCGGCACATAGTAGGCATTTAATAAATGCTAAGTGACTGGCATATTTCCAGACATATTTCTTATTATTCTTCTCAAAGCACTAAATAAATCCTCTAAGCAAACTGTATTTTTCTGTGTCTCCTGAGTCCATCCTACTCTTTCCCACTTCTATACATTTGCTAATGTTGTTCCTTCTACCTAGAATATTGTTCTTCCTTCTTTAACACCCAACTACAAAGCCACTTCCTTTCTCCTTGATCCCATCTTCTGTCAGTAATTGCCCCAATCCCCAAACCTCAAGTAACACTTTCATTTTGAATCTCTGTAATGTACTTGTAATTCCGTATTCTATAATATACTCTATCTTTATATTGTCTTTGTGTTATTCTGTAAGCTACATGAAGGCAAGGACTATATATTATCTAAATTTTGCATCTGTCATAATATCTAATTGTGCTCTGTACGTAGTAGATAGTTAACAGATATTGCTGAATAGAATTGAAGTGACCTAGGATCAGATGGATTTAACCTTAGTGACTAGAGGCAAAAATTGATTAATAGGTAGTTAATACAGACTCTTTGAAAATGCTTTAAAGCAGCTCTTGGTATTTGGAAACAATGGCTATATGAATACATGACAATATTTAAGCCTGTAATATACCTCCTCATTTCTCTGTACCTTCTTATCCTATCTCATTCTGGCCTATGCCCTTTTAAGTTATTTTAATTTATTTTTTAATTCTGTTTTTAACAAATTCCAAATAAGATAAACATTTCAATATATATTAGGGCATAAAAATTTTATAGTTGAATGCAGAAAAGAAGAAACATTAAATACAACCTTTTCAAATCAAAATGCAGTAAAATTATATTTAATAAGGGACCATGGAAACATAGATTAAAAATTAATTGGCGACTAAATAATCTAATCTTAAAGAATGAGTGTGTTAAAGAACAAAGCAATAGAATTAATAAATAATTTCATTAAAAAGAATGGTAATACTGAAACAACATATCAAAACCTATGGAATACAGCAAAAGCAGTAATCAGACAAAAATTTATATATCTAAGTGCTTACATCGAAAAAATAGAGAAAGAGCAAACCACTGAATTAGGTATGCAATTAAAAAAAACTAGAAAAAGAGCAAATTAAAAATCCTCAATTAAACACCAAATTAGGAATCCTAAAAATTAAAGATGAGGTTAATAAAATTGAATGCAAGAAAACCACTGGATTAACAGATAAAACTAGACATTGGTTTTATGACAAAATTAATAAAATAGATAAATCATTGGTTAAAAAAAGATTGTGAATTCTGCCACACCTTTAAAGATCAACTAATTCCAATAATAAATAAATTATTTTTAATAATGGGCAAGGAAGGAGCCCTACCAAACTCCTTTTATAAAACAAATGTGGTGCTGATACCTAAACCCAGAAAAGCAAAAACAAAGAAAATTATAGACCAACTTCACTAATGTATATGGATGCAAAAATTCTAAATAAAATACTGGCCAGGAGACTAAAACAATATATCACAAAGATTATATGTCGTGATCAAGTGGAATTTATACTAGGAATGCAGGGATGATTTAACCTAAGGAAAATTATTAACATAATTGATTGTGTCAATAATAAAAGTAATAAATTAATATGAATATATCAATAGATACAGAAAAAGCTTTTGACAAAATACAATATTCATTCCTATGAAAAAAATTTGAAAGCATAGGTATAAGTGGATTTTTCCCCTTTAAATGATAGGAAACATCTACCTAAAACCATCAGCAAGCATTATTTGCAACAGGAATAATCTAGAAGCAATTTCAGTGTTGAAGTACATCATAAGCACATTATGGGCCCAAATGTTGTGAATTATATGCTCTAAATCATTATTGATTAGAGAAATGCAAATTAAAAGAATTTTAAGACTCACACCTGTCAGAATGCCTAAAATGATAGAAAGGGAAAATGACAAACGTTGGAGGAGATGTGGAAAAATTTGGACATTAGTACACTGTTGATGGAACTGTGAAGTGATCCAATGATTTTGGAGATCAATCTGGAATTATGCCCAAAGAGTTATAAAACTGTGTATAACTTTTAACCCAGAAATACCACTATTAGGTCTGCTTCCCAAGGTGATCAAGATAAAAGGAAAAAAAATATATTCGAAAATACTTATAACAACTCTCTTTGTGGTGGTAAATTAAAAAAAAAATAAGATGTGCATTTCTATATACAAATCAGAAGAGAAAAAGAGGATTATTTATGGAGGTTATTAATCTGTCAAAATACAGCTTGTGTCTCCATCGAAGGATAAAACAAATTCAACATTTTTTCTTTCTTTTCTTTTCGTTCTTTCTCTTTTCCCTTTTCTCCCTTTCTTTCTTTCCATTTTAACTGGCTCAATATATTTATTATCTTAGTTTGTAATTCACATTACAGATTATGAAGTTTTAGATATCACCTGCATGCTCCTGGACTCTAAGGAAGCTTGTCTACTGAGCAACTTGTTCTTTTTTCTGGATAAGGGACATATTAATATGTTTCCATCTTTTCTTTTTAATTTCCCTCTTAGGTTTCTTTTCATAGACTTGATTCTCTCATGTATCAGCATGAGCTTCCTTGTATATGTCCATCATGTTGGGAATTATATTGTTTTTTATGTACTGTGAAAATTGTTTTTCGGAGATAGTCTTTTCCCATTAGATAATGCACATAATTCACAACATTTGGGCCCATAGTGTACTTTTGGTATACTTCAAAACTGAATTTGCTTTTTTAATTATAACCAGGCTAGTGTCTGATACAATGAAGAATAGAAAGACCGCTGTCTACTACAGCTCCCTTATGGACCCTCAAAGACTATATTTCCAGTGGTATTTCTGACAAGGCCTACATCCAGGTAGCAAGTCAACACCAGGCTGACCATCAATACTTTCCACATTGCACTCATCCCCAGTCATTTCCACCTGACCTCCACAGGTCTTGTTTATGTCAAATAGGCTAAGAAGCCTGAGGGCTTGGCAGGTTTGTGTGATTTGTCAGGCCAACCTTCACATAGGACTTTGGCATAGATCATCTTATTCCTTTCTAATGAGCATAAGCTATTTGGCAGATGATATCTCTCTTGGTGACTCAGACTATCATTCTATATTCTGGTGTGTTATATTTATTTTTGTCCTGGATTACTAAGCATTTTCGTGTGTAATAATCTTAATAATCTCTCTGTCTCTGTCTTTCTCTGTCTCTCTCTCTTTCTCTGTCTCTGTCTCTGTCTCTGTCTCTCTCTCTCTCTCTCTCTCTCTCTCTCTCTCTCTCTCTCAGCAGCGTCAGATGCTGCAGAGAAGTCAGGGAGATTGAAGATTGTGAAAAGGCCACGTAGAAAAGGATCTGTGTAAATTTATTACCATTATTAGAAAAAAACAAAATTTCATGCTCTTCTGATATTGAATCAGTAGCATAACCTTTGTATATGTAAACTAGCCAATACTATTCTCATTTATCACCATTTCTAAGTGTTATCGCTCTTGGAGTCATCCAAGCTTGAATTATTGGCATCATCTATAGCTTCTCTTCTTTTGAACCCTATGTTAACTCCTTCCAATCTACCATGCATACCTCTGCTGTTTACTGTGGCTCCAATTAATGAAGTCCAAACTTCACAGTAATCATTAAATAGTTTGTCACAATAGGGTCTCAAACTACTTTATCCAGTGGTTTTTTTTTTATATATACTACTTTCTAATTCACAGCTTCTGTCATGTTTAGTACATTCATTTTGTCATTATCTGCTGCACTTCTAAAAGAAGCCTATTTATTCAATGGGCATTACCACACTTTAAGTGTACATGAAAAGGCCTTAGCCTGAAGGGTCAGGGGTCTCCCAATGCATCCTGGATCATCTCTAGTCATCTTGATGAATATCTGGTCACTAGATCCAGATGGCTCTGGAGGAGAAAGTGAGGCTGGTGACCTTGCATAGCCCTCCTTCACTCAAATCAAAGTCAACTGCAAGTCATGTCATCATTTCCCTGATGTCATGATCCTCTGAAAACAAAGGACAAACACAACTCTCTCTCTCTCTCCTGGTATCAATTGGACTTTGCACCTCTTGAAACAGGCCTTATTCTTGATAATTTTAACAAACCCTATCCTAACAAATAGTGCTCAGTGGGTAGAGCACTGGGCTTGGAATCAGGAAGACTCTTCCTCATGACTTCAAACCCAGCCTCTGACACTTACTAGCCATGTGGCCCCTGGCCTAGTCACTTAACCCTATTTGCCTCAGTTCCTCATATGTAAAATGATCTGGAGAAGGAAATGACAAACCACTCTAATATCTTTGCCAAGAAAACTGCGAATTGGGTCACAAAGAGTCAGACATGACTGAAATGATTAAATAACCCTCTGAAAAAATATTTCCTTAACCACAAGCAACAATTATGTTAGTTAGGTAAAGGGTAGTATTTGGTACCATACGTCATAAAGCTGTTGAAGAAAACCCCAAAATGGGGTTCATGAAGAGTCTAACACAACTGAATGGAAGCAACAAAATCCTGCCAAATAGGACCCACCCCTTGGCCCCACAAGGTTAGGGGGAAAAGGACCTGGACCTTTGCACAGGTTCAGCATTATCTATGTCATTTAAAAAATTGTTTGGATTGCTTTTATTTCCTACTGGCATTTCTTTTGTCCTCTTCTATACATTTAAAAATGCTCCAATGACCCTCCCATCTTGACTTGCTTTTTCCCCCCCTCACTTTAGTAACTATGGCTAATTTCCCCTCTTCTCATGAAATCCTTCCCTCCAAATTAAAAAAAATTACACTAATCTTTGTGTCAGATGTGGGTAGTAAAGCAAAATAAATCTCCATTTTGTCCGCATCTGAAAATACGTTTTATTCTGTTCTTGAAGCATCCATCTCATCGTAACACATTTTATGCGTATGTGGGTATCACATTTTTTCACTAGGGAACTGGAATCAGAATGCGATATTGTGCTAATCAGGATTCTTATTTTTTTTTTTTAGTCCATGGTCTATACCTTTCCATAAATCCTCTGTAGAGGACCCATATGTGCTGGAAATCTACTTCTATTTCTTTTAATATCTTAAATGTATCAACATAAAATTATCATTCTCATTACATACTTAGCTTACCTTCTTTTTTGGTTATACATATCTATGATGATGCATGGTGGCATCCCTTTGAAGCCACTTTTCCTGTACAATTCAATCTTAGAAGTAGCTTGCCAGATACTTATACCCACCATGTGTATCTCCACTGCCTTGTAGCTTGCTGCCAATTTGGTCTTTCTGAAATTATGGTGCTCTATAATTCAACACCATTTAAGTATCAATAGAAGTATTACACGATCTCATACAATATTTATGAAATGTCAGTCTTTACTTCATCAGTCTTAGGAAAGGTAACCCTGAAAAAGTAGTTCAAATCTATTCCCTAAGGATTAACACTTATGAACAAAATATAAAAAAAAAACTTAATAATCATATGAAAGGATGCTCCAAATCACTAAAAAAAAAGTACAAACAACTCTGGGATTTCACCTCCCACCCCGTTTTTCAAATGCCAAAGATAATAAAAAAATAGATTTGGGCAATGTAGGAAGGAACAAGGAAGGACAGAAAAATTGATACACTATAGGAGCTTCCAGCCATTTTGGGAAATAATTTTAAATTTTGCAATAAAAGTCATTGAATTGTTGACCTTTTGACCTGGTAGCAAGTTCACTACTTAGGACTTTAAGCCGGTCCTTGACAGAAAGGCTATATATATATATATATATATCACAATATCAATAGCAACACTTTAGTGGTACCTAAAAATTAGAAACAAAATTGAATAAGTCATGGTACATTAACATGACAGAATATTAATATGTCATTAGAAATATCAACTGTAACATGGTAAGCTTTGTATAAAGCAATATAAAACCAGCAGAATATGCTACATAATAATGTAATTTTTAAAAAGACCATTAAATGTTGATAATTGTTGTGATCTAACTCCCCCTAGATAACTGAAGTTGAAATGTACCTTTCTGTTCTCTGTGGGTAATGACAGAGGCCTCTTTCTTTTTCTTTGTTGCAATGGAGCATCCAGCAGGTCAGTGTATTTAGGGGAAAAGACTCTTGGGAACCTCATTTCTAAAAATAATTTTAAAAATATGGGAGGGGAAGGATTATTTATAGCAGGTATAAACAATTGGTATAGGACATGGGTTCGTCAAATCAAATCAATCAGTGTATATTAAGTACTTACTATGTACCACATGTGGGCAGTGAGGTGGTGCAGTAGATAGACTACTGAGCCTGGAGTTAGTAAGACTCATCTTTCTTGAGTTCAAATCCAGCCTCAGATACTGATTAACTCTATGACCCTGGGCAAGTCTCTTAACTCTGTTTTCCTCAGTTACTTCATCTGTAAAATGAACTGGCGAAGGAAATAGCAAACCACTCCCATATCTTTGCCAAGAAACCCCCAAATGGGGTCATGGAGAATTGGACAAGACTGAAAAACAGCTGAACAAATGTTTCAGGTACTGTGCTGGTGCTGAGGATACAATAAAAAGCAATAACAGTCCCTGCCCTTAAGGTACTCACAAGCTAATGAGGGGAGACTATAATGGAAACACCTATGGACAAACAAGATATATACATTGGAGAGAATCCCAGTGGGAAAGGCCTAACATTATGTAGGATGAGGAAAGGCTTCTTGCAGAATATGTGAAGGAAGCCAGGGTAGCTAGGAGGTCAAGGTGAGAAAAGGTGAGCATTCTAGGCAAAGAGGATAGCCAGTAAAGATGCAGAGTCAGAATTTGGAGTATCCTATGCAAGGAACAGTAAAGAGGCCAGTCACTGGATTATAAAGTGGAGGGGAGCAAGGGGAATGAAAAGTGGAAAAGATGGGCATTGGCTAATATATGAAGGGCTTTTAAATATATGACTTTATATATGATCCCAGAGGCAATACAGATGCACTGGATTTTACTTAATAGAAGAGTGACATGGTCAGATTTGCACTTTAGAAAGATCAATAGGACAGTGGAGTAGAGGATGTCCTGGAATGGAGGGAGTCTTGAGGCAGGGAGAGCAACTAGAAGGCTATATCCCATATATGCAATAGTCTAGATATGTGATGATAAAAGCCAGGACCAGAGAGAAGACATAGATTATAGAGTTTTTTTCTCATGGAGAGATCCCAGAAAGGAGAGAAAGCTTTTAAGAAGAAGCCAACACAATTGAGGTTTGGGGTTTTTGATGTTCACATAAGTTTTTATTGGTAAAAATTGTTCCACGGCAAATTATCTTTTCATTTAATTGTCCATTAGGATAGGGCAAATACTTGGGTGTATATACAATTAGTAGTTCTAGATATTGCTCCTTAATTTAGCATTCAATCAACACCTGCTTCAAAAATACTAACAAACTCTCAAAATATTATAGAATAAAGAATGTGCTGGACTCCACCATTCATTCATACCTGTAGTGTACTCTCTCTTCTTCTCTGACTTTTATTTTTTTTTTTTTTTTTTTTTTTTT
>CM053624.1:190659264-190685187 GCA_028646595.1 Phalanger gymnotis | reverse complement strand
CCCTTTGTGGGTTCTGTAGTTCTAGAATTGGTTCAGAGCCATTTTTTCATAGGTTTTTGGAGGGACTTGGAGGGGAGCTCACGCCGGTTACTGCTTTCCAGTCGCCATCTTGGCTCCGCCCCCTTCTCTGACTTTTAAAATCCTTATCTTCTTTCAAGGCTCAGCTCAGGTAGAAATTTCCACCGTGAAGCCTTTCCTTGTTCTCCCTAGTTAGTGTACGCTCTCTTTTTCCTCAGATTTTTTTAAAACATTTTGTTTGAGCTCACTCTTATCAAAGTCTCTCCTTACTTCTTCATGTAGGTGTTTTATACCCCAGTAGAACATAACCCCCTTGATGGCAGAAACTATTTCATTTCTGTCTTTGTGTTCCCAGGACCTAGCAGAATGCTTTGAATATAGGAGGCACTCAGTGTGAATTGAGTTGAATTGAACTGAATTCAATATACTCTTGCTCTCAAGTATCTCCAATCTCATGTAATTCTATTAACAAAATACTTCTGGTGTTTAAATAAATCTTGAAGTATGTACTGTAGATGAAATAATGGCTTGACAATTATCTAATCCTCTAGCTTTCAGAGAAGTTGTTTTGTAAAGCTGAACAACTGGGCATTAAATTTGACCAACTTTTAGCTGGCAAAGATTTTTGGACCTAGTCCAAATACAATCTATCAGAATTTGAAAAATGTTCCTTTTGGTCCATGAAGAAATAGTAAGTTCATATAGTGGAGAGCAGATATTGTGGCCTTTGTTATAAAATAAATCTTTTACTCACAGGCAGCTCAGTATTAATAGGCAAATGCCAGACCTTTAGTCTTGTCTTTTATACTGGGATGATGTGGGTAAAGATGAAAAGCACCCAAATATAATTATTATTATTATTGAAAAGGGAATAACTGGAATGTGATCTTTTTTTTCTTTTAATGCACCCCTGCCACGTAGCAGTAACAGTAAGTAGACTCAGAAGATTGTAGGATCTAAACCTTGGATCAAACAAAGGAAAAAATAATGTGTTGGGAGTAAAAATAAAATGAGATAGTATTTGTAAAGTGCTTTGCAAACCTTAAAATACTACATAAAAGCTAGCTATTATTAGTAGTAAGAAATGCTAAGGAATAGATTTATATGGGGGTACAAGAGCCATACTTATCACACTAATGAATCAGATTTTGGGGATGTTTCTGTATAGCATAATGGATAGAGAGTCAACCTCGGAATCTCTATGCTATATAGAAATATCCCCCAAATCAGTAACATATCCTCCATAAATGATATTGTTCAGCTGAAAAGATCCAACTGCATTAAGCTTTTGTACACTATTGTGAGAAAATCATAGTATGATTGCATTAAAATGGTTCCGTTATGTTCAAATATTTTCAAATTGTATAAAGGAAAGGTTTTAGTCCCATTAATGAGCAATTTTGTTCAGAAATGTAGTTGTAAAACTGTTGGACTTGGCCAATAAATCTGCTTCAATGTAAATTAACCACTCATTAGTTAGGAGGAAACATTAAGGACCCAGAGACACATTGATATAAAACTCTCTATAACTTTGTGTCTATTGGCCCTGGGTCCCTGGGTACTCTTTTATTTCTTTTCAGAGACTAAAAGATCTCAAATATTCCAGTTCAAATACTGTGTTGGGGACAAAAGTCTGGTTAGTAGGATAATCCTGTTGAGATTATTCCATGAGAATTGGCAGGACACAGAGCTCTTTGCAGCAAAACTGTCAGGGGATCACCTGCCTTGGTCCAGCCTAGCCACAACTCTTTATGTACCTGGCACAGAATCAACACGAAGGATCATCACTTGGGGTCATAAAAGTTATGCTTAGACATAGAAGTGAATCTTGGGGAGTCACACAGTTTGCAGATAGACAACCAATGAACCTCACTGGTTCCATGTTACCCCTTATATCCTATGACTCCTACTCACATTATTCACATATTACAACCTGCAATCTCTGTGCTCATGTTTTAGGCGTCACTATCTACTTGGTCT
Source organism: Phalanger gymnotis (assembly GCA_028646595.1). Classification (NCBI taxonomy): domain Eukaryota; kingdom Metazoa; phylum Chordata; class Mammalia; order Diprotodontia; family Phalangeridae; genus Phalanger; species Phalanger gymnotis. The sequence continues at coordinate 190,683,189 of CM053624.1, read as the reverse complement.
CTTAATTATATCATGAATACCCAGAGCATTATCTTGCTGGGCCTACTACACTATACTGTAGTTAAATGTATTAATGGAATGGCAAATGAGGTGTTTTTGTTATTGTTTTTTTTTTTTTCTGAGAGAAACCAGGTCTATAATTTTATTAGTACAGGAAGCTATAACTCTCTAGTCAGTGAGTTAATAAGTAATTATTAGTCATTCAGTTCCTTGTCCGACTCACTTCCCATGAGCCACTCTTCCACCCCACCTCAGCTACATACAAAGATAGTGTTATCCTTGATCTTGCTATCGCCTGCAAATGTAGAACTATTATGTTCAACAATTCTGAAATTCCTTTATCTGACCATAATCTATTGGCTTTTTGCCTCTCCTTCTTTCTTCCCTTAAAAAACCTATTCCTAATCTGACTCTGACCTCTAATCCTTTGACCCCTCAATTCTCTCCCAAGCCATCTCCCCTGCCCTAGCCACTTTTCTCTCTTCCTCATCTTGACCTCTTGGTGAACCAGTTCAACTCTACAGTGTCCTCCTTTCTTGAATCCCTAACCCCCTTGTATCACCAATTACACCCTGCCAAGCCTCAGTCTTAGATCACTCCCACCACTTGCCACCTGGGTTCCTACACATGTGCTGCTGAATGAAGGTGGAGAAAATCATTCAGTCATGCTAACTCAGGAACTACACATTTGTGTTATACAACCTCAACCTCAACCGGACCCTCACTGCTGCTAGGCAATTCTTATTCTACGTCTCCCTCATCAACTGGCTATCTCACTCCACACAGAAGCTCTTCTAAACCTTTTCATCCCTCCTCAAATCTCCCATAACTCTGCCTTGCCTCATCCCCTCAGCCAGGAATTTTGTCTCATATTTAACAGAAAAAATTGAGGCCATTTACCATGAGTTCTCTTGTTTCCCCTCTTCCTTATCTCTTATTACTCAGATGCCTTCTGCCACTATCTCATCCTTCACTTCTGTCTCACAAGATAAAGTGGCCTTATCCTTACCATGTCTAACCCTTCACTTGTTCAAGTGATTCCATTCTATCTGGTCTCCTTCAACAGTTTACCTCCTCTGTCATCCCCACTTTCTTTTTTTTTTTGGGGGGGGAGGCAGGGCAGTTAGGGTTAAGTGATTTGCCCAAGGTTACACAGCTAGTAAGTGTGTCAAATATCTGAGGCCGGATTTGAACTCAGTTCCTCCTGAATCCAGGGCCAGTGCTCTACTCACTGTGCCACGTAGCTGCTTTATCGTCTCCACTTTCATTTAATTTAAATCTCTTCCTATTTACTAGCTCATTCCCTACTGCCTACAAACATGCAAATATCTTCCCCTTCCTGAAAAAAATTGATCCTTGGATCCAAAGATACTTGATCTTTCCAATCCTGCTAACTATTGTTATGTATCTCTTCTGCCCTTTGCAACTAAACTCCTTAGAAAGGCCATCTATGATAGGTGCCTCTGCTTTCTCTCCCCTCGCTTTCTTCTTTATCCCTCACAATATGTTTTTTTTTAACCTTATCCTTCCACTGAAACTCCCTCTGCAAAGTTACTAGTAATCTCTTAGTTTCCAAACCCAGCAACCTTTTCTCAATCCTCACTCTCCTTGACCTCTCTTCAGCCCTTGACACTGTAGATCACTTTCTTCTCTTTGGTACTCTCTATTTCTCTAGATTTTTAGGACCCTGTTCTCTCCTGGTTCTCATCTTCCCTATTTGACTGATCTTACTCTGTTTCCTTTGCTGGACTGTTTTCCAGATCACGCCCCCAACTATACATGTCTGATCATAGGTCCTTTTCTCTTCTCCATCGATATTACTTCACGGGATGATCTCATCAGCTCCCATAAATTTAATTACCATCTCTATGCTGATGATTCTTAAATCTATCTACCTTTCAGACATATCAAAATAGATATCTAGCAGACATTTTAAACTCCACATGTCCAAAACAGACAAAACAATAACAAAACAAGACTCTCTCCTCTTCCCCTCCTATTACCGTAGACGGTAGATGGTAACACCATCCTCTCAGTCCCTCAGGCTCACAACCTAGAACTCATCAAAGATTCCTAACTATCTTTCACTTCCCCATATCCAATTTATTACCAAGGCTTGTTAATTTCACTTTTGTAACATCTCTTGAATATGCCCCCCTTCTCTCCTCTCTCGCTGCCATCACTCTAGTGTAGGTCCTCCTGGACTATTACAATAGCCCGCTAGTGAATCTACCTGCCTCAAATCTCTCACCACTCCATGGTAAATTTTGGAAATTGAGGAGATGCTCGTCAGTTGGGGAATGGCTGAGCAAGCCGTGGTATGTGAATATAATGGAATATTATTTGCAATAAGAATTATAAACAGGCAGGTTTCAGAAAAACCTGGAAAGACTTGTACAAACTGATGCAAAGTAAAATGAACAGAACCAGGAAAACATTGTACACAGTATCAGCAACATTGTGTGATGATCAACTACGAATGACTCAGCTCTTCTCAGTAACACAATGATCCAAGACAAGTACAAACGACTCACAAAGGAAAATGTATCGACATCCAGATGAAGAACTGATGGACTCTGAATGCAGATTGAAGCATGTTTTTTTTTTCACTTGCTTTATTCTTTTTCATGATTTTTTTCCCTTTCACTCTGTTTCTTCTTTCACAGCTGTAACTAATATAGTGTAAGGGCAAGCAAAGTGGGACTTTTTACTGTTTTTTTTTCTTTTGGAGTGCTTCTCAGCACTAAGGCAATCAAGTGCCTTTGATTGAGTCTTGCCTTTGTCTGTAGGAAGGCCCAAACCCTTTTGCTAATTAGGTCATAAGAGATGTGAAGCCCTCAGGCCCTAAAAAAAGGGTATATATGTATATCCAGAGGATAGCCATTGAACTCAGAATTGAGAATCAAGAATCCAGAACTCTCTGCACTACAAGAGGAGAGGTTTTACTTGGGAGCTCACTCATTGGAAGAGAATTCCTGTGATTTTGCCAGATGATACTCTGGGTAGCTGTCAAGGAGCCTCTCACTTTGAAAACCCAGATGTTGCTGCTTCTCTCTTTGGTAACTATGTATGTATTGCTATGGTCAGACAGAAGCCTGTCTGTTAATTTATGTTATTTTGCTCTGTTTATGTAATTTCTGTTTGTATTTGCTCTGAAGTTGAGGGTGCAGGCTTTTCCCCCTGAACTAAGTGAATGATATATGTATGTTTAATTAAAGTGAGAATGTAAACCCCTTAAGTTGCTTTCCTTAGAAGAGCAGATCAAAGAAACTGTGCTAGCAGCCCTCCTATCTGCTGGTGTTATTGACCTTACACAGCCACAGTAGCAACAAATAGCATTGTTGTTACATGAGGAAATAGGTTTTACATGATAACACATATATAACCTATATCAAATTGCCTACCATTTTTTTTGGAGGGGGAAAGCCAGGGCAATTGGGTTTAAGTGACTTGCCCAAGGTCACACAGCTAGTACATGTGTCAAGTATCTGAGGCCGGATTTGAACTCAGGTCCTCCTGACTCCAGGCCCAGTGCTCTACTCACTGTGCCACCTAGCTACCTCTGATTTTTGTAATTACTTCTAGCCCTGGGGTATGGGAAATAGTGCCTCTTGCCTCAGATCTTCAGTTTTCCCCTCTAGCCTGGAACCAAAGCCAAACCTCCAAGGTCCTGTAAGTGCCCACAGCCAGGGGCTTTCTACTCCACTGCTTCTGTACTCACCAGGCCCATGGTGGTTTCTTCTCACCCCCCACAGCTCTTCATAGCATAGCTGGGTTTGGCGTTTCTTATCAGGAAAGGTTCCCTCAGTCTTCCTGGGCTCAAACTCATGACTCCTCTCACTATCCCAGGGTGAAAAGTTCCTTTGGCTGGGCCAACCTCTCAGACCAACTAACCCCAGGACTTGCCATTTGTTGTTTAAGGGGCTTAGCCCTTGTATTTAAAACGGAACCTAGTCTGGAGGTGTTCTCAAATTGTCCTAGGAAGACCCCTGTTTTGCCGCTATTCTTCTTTGTCTCCACCCATACTTTGTATACCCTAAGGTGCTATTTTAACTCTTTTGTGGGGGAAAATCTTGAGAGCTTGGAACTTTCTGACCTACTCTACCATCTTCCCAGAATCCTCTCCTTGCTTACCATTTTTGGAAGATGGGATGGGAGGGAGGGAGGGAGGCAGAAAAATCTGGAACTTGAAATTTTGAAGGCTAGAAATTGTCTTGACATGTAATTGGGAAAAAAAATATATAAAATATTATTAAAAAAAAAAAAAGGAAAAAAAATCTTACCACTCCAAACCATCCTCCATTGAGCCACCAAAGTTATTTTCCTAAAGTGTAGGTCTTATCCTATCACCACCCTACCCACCCAGTGTCTCCTTTTATTGCCTCCCAGATCAAATACAAAATGCTTTGTCTGGTATTCAAGACCCTTCATGACCTAACCCCTTCCTGCCTTTCTAGTTTTCTTGAACCTTATTTCCTGACAGGTACCCTTTGATCCTGTGACACTGGATCACTAGTCCACCACACTAGTCCACCAGCAAGATTCTCCATCTCTTGTCTAGTCTTTTCTTTGGCTGTCCCCTATGCCTGAAATGCTCTTCTTCCTCTGCTTCCACTATTGGCCTCCCTAACTTCCTTCGAGTCTAAACTAAAATCCTATCTTTTTCTGGAAACCTTCCCCAACCTTCTTTAATTCCAGTGTCTTCTCTTTGTTAATTATTTCCTTCTGTTTATCACTTGCTTTGTATTATTGGTTCGTATGTTGTCACTCCATCATACTGTAAGCTCCTTGAAGGCAGGACTTTCCTACAACACAATAACATCTGATCACATTCACATATCATAACCTGTTCAGCCATTCCCTGATTGATGAGGAATCCTGCCCCCCATTTTCAATTCTTTGTCACCACTAAAAGAGAGCTACTGTGCAAACACACACGTATATATCACATATGTGCACATATGTTATATGTGTATATATGTTACATATGCGTATGGGTATGTATACATACAGAGCTTTCACCCCTCTTTTTGATGGATGTAGTACTATCCTTTTACAAGACTATTGACGTACAGCACTATAGAGTATTTAAAGAGAGGGAAAGTGAGACACGAGTCAGATTCTGGTTATATAAAATCATCATACTTGCGGTGGTTTGTGGTATGTAGTTATATGCCTTTCTCTTTGCACCTGTCCTCATGTTGGCTGGTACTCTGACCCTTGGGGGAAGGTAGCCAGAAGAGCAAGTTGTGCGTATATCCCACATTGGGGTTTCTCCTGTTGTAAATACTGAATTGACATACTGCTCTAGAAACCAAGCCTAGATTACACTGTAGTCTGATGACTTTGTGCTTCAAGGTTCAGGGAAAGCTGCTTACCTATAAGATCTGAGATTTCTATATTGTTCTGAATATAGATTGAACTTCTTCCCCCTTCCATCGCCAATATGATTTGCATAAAACTTGAGAGTGGCTTATAATCACATTTTTGGTGCCCCCAAAACAGCTCAGGCCTTGTCGGTCTTCTCTACAGCAGAAGAAACAAAGCAAAAGCTTTTCCACCAGCCTGCACATATACTGGTTGTAGTTCTAGTCCTGGAAGTTGAGGAAAATTGATTCTTTCTGCTTTCAGAATGCTCTGCATTCCCTCTTACATCACTCCCTGGTGTATCTTAGAGCTAGGAATCTCATCAACTCTCCCCTCCCCGCATCTCTAAGCTTTAGTAGTTTGCCAATGGGTGGGTAGTAGGAGGGTATCCCTGGTAGGCCCCCTCCTTGGAGAGTTTTTTATTTGGTTCTATGATTCAGGTTTTGCTTCCCGCTCATAGACAGATGATTCTAGGACTGCTGTTCACAGCTGCAGAGGATGCTTCATGAAGTTAGTGTCACAGAGAAGAAAAGTCAGTGGCAAAAGGAGGCAGGGGTGGTAGGTCAAACAGAATAGTGAAGTTTTAACCTCTCAGCCTAAGATGGAAAGTCCTTTAGCCATAGAATGATGGTAGAGGGAGGAAGAAGAAAAGAGAAATGAGAATGAGTTAAATGGGTTAGCTTCATCCTCAGCCCTGAAATGCCTCTATATATATAATACAGCAGCACTGACTTTCTTGCTGTTTTTCTCACATGATCACCACTCCGTCTCCTGACTCCATGCCTATTAATTGACTCTCTCTTATTCCTGGAATGCTCTCTCTTCTCATCTCTCCATCTTGGTTTCTTTCGAGACTCCGATTACAACCCACCATCTGTAGAATGTTTTTCCTTGTCCCTCTCGCTCCCCTTCCCCCTCAGCTTCTGGTGTTTAAACCTTTGACATTACCTGTCTATTTGCACTGTACATATTTTGAATGTAGAATTACTTGTCTGTTGCTTCCCCTGTTAGAATGTGAGCTCCTTGAGGGCATGGACCCTGTTTTGCCTTCCTTTGCATCTGTAAAGCTTGGAACACTTGTGTTGGTAAGCAAAATGGGCCCCTTAGCTTTTAGTTCAAAAAGTGCCCTTGAAGAGTTTGGCTTTTGTTTTGCTTTGAATAATTCAGCTATTTCATTGAATCTTACTAAGTGCTAAGCCCCAGGCCCAAACCCCTATTAAGTGTAAAACCTATGTGGGTGTGGATTGGCTACTAAGGTGGGGCCCAAGGTGGGGCTAACTCCAGGGAGGGCCTAGTTTACATATCTGGGACAGCAGAGGCTCTTAGACCAGGTGGGTTTAAGTCACCTCATTGTGAAGATTTTAGGTCACGTGGGTGAGTTGCATGTGTGACTCACCCCTGACACTGACAAAGACATAAAAATCAGGGGTTGGCCTCCTCTTCCTTGGAGCTCTTTGCTGCAGCAGCGTGTGACTCTGGGCCAGCCCTTGTTCTGAGCTTCCGGGCTGAACCTAGATGTTGGTAACTAGATGTTGGTAACTATGAGTCTATATTGGGTCTGTCTATTGATGTTTGTACTTTGTAATTTGCTCTGAAGTTCAGGGTGCTGGCTTTTTCCCCTGAACTAAGTGAACGATATTTGTATGCTGAATTAAAGTAAACTTGCCAACCCCTTAACCTTGCTTTCCTTATTAAGAGAGATCAAAAGAACCTGTGCTTTGGCGGGTGCTGGCAGCTTTCTGGGTGCTGGTTGTTGGTGGATCTTGCACCACCACAGAAGCTGCTAGCTGGATTGTGGAAACAACACTGCCAGAAAAAATATTAAGTCCTTAATAAATGCTTTTTGATTGACAGATAAAGTGACTAGAGTATTCAGTACTAGAAGTGACAGCAGAAGTCATCTAGCCCTTCTTTCCTCATTTTATAGATGGGGATCATGAAGCTCATGGAGGTTGAATGATCTGCTTAATGTCACACAGGTATTAAGTAGTGGAACCAGGTCTTCTGACTCCAAAAGCAGTCTAGGCTTTTTGTGCAGTATCATACTTTCATCTTATATCACATAATGATGCTTTATGTTTTTTTGGGGCCAAAGTTTGTTTATTTTATTTTAGGGAAAAATAACTGATTTCTTTCATATATTTATGTTCTATGTCATTTCTCAGGCCTCTAGTACATTAGATAAACATTCTCTGGAAGATTTACAGAAGGAAGGGAGTGAATATAAATGTCCATAAAATAAGGTATGGATGAGTTTCAATCTGCGCCAGTGAAGGGTGGAGCTTCATACACTCTTTGAAGTATGGAAGGTTTTATAAAATTAATTAATTAATTAATTAATTATAGTATATTCAAGTACTCATAGGAATCTGTGAACCCATCAATTTAGGAATACTCTGCAATTATGCTTATCAAAACCCATCCATACTTGCTTATTCTGTGTAACTCTTGCCTTTGTCATCCTGTAACTTCGGTAAAGGAAATTCATCCTAATGTTGGAGCCCTTTGTTTCTCTCTCCTGACATTCAGAGGCAACCAGTGAGGCATTCTGGTTGTCTGCCGTCATCTTTGGCTCTTGTTATCTGACCAGTTCATCTTTTCTTCCTATCATACATTTCCTTATTTATGTCTTTTATTCCTGTTTTTCAGAGTTCCTTATTGGTTATACATTTCAGGCTGCTCGTATATACCATGTGCCTCTCAGTTGCACTCTGGGTAATATTCACAGAAGCAGTTGTATTACATCTCACTGCCATATAGCAACCCTGGTATAATGTTAGTATTAAAAAGATAAGCCTTTATTTTTATGGGGAAGCTTTTTCCCCTACACATTTTCCAGTGTATGTGTGTATGCATGTATATATGTATACCCACTCACTCACGCACATATAAATGTATGTAAAAATATATAAAATTAAGCCTATATTAAAAGCATTATAAAATTTCTGCTATGAAGACACTCCAGAAAAGTTGAATAGGTGAACTAATAAGAGGCTAGGTTCTCGTCCCAGTTTTGCCATTAACTCCTTGTATGTCCTTGAGGAAACCCCTTGATTATTTTTCAAGTAAATTTAAACAAATATTTATTTTTTGGACCCCAATTTCCTTCTTTATGGTAATACTTAAAGTCTTTTTCAGCCTTAACATTCAATAGTTTTATAAATCTGAGGTTCTTAGTGTGTGTGTGTGTGTGTGTGTGTGTGTGTGTGTGTGTGTGTGTGATGGTTCCCTTTGACAATCTAGTGAAGTTTATGGACCCCTTCTCAAAATAATGTTTTTATATGCATAAAATGAAATACTAAAACTGGAAGGAAAGAATTTATATTGAGAAACCATTACCAAAACCTTAAAAAATTCAGTTCATGAGCTCCAGGTTGAAAACTCATATAATCTATGCCCAAATATGTACCATATACTGTAGCAAAGGTTAAAAGTATGAATTGTGCAGATGTGTTCATTCATTTAACAAGCATTTATTGGTGCCCAGAATGTGACACTGTGCTAGCTACTTGTAATTAAAAAAGCAAAATTACAATAGTTCCTTCCCTCTAGGAGCTTACATTCTGTTGGTGGAAAACTACATATACACAGACTATTTAGTACAAAATATATACAAAATAATTTTTAAGTGAAGGACACTAGCCACGGGGGAGAGCAGGATAGGTTTCCTGTGGAAGGTGGCACTTGAAGAAGGCTTTGAAGAAAGGGATTCTAAGGCAGAGGAAGGTAAGGAGACAGTGCCTTATGGGAATGGAGAAATCCTATGGAAAGCTACAGAGATAAGAGATGAAATATCATGGAATATTGTATATATTGTAAACTAGAGTTCCAGCCTGGTGAATTTGCATAAGATTCTCTTCATTGGTAGAGAGAATTATTGGCACTTCATGCCTGCATGAGGGGTAGAATTGACTCTAGAGCTTGGGAGAGGAGTGATTGAACATCTGACTTCAGAGAAAACACATGTGGTGCCAGGATTTCTTCAGGGAGAGTCTCATGGAGAGAGGGAAAATACTTTGGGAAAGCAGCAGACATGTAAAGAAGCTAATGCCTTGGTATGTTTTAGATTTCCATCTTGCCTCCCTGGAGACTTTGAGAAATTTCTCTTTCTGGGACATCAAAGGCTCTGCCTCTTGGTTGAGTGAGGGGGAGGAAGGGAACGAACATTTATTAAGTATTTACTATGTGCCAGTTACTGTGCTAAACACTTTACAGATATTAATTTATTTGATCCCCGCAAAAACTCTTTGACGTAGGTGCTATTATGGCACCCATTTTGCCCTTGAAGTACCTGAAGCAGAGGTTGACTTGTCCAGAGTCATGTAGCTAGTAAGTGGCTGAGGCAGGATTTGAACTCAAATCCTACTTACTCCAGACTCAGAATCCTATCTTCTGCACCATCTAGCTGAGAAAGCTCCTTCACTCTGTATTTGTTGGTATAGTTTAATCTCTATAATTTTCTTTTATTTCTGTTTGCTACTTGCTTGGATAAATGAGTTTAATTTTTATTCATGACTTGTGATGGTCTTTTATGTAAATAGCATTTTGTGGGAAGGGAGTGAAGCTTGGGATATTCCTTCCCCTTTAAGGGATATTGGCTTGGAAAGGAACTTGAATCTAAGAATGGAATTGTTTATCCTAGAAAAGCAATATTTAAGGGAGAGGCAGATAGATATAATTCTAGTCAGGTACCCTTTCTTTAAGGAGGGCAGAACAATGATCTTTGTGGCCCTAATCTCCTGCTCTTCTCTAGGCAGAAATTAAAATCCCCTAGACAGGAGTAGATGAGATTCCAGAGTTGTCTATTTATGCCTTCTTGTGAGCCGCATTAGGTAAACACACACATACACACACAGTAGCAGCAGCAGCAGCAGCAGTGTATGAGCCAATGTGTGTGAAGGAAAGTAGTGCTCTATGAACCTAGAAAAGGGAGATTGAAGGTAGATTTGGTGAAGGTGAAGAATTTTATTTTTTTTTTGCTTTTTTTTTTTTTGGCAGGGCAATTGGGGTTAAGTGACTTGCCCAAGGTCACACAGCTAGTACATGTGTCAAGGGTCTGAGGCCAGATTTGAACCCAGGTCCTCGTGACTCCAGGGCCAGTGCTCTATTCACTGCGCCACCTAGCTGCCCCAGATTGTGAAGAATTTTAAAAGCCCATTCTTAAAAGCAAGAGAAATCCAGTGAGTATGGAAGTTACATCATCTGACATTGTTTATAAATATCTGTCCATATAGACAAACCACTGCTTGATCCCAGAAAGCACAACTAGAAACCATGAACTGTCTCTAGAGGCAGTGAGTTGGCCCCCCTAGAATCCTTTGAAGACTGAATCACTCCTTGTCAAGAAGGTCGAAGAGAGGATTCAGGTATGGGTTGGGCACGACAACCTCAGAGGTGCCTTCCAGATTTGAAATTCTGTGATTCTGTGATCAACAACATGATGCTTACCACCTTTAAACATAATGATCTGATCTTGTGTGGCATGTTTGTAAAAAAGAAGAGTAGTGGCTGATAAGAAAGATTATTTGGCATGTAGTAAGACTTTTTTTTTTGTCATTCAGTCATTTTTGATCCTGAAAGATTCTTGACCCCATTTGGGATTTTCTTGGCAAAGATACTAGGCTCGTTTGCTGTTTCCTTTTCTAGTTATTTTACAGATGAGGAAACTGAGGCAAACAGGGTTATGTGACTTGCTTAGGGTCACGTAGATAGTTATATGTCTGAGACCAGCTTTGAACTCAGGAAGATGAATCTTCCTGACTCCAGGCCTGTGGGCACACTCCACTGCACCACCTAGCTGCCCCTAGTAAGACCTTAGCACATGCTTTATCATTCATTCATATGATAGGTGTCTTTTTGTCACACAGATGGCCAAGTTAGTTTGTAGTCAGGACTTTCTGTTTTGTTGTTGTTGCTACCAAAACAGAGATTAGTCATCCAGATAAGCAAACAACTTTTATGGAAGGAAAAGAACATCAATACATAGGGACTTTAAGGTCATTTTCAAGTTGGCTCTCCATGAAGCTTCACCCAGCTTTCTCTTCGTATATCACTAGGTTACTTCAATCACAGTTAACTGCTATTTTCTATTATAGATTTTTGGCAATTATCTCAGAAACTCCTTATCAATTTTCTCATAGTTTTGTAATTCATTTAATAAAAAAAAATTTGTAACCTGATTCAAAGCAAATTCATCTCTATCTTATAAAGCAAATCTAAAAATATTGATCTGGTAGTACACTATTCTGCATTTTGAAGATAAGGAATTTTCTGCTAAGGTTTTCAGTTTCTTTCCTCTGTCAATGGCACTTCTGCAAATGGATCGATAGTAGGATATGGTCTTTAGTTTGTAAATGCTGCTTGGCCAGGGTCAAGGGAGGTAAAATTATATTTATCAATTCTCTTGTTGTCTGTGGTTGATTGAACCACAATGTGCTGAATCAGAGAAACGTCCAGGGCCACTGCTTAGTCTGGATGGCTGTTCATTTTTAGTAAATGTTCAGTGACTGAAAAGCCTTTCTTGTCTCTTTCTAATTAAAACAAGAGCCTATCGATGTCTCCTCTTTAATTCAACTCTGATTCCTCTCTTTTTTTTCCTTCTTGCCTCTTTTGTTTTTGCCTTTTCTCCAACTAACTTACTCCCCACTCCTCTCAAAGTTTGCTCATCTAAACTTGAATACCTTTTGCCAAAATACTTTTGGAAATCCGCCAATGTTCTCAGCTCTGATATATGTCAGCTTTCAGGTTCTTTCAGCCCGTTGATTTGTTTCTCTTCTAATTTATCTTTCCTCCATCTCCAATAGTTTCTCTCTGTTTACACATCTCAGCTTGTTCTTACAGTGGAGGGAGCCAAACTCCCTACAGCAAATCAGAGATCACTGGTCTTAGAAGTTAGGGCCTTTGTGGGACTTAGAAACAGCCAAAAAACACCCGCCAGTGCCATTAAATTATTATTTTTCCAGTATCATCGCATGCTAACCTCCCCCCCCCCCCGCCCCCCCCCCCCCCCCCCCCCCCCCCCCCCCCCCCCCCCCCCCGCAACTCTGTGTCCTTGCCAAACTGGCATTTTCTCCTCTACACGCTATATAACATTTCCTGTCTTTGTACCTTTGCATTGGTATCCTCCATGACTGGCATTCATTACTTTCTCACCTCCACTGCGTAGACTCTTTCTTCCTTCAAGATGCATCCCAAGTACCACCTTCTCTACAATTTTACCTGATTCCATTTCAGTACTACTGCCCTCCCTCCCAAATTACTTTGTACTTAACTACTCTGTACTTTGCATCTATGCTCTTTCTATTTATTTGTATCTATGCTGTCTATTTATATCTTTATATTTATCTCTATGCTTCATGTATACTTACATAGGTACTTGTTTTCTTCCTTCAACTTTGAAATCCTTGACAGTAAGAACTGTTTCCTTTTGTATATTGTTATAGTAATTAAGTGGGACTTTTTTTTAAACTGTTTTCTCTTTTGGAGCACTTATTTAATCAAGTGCCCTTGATGAGTCTGGCCTTTGTTTCTTTGATGAAATCAGGAGTCTTTGATGACCTGCTTGCCTCAAGGGAAACCCATTTATGTGGGTTTGAGTCACATTTTTGTGACTTTAGGTCATGTGGGTGTGAGTTGCATGTTGTGACTTTGACCCTGAACAGGGTATATAAACTCAGAGGTTGGCGTTTTTCCTTTGGGGGCTCTCACTCACTGGAAGGGTGGTGTGTGACTCTGGGCCATCTGGGCAAGCCATGGTAACTACCCCCTTCCCCCACCCTCACTTTGCTAACCCAGACCCATTGGTTCTTCTCCAGTAACTGAACTGTGATTTGGTGTGTTTATATTCTCTCTGTTTGTAATTTATTTGTATTTGCTCTGAAGTTCAGGGTGCTGGCTTTTCTTCCTGAACTAAGTGAGTTATATATGTATGTGTGATTAAAGTGAGGTTGTTAACCCCTCAAAGTTACTTTCCGTAGTAGAGCAGATCAAAGAACCTGTACTGGCAGCTCTTGTTGCTGGTCTTGTTGGGTCTTACACCTCAACAGCTGCTGCTAGCTGAATTGTTATTACATATATGAAGCAGAGCCCAGCTTACAGTAGGAGCTTAGTAACTGCTCCTTTATTAATTGAATTTCTTGTCCCCACTGTATTAAGTAGGGACATAAAAAACACAGCAATGGAGAGAAACTACCTTTTTATTCATGGCAAAAGATTCCATTTGAATATAAATTCAAATTCCATTTGAAATAAGAATCCAAAATTTAATTTCTCACATTCCATGATTTTCTTAACCAAAGACTCAGACATTCTTGGTGATGTTATCTTCGAATCTGATGAGCATTCCATCACTCTCTCCCTAAAATATAGATTTACTTCACTGAGGAGTTTAATACAACCTCTCAAATATAGTTTCATGTTGGCTATATAAACTTTTCTCAGATGAGGTGAGTGTGGGGGTCAAGATCTGTAATTACATTGATGAAGAAAATTTTTTGCATCAAAATTCCTTCTAATGATATATGACTATAACTCTTCTTTATCTTACCTTATTTGTGGCTGAGAGGTTGAGTAACTTGCTCAAGGGAACACAAGTAATATGTACAAAACATAGGCACAAGTCTTCCTGCCTTTAAGTTTAGAGCTTTAAGGTCAATTCATTAACCATCATACCATACCACTTTTCCATATATCCATAGGCCTACATAATTACCAAACTATTATTTTACCTTCTGTCAAGACAACACCCAGACCATTTTAGATATTTTATCATCTTAAAGAAATTTTAAGCATTTTTTTCCATTTTATTCTACAATTAAATATTTCATTAATTAATAAATATTTATTAAGCACCTAATATGAACCAGGTAGTATGCTCTGTGATTAAATGAGAACACAAAAATAAAAATGACACATCTCATGCCCCAAAGGAGTTAAATTTCTACAGGGGGGAAATACGTGTGTAGTTTCCTCATCTATAAAATGAGGAGACTGGGGCTCAAGCAGTATGCTATGTAGTTATAATGAGCAAGTTTGCCCTTCAGGAAAAGATAGTAATTTGAGCTTCTCAATTGTCTTTATAGAAGTGAGATAATATGAGTGTGGAGAACTGGATATTGTTAGACATGGTATATGAGTCAATTAGGTTTTTTTTTTCTTTTTTATTATGAACTCTTAAAAAATAAGAGTATTTCAATAAAAAAGAACAACAGAAAGGATTGCATAGGAAACAGAATTATTATACATAGATTTTATGTACATTTTAATTTAACATATTAAGAAAACCCTCCACCTTCCTTCTACTCTCTTCTATGAATTAGTTTAATGCTTATATTTTTCTTCTTTTTTCATCACTATCAGTACCCAACAATTCACCCATGACCTATCCCCCCTTCTCAAATAACAGCTCTTCTTTGTAACAAGTAAACATAATAACATAAAATAAAATCACACATTGACCTTGTCTGAAAATGTATGTCTCATTCGTACCTCTGACCCATCACTTCTCTGCCAAGAGGTAGACTGTATGAGTCATTAACAGTCTCCTGGAGTCATTGTTGGTCATTGCATTTATATGGTTGTTTAAGTTTTCATAATTTTCTTTTGCATTACTTTAGTTCTGTAAATAATTCTCCTGGTTCCATTCACTTCACCCATCATCAATTCATTCAAATTTCTGTAGGTTTCTCTTAATCTATTTTTGTCATTTCTTATAATGTATTCAATTCCATGATTCATTCAGCCATTCCCTAATTGATGGATATCCACTGTTTCCACTTCCTTATTACAACAAAATATTACTGCTACAAAATATTTTTGTATAAATGGGTGCTTTTCCTGTATGTTTAACTTCTTTGGGTATATCCAGTATTGATATTGCTGGGTGAAAGGATATATAGAATTTAGGGACTTTGGGAGCATAATTCCAAGTTGCTTTCCAGAATAGTTGAACCAATCTGATGGATATGAGCTAGAAACTCAGGTTTTTTTTTTTTTAGAAACTTGAGTTTCTGTTTTTATGATTTCAATCATCTTTCCAAATGTTTGTTGCATCTTGTTCATATCTTTTGACTATCCATTGGGGAAAAGATCTTGTTTTTATAGATTTGTATCAAATTCTTATATACATATCTTGAATATTAAACCTTTGTTAGAGACATTTCCTGGGGAAAATATTTTTCTAGTTAAATGTTTCTTTTCTAGTTAACTGTTTCTTTTCTATTTCTGACTATATTGATTATGTTTGTTATATTTCTAGAACTAGATCAGATAATGGTGGTGACAACAGACATCTTTCTTTATTCCTGAGTTTAAGGGGAATGCTTCTATCATTTCTCCATCACAGAGAGTTCTAGTTTGTGGTTTGACATAGCTACTGTTTACCAAATTAAGGAAAAATCCATTTATTTACATTTTTAATGTTTTAAAAATTAAAAGGGTATTATGTTTTGTTAAATATTTTCTCTGTATCTATTAATCATGTGATTTTTATTAGTTTTGTTATTCATATGCTCTGTTATGTTTATAGTTTTCTTAATATTGAACCAGCCTTGCATTCCTGGTATGAATCCAATATGGTCGAAATGTATACTTTAAAAAAATAAGTTGCTGTGGCTTCTTTGTTAATATTTCGCATCAGTATTCATTAAAAAAATATTGGTCTATTGTTTTCTTTCTCTGCTTTATCACGCTTTGGTTCATGTACCATAGGCACACTTGTTTCACAAAAGGAGTTTGGTAGTATACATTTTGTTTCTATTTTTGTAAATAAATTAATTATGTACTATTGTAGTTAACTGTTCTTTGAATGTTTAATATAATTTAAACATTGTTGATCTACCTGGTCCTTAGATTTTTCTTTGTTCAGAGTTCAGTTATTGGATTTTCTTTCCATCCTGAGATTAGGTTAGTTGAATGATCTATTTCTCCTTCAAATCTAAAAATTTTGTAAATATTCATTCATTTAATTTAAATGATCACTTTTTGGCCTATAATTTAGCAAAATAGTTTCTAATAATTTCCTTCCATTTTTCATCTAATGGGAAATATATATATGCATATATATTTAAATTCTTGAGTAAAGTAATTAATTTTTCATCTCTTTTTTTCAATTAAATCAGCTAACAAATTGCTTATTTTATTAGTATAGTGAAGCACTGGCCAAGTGAAGGCCTCATCTTTAGAGTATGTTTAATATGTACTGCCTTCTACAAATCTATATTCGGGCTTGCTGAGCTTGCCTCAGGATATGAGTGAAAGAGCCCTTTCCTTCTCCTCTTCAGAAAACCTAAAGATATCCTTTGATGTTAGACTGTAAGATCCTTCAAGACAAGGATTATCTTTTACCTCTTTTTGAATCCCAGGAACTTAGTACAATGTCTGGCACATAGTAGGCACTTAAAAATTTTCCCTACTTATTGCAAGATGATGATAAACTCTTTAAATGTCTGAGCCAGAAATAAACGTGTAGATAAATGAATATTCTCTCTCTCTCTGTCATTCTCTGTCTCTCTGTGTGTCTCTGTGTGTCTCTGTCTCTGTGCATGTGTGTCTCTTTCTCTTTCTGTTGAGCAAGACAAAAATTACTCTTATCTCTCTACATTGGTCCCTCTCTCCCATCAGGCAGCCATGTGTCTATGAATATGTTGCTGTAATTTCTTTGCTAATATATTATTCTGTTCTGTTTTTAAAATATCTCTATTGTATTTATTCTTTTCTGATCTTAGGTATTTGATTTGAAGCGATAGAATAGACAAGGATGTAAACTTGTAAGTGGGAAGTGCCATCAAAGCATCTCATCAGCAACTGGAACCAGTAACCTCAGTAGCCAAGTTTGGTGAGGCTCTGTTCTTGAGGAGCTCAATGCTTGAACCAGCTTAGTGAATTGACCTGGCAACTGAGACACCATGTTCCATAAGAGAGTAATTTATCCAACTGTTATGCCACACCCAGAAGTGTTACACATAAAGCTACAACATATTATCCATGATGAAATATGCAAGATTTGTATTGTAATGAATATCACCCAGGAAATGTATGATCATAAGATGTACAACAGCCCTGTAGGAAAGAAAAAGAAAAAGATATTGATGGGAAGGAGCATGATGTAGCTGACAAACACTGATTCAAGTCAGAATACTTGAGTTCATGTCTAGGCTATGGATCTTATTACTTTCTGGGCCAGAGTACAATCTCCTCCACTTTGATGGGAGAAAAGTTTTGTAGCAACATCTTTTAATAAATATTGATGCCTTTTTAAAATTTCATCAGAGTTTTCCCTAGTATCCCTCTCCTTCCCCCTCCCAGTGAACCATTTCTTATGAACCATATAAGATATAGTGTTTTTAAAGAGAACAAGAAGAAAAAAATCAGCATATCTGATCAATACATTGAAAGCATTACAGCAATTTCTTTAAGTTTGAGTCCACTCTCCCCAGAGATTGAGTTTCTGAGCAGAGGGGAGTGTTTGCCACTCCCCTCTCTGGGTTTGGCAGGATGTTTTGTACTTTGGTTCTTAGATCTTTTCATTAAACGTTTCTTTGTAAAATACAACTCTCCTTATGACTATTTCCTTGTTCTCCCCCCAACTAAAACATAGCTCCTTTTGTTTAAGGAACCTCGATACATTATTCCAGGGACTTCATGGGCTTCACACTTGCACCAGCAAGCTCTGTGTTTACATTTGGTAGCTTACAAAGGATCTACTTTACTCTGTTGGTAGTATAACCTTTTCCAGGAGAGGAACAAAGGTCTTTTTCTTAAAGTTTGTTCTTACAAATATATTCAGGTTAATTTAGAGCTCCCATCAGTTTGGCTTGTAGATCATTGTTTATAGTGAACTTTTATAAAACTAGATTAACTTCTGTGCCCCTAAAGCCATTTCATTTTGAGCACTGCTGAATTCACACTTCACTTATGCTGAGTAGTGAGTTTTCTGTGGCAAAGATCTGATCGGAAATGATTTCTCAGTGATTCTTTGACATTTTCAAATGGAGAAATTCATGTGCATTCTTTGTGAGTAAAAGTTAAGGACTATCACAAACTATGAGTGGCTATTAAAGTCATGTCTAGCATGGAATATTAGTCATGGAGCTAGTTATAAGTAGGACTCTACTGTAATAAAATGGAGATTTTAAGCGTGAATACCTGGCTTAGAAAATTAATGGGTATCTAGTTTCAAATGTTGACATTCTTTAGACACAACAACCCAAATACATTTCCTGAAATGAGCTATGGGAAACAATTACCATGAATTTATATCATGTAAAACCATCATTTTCTTGCTTCTAGACATACAAGTAAAGGATGAACTTTCACTGGTAATTATTGACTTGCTGGTAGGTAGTCCTGGTGCAGTATATCTGTTATAGGCAAGGCTTCAAATTTTGGTCTTTCTACAGTGGCTAATTCAACCATATCTAAAGATAGGATTAATCACAGTTGGAGTCTTACTAGCTAGTTCAAGAAGAACTAAGACCACATTAGCCATTCTTTCATTAACATATTTTTATTAAACATGTTTTGCAGAGCACTTTACTAGACCTCGGGGAAAATATGAAGTTTAAAATAGACATGGTTCACATATTGGGAAGACCTTTATAAACTGATTTAGAATAAGTGAGCAGAACCGGAAGAACAATTTAATACAACAACAATATATAAACAACTTTGAAAGACTTTTATACTTTCATTTATGCAATGATAAACCATGAATCCAGAGGACTGAAGATGAATCATGTTACCTACCTACCTACCTCCTACCAGAAAGGTGACAAACTCAGGATCTGGAATGATATATACTTTAGACTTGACTAATGTGAGAATTTAGATCACTGGAACATACAGGTTTGTTATGAAAGTTTAAAAAAATATACACAGAGATGTAATTAAAGGATAACTGACAAAAATTTCCTGTGGAAAGGTGAGAGTTTGTCTTAATCAATCATTTAATCAACTAGCCTGTATTCAGCACCTATTATTTGCCAGGGACTATGTTAAGTGCTGGGCATACAAAGAAAAACAACAGCTTCTGACAATATAAGAGGGAAGATTCAAACAGTTATTGTACAAATTAATGGAAATAATCTCAGAAGGCATAATTGTTTCTCACATTACACTGTTAGCTCTTTGAGGCAGAGTCTATATTTTGGTCTTTCTTCATATCCCCGGAACTTAGCATAATATATGATGCAAAGTAGGTACTTAATATATACTCAGTGACTTGAATTGACTAGCTCCGTGGGTCCTGGGGAAAGTGAGATCAGACAATACAGTTGTTATGAACATTAACTCCATATTCAGCGTAATAGTCAATTTTGCTCCCTTGCTTACAAGACCCAATGTCTTAGCTATAGGGTCAATCCACTGAAAGGCTGGGTACTGACTACTCCTTGGAGTTGTGTTAATGGACCAGGTTTTACTGAACACAAACTCTGCCATGGACTCCAGTAACTGGCCCTTTGGCAACTCACTTTTCTAATATTTCCAGCTCAGAAGCCTAGTCTATTCTGTTTCTGACACTTATTATCCTAAGGTTAAGACATAAATTGACCAATATCAAGGAGCAATAGCATGGCTATATGCTCATGGCTTCATATTGACCTGGCTGGAAGGCAAAGGACCTAGGATTACAACCAAAAATAACCTACTTAGTGAAACTGAGTATAATCTCTTAGGGGGAAAATGGATATTTAATTAAATAGAGGACTTTCAATCATTCTTGATAAAAAGACCAGAGATGAATAGAAAATTTATCATTCAAACACAAGGTTCAAAAGAAGCATAAAAAGGCAAACATGAAAGATATCATAAGAGACTCAATAAAGTCAAATTGTTTATATTCCTATTTGGGAAGATGTTATATGTAATTCTTGAGAACTTTATCATTATTAGGGAAGTTAAAAGGACTTTACATAGAAAGAGGGCGTGAGTTGATTATGTTGGAATGATCTACCAAAAAAAAATGAAGGGGTAAGAAAGAGGGGTGCATTGGGAGAAGGGGGAAGAGAGAGAGAAAGAAGGGAAATTGGGGTTAATTATCTCACATAAAAGAAGTACAAAAGAAGAAGTTTTTACTGCAGGGAGGGAAATGGGGGTGGTGGTGGTGGTGGGAAATGCTTAAATTTCAGTCTTATCAGAACTGTATCAAAAAGGGAAACACACACACATATGCACACTCATTTGGGTATAGAAATCTATCTTACCAATAGAGAATAGTGGAGGGGAAGAGGATAAAAAGGGGGGGGATTATAAATGGAAGGCCATATCAAATGAACCAGTGGTCAGAAGCAAAACAAACTTTAAAGGAGGGACAGGATAAAAAGAGAGAGAGAAGTATAAACAGAAGAAAATAGAATGGAGGAAAATACACAGTAATTATAACTATTAATATGAATGGGATGAGCTCAACCCTAAAACAGAAGTAGATAGCAGAATAGATTAGAAATCTTATGATATGTTATTTATGAGAGACACACTTGAAACAGAAAGACACACACAGAGAGTTAAAGTGAGGAGATGGAACAGGATCTATTACGTTTTGGCTGAGGTAAAAAAGACGGGGCTAGTAATCATGATCCCAAAGCAAAAAGAAGCTTAATTAAAAGAGATAATTAGGGAAACTACATTTTGACAAAAAAGGCACCATAGACAATGAAGTAATATAAAATTTTTTACAGCATGTTTCTTTGATAAAGGTCTCTTTTCTAAACTATGAACTGAGTCAAATTATTAAAAAAAAAAATAAGATCCATTCCCCAATTGAGAAATTGTCAAGAGAAATGAACAGGAGTTTTCAGAAGGCATCAAAGCCATCTACGGTCATATGAAAAAATGCTCTAAATCAAGATTCACTGGAGAAATGCTAATTAAAACAACTCTGAGGTATAATCTCATACCTATCAGAAATGACCAATCCTAGAAGGGATGAGGAAAAATAGGTACACTAATGAATTGTTGGTGGAGTTGTGAACTGGCTCAATGATTCTAGAGAACAATTTGGAACTTGACCAAAGAGCTACAAAACAGCATATACCCCTTGACCCAGAAATACCACTAGGTCTGTACCCCAAAGAAATCGAAACAAAAGGAAAAGGACCTATATATAAAAAAAATTTGTAGCAGCTTTTCTTGTGATGGCAAAGAATTAGAAACTGAGGGGATGTTCTCAATTGGGGAATAGCTGAACAAGTTGTGGCATATAATTGTGATGGAGTACTATTTTATTATAACAAATGATGAGGGGGATAGTGTCAGAAAAACATGGGAAGACCTGCATGAACTGATGCAAAGTGATGTGAGCAGAACCAGGAGATAATAGCAATATTGTAATGATGATGAACTTGAAAGACTTAGTTTCTCTGATCAATATAATGATCCAAAAAAATTCCAAAGGACTCAGGACGAAAAATGCTATCCAGATTGGAATATATAACCACATATCTCTGGATTTCATATCTATTCAGATATTAAATATGGTATCCAGAGAAATAGCTAATGAATTGAGTGCAAATTATAGTTTTCTCGTTTTCTTAATTTTCTTGCTTTTTGGGTGCAATTTGGCTAATGTGGAAATGTTTTACATGATTCCACGTGTATAATTATATCACATTGCTCACCTTCTCATTGGTTGTGGAAAGGTTTGGAGGGAAGAAGAGAATTTGGAACTGAAAATTTAAACTGAAAATATTGTAAAAATAAATAAATAACACGTATTTGCACCCCCCCCCCCTGTGTTTTATGTCGAAGAATTTTATGTATATATCATGGTTTATTGTGTGCTTGTGTGTGTGTGTGTGTGTGTGTGTGTGTGTGTGTGTGTGTGTGTGTGTAAAAGACAGCCAGTAGGGGCTTGTTAACCCCGCGCCACCCCCCCCAGTCCCCCTCCCTGCAACATACACACATTTGGTCTAGTCCCTGGATGTGATTACAGTTGATGAGGTGTTGATATACTATGAAAAATTTAACATACTGTACCCTTTGCTGATGCTTTTCTCTCTAGTCAGAAAGGAGCAATGTCACTGGATGAACAAGAATTGGTTATACTTCTGGGTGACCCTTAAAGGTCAGAATCTAGTCATTTTAAGTCAGTTGAAGAAAAAGCCAGTATTTTGAGGAGAACTCAGTTCTTGGGGAGGAATGCATTTTCTCTTTCCTCTCTCACTGACCATGGCATATAGCAGAGAAGCTACTAAATCTAAAAGAGACACAGTATCCAACATCTGGAAGACCCTTTTCACCAAGTCTGAGGCACAGTTGAGGGAGCAGAGACATACTCTTCAGAAAGATATGAATACACAGAGGCAGTTACTTGTTGCTGGAAGCTGCTTCAAGGAACATATGGAGGAAGGAATAACCTTGGCCATATATATTCCATATATTTGTGCCTTACTACCATTGTATTCTAAATTTATGCCCACTCTTCTCATAGATACTGTGTGTATTTGTGGGAGAGTGTGTAAAAACTCCTCTATAGTTACATCTCCTACATTCTACCTCATGCAGTTGATTTTCTTAACCTAAGTACAGGATTTTACATTTACTCCTATTCAATTTCACCATATTAGGTATCGTCCATTGTTATAGCTTATCAAAATGTTTGTGGACCTTGAGAGGTGGTGTGGTGCAATGTAGTAGTTAGAGTGTTTTTCTTTCTTTTTTTTAAATTTAATTTATTTAATATATTTAGTTTTCAGCATTGATTTTCACAAGAGTTTGAATTACAAATTTTCTCCCCATTTCTACCCTCCCCCCACTCCAAGATGGCATATATTCTGGTTGCCCTGTTCCCCAGACAGCCCTCTCTTCTGTCACCCCAGTCCTCTCCCATCCCCTTTTCCCTTCCTTTCTTGTAGGGCAAGATAAATTTCTACACCCCATTGCCTGTGTATCTTATTTTCTAGTTGCATACAAAAACATTTTTTTTGTTTTTTTTGAACATCTGTTTTTGAAACTGTGAGTTCTAAATTCTCTCCCCTCTTCCCTTCCCACCCACTCTCCCTAAGAAGGCAAGTAATTCGGGGGGCGGAGCCAAGATGGCGACTGGAAAGCACTAACTGGTGTGAGCTCCTCACCAAGTCCCTCCAAAAACCTATAAAAAATGGCTCTGAACCAATAATAGAACTGCAGAACCCACAAAGTGGCAGAGGGAAGCAGGGCTCCAGCCCAGGACATCCTGGATGGTCTCGGGGTAAGGTCTGTCTCGCATGGAACTCCCAGCTCCCAGCTGAGGGGAGCGGAGCTGAGCCAAGCAGAGCCCAGTGCGCCCAGCGCGCGGTGTGGCAGACCGCGGACCGAGGAGACCAGGAGTGGAGCGGAGAGTGCCCTAGCATGCTGAATTACTGAGCTGCAAAGACAGCAAAGACAACGGAGAAGGTTAGTGGGAAAAGCTGAGGGACGAGACAGAGTTTGTGGTTCGGCTACCACCCCTGAGGCAACGGAGGCGGGGCAGCTTTAGAACTATAGCTGCAGTTGCTTCTGGCCCCAGGCCCACCTGGTGGGAGGAATTAAGTGGCTGATCAGAGTAGGAGTGCAGAGCCTGCTGAAGATTTAAGCCCAGTCTGG